>CM048936.1:770913-1173413 GCA_026686955.1 Epinephelus cyanopodus
CTGTTTGTGTAATGGTTAGAATTTTTGTGATATAAAGTGGATCAGACTAAATTTACTTTAGAGTAAAAGCAAATTTTTTGAAAGCTGTCATTCATCGGTTTCCTGTAATGATTGGAAATATAGTGGTGATTTAAACCATTAACAAAATATAATCGTTATTAATGGCATCTTAATGTTTTCATTTATGTCTTAACATTCACCCAAGTTTGCATTTATCTTAGCAGAATGTAAAAAAAAAGAAAAGCTGATGTTATGTGCTGGTTTTGTTTGAACATTTCTTTAAGACAAATGAAGAAAATTCACTGAGAAACAATTCTCCTTTTGTGAAAAACAAGGAAATATCTGCACACTGAACAGTTTTAAGTCCCGTATGAGGTATTATTTATTTGTGACAGTGTGACATATGAGAAGGTTCTGTGGGTATTGCTCAGTATTGAGGCTTATATAGTGAGGCTAAAAAAAACCACTACATAACTGGCTGATTATGTTTCTGTTTGCATCACTATAAAAATGTCACGATACCTTTGCCTGAGGAAGACCCTCTCAGAGTTGGCAACATAGCGAACAAGTGATACCTCCTTGGGGGCTTCAAAACTATTTTGTCCAGCTAATTCTTTGTTTTTCACTTTGAGCCCTTTAACCAGTCACATTCTTCTGTGTTACAACTAGACTTTTAACAGAGCAGCAAACAAAGGTTACTCTACAAAATCTTCTCAGGCTCTGCTGCTGGGTGTAAGGTGCTAGTTATCTTAAAGTACAAAGTTAAAATAATCAGGCCCACACAGAAATGGACTGCTTAATTTTTTGTCAGTGACAATGTTAAACATTAATGCTTTATGTTTTATCTGTAGTGTATGATTTGTTTGCCCTTTCAATTGACAGTCAGATTTGATTGTGAAATACAACATTCAGTCAGTAAAAAAGACAAAAGGAGTGCAAATATAAATAGAATTTATTGAAATTTTAAACAAGTTATAGATGAATATCAAAAACTCAACATTGGCCATGACAGCCTGGGCTATGTTGAGGCCTGACAAACTGTGTCCTAAACGCCAAATTCAAAAGCAGTGACACTGCCAACTGTAAGCAGTTCACTGCATTTGGGGGTGGTCTTTAAGACAATTAACTAATTTACTTAAAAACATATAATTTCTCCTAGGTGTGAGATGAATGTGTCTGATGTGAGGGTGCTCAATTATGGCACCATTTAAACTATGAACAAATGTAGCCATAACACTGTAAACACATTTCCTGGCCTTATCAATCTTTGCTGGATTGCCACCAGGCACCCACCTGCACCTTTGAGCCAATGAAGAAAATATTATCTTAATGCCAGGATGCTGGAGGTGAAGCTGGTGCAGGTCCTCCTTCATCATGCTGACCAGCTTGACACTGCTGACCTTCCCCATGTCATTACCGCCACAGTGGATGATGAGGACATCTGGTGCTGCTCTTCCTCGCAGGGAGTGGGAAAAGAAGGAGAGAAGGCCTCCCCACTGCAGTCCACCCCAGCCAAACCAGCAGACATGGACGCCCGGCATGCTGAGGGTGCTTCCCAAGGTCTCTGCAGCTCTCTGGACACCACGCCGGACATAGCTGTCACCAGTGCTCCACATTGCATATGAAAGTAAAATGAGTGTAATAAATAATTAGCATTATATATTTAAAAAAAAATTGAAGTGTTTTTTTTTTAAGATAACAGCTGAATCATTGTTTCAAGGTTTGCTGTATAACATTAGTTTAAGCTAAACTCAACTTACCTCAAGTATCGTGAGGGAGCTGTCACAGGGCTAGCCAAAGTAGCATAGCTTCTTAGCCTCGTAGCTTGTTAGCCTAGCTTGTTAGCCTTAGCTAACTTAGCAGCGCCGAGAGAGGTGGGTGTGTTTAAGCAACCAGGCTTCCTTCGGCCTGCCTCTTTGCCCATTTTTGATTGTCCGGGAGTTGACTAAAGTCAAGCCAGCCCTCACTTTGAAACATTTGGTCAAGCCAGCCCTCACGTTGTTTTGTGGTATGCGCATATACTACACATTACGGCAAGAGCGAGAAAGGGCTGATGTCAAAGTAAAACCAAGCTTCCAAAACGACCTCAGGGTGCAGTAAAATTAAGCAATATCGCATGAGAGGGAGTGATGTTGTACTGTATATCGTCACGGCTGTGATTCGGTCATAGGCAGAAATATATCCAATGGTATGTAGCTCCGCGAAAAAAAAAAAGGCCGTTCCCCTGGTCTCTTGCCAGGCAACGCAGCACACACACCAGGAACTCACAAGCTACTTTGTATTTACATTGATCTGCAACTGTGTAACTTCGTCCAGTTCGGCTGATGAAACGTTGGCACGGCCGGATTCAGCTTCCAGCCTCCCTCATCCTCATCAGTACCTCATCAGATGATCATTGATAATTCCTGATCGTGTTCACTTCATTTTTGCTCCTCTCCAGTTTGTCGAGCTCGGCTGGTGTTACACAAACACACCTGGAGGTCTGCACAGAAGAGTCCTGGCTTTCCTTTTCCTCGTCCTCCCCTGACGACCACTCATGATTTAGTTCAAATTTAATTTTGGGGAGAATGAATCTTCTTGGTGTAACGGGGGCTTTTATTCTGAAATGCTACATCAGATTGACCTGATATTTTCTGGGTGACACCCTGAGGTCGTGTACTGTCAGTCTGAAGTGGAACGGTTGAGTAATAACAGGTAGTTTTTTAAAAAAAATATTAATCTCAATGTACAAGGAGTACAGTAAAATGTGACAGTTCAGAGGGCTTTTATTCTGAAATACTACATCAGATTGACCTGATATTTTCTGGGTGACACCCTGAGGTCGTGTACTGTCAGTCTGAAGTGGAACGGTTGAGTAATAACAGGTAGTTGGTTTTTTTTAAATATTAATCTTAATGTACAAGGAGTACAGTAAATATGACAGTTCACCAGGCTTTTATTCTGAAATGCTACATCAGATTGACCTGATATTTTCTGGGTGACACCCTGAGGTCGAGTACTGTCAGTCTGAAGTGGAACGGTTGAGTAATAGGTAGTTTTTTTTTTAAATATTAATCTCAATGTACAAGGAGTACAGTAAAATATGACAGTTCACCAGGCTTTTATTCTGAAATGCTACATCAGATTGACCTGATATTTTCTGGGTGACACCCTGAGGTCGTGTACAATCAGTCTGAAGTGGAACGGTTGAGTAATAACAGGTAGTTTTTTTTAAAATATTAATCTCAATGTACAAGGAGTACAGTAAAATGTGACAGTTCAGAGGGCTTTTATTCTGAAATGCTACATCAGATTGACCTGATATTTTCTGGGTGACACTCTGAGGTCGTGTACTATCAGTCTGAAGTGGAACGGTTGAGTAATAACAGGTAGTTTAAAAAAAAAAAAAAAAAAACTTTTACAGTAGATGGAGCACAGGGAAATATGACAGTTCAGAGGGCTTTTATTCTGAAATGCTACATCAGATTGACCTGATGATTTCTGGGTGACACCCTGAGGTCGTGTTGGAAGCTTGCTTATACAACAGTTAGTTCCGACCCAGTAATTTGATTGGAGGAGAGGCATTCCATGAGTGCTGATATAGAGTATAACATCACTGGGACATGTAACAGTAAAATCACTCCACTCACAGGTGTTATAAATACAACCGTTAATTAACCAACTGTCACACTCGCTACATTGACGCAAACTGACTCTATAGCGTTACTATGGAGTTAGATCAGTCTCAATATTCACAAATGCACACAGAAGGATTCACAAATACATGTTAAGATTTATATATAAATGACTCTCTCCACACAAATATTTTCAATGCATACACATATATTTAGCATTTTATATAAATGTAAAAAAAATCCACAAATAACCAAAAACGTTTCACAAATGTATTTCTGATGCACACACAAATATTTATTGTTTTAAATATATGCAATAAAAATCCACAAATATATGTATTTAAAAAGTATTTGCAATTTTCATCAAAACATATGTGGATGTTGATACATTCATTTACAAATGCTTTTATTTTGTGAACCTCCGCGCATTTGTGTGTGAATCTTTTTGAGACTCTCCTGACGTGACCCGATCCACAAATGCATTTTTTCTACCAAGGGGATATAGGTAGCCAATCAGATGTCTCCTTCCTCTTCAGCCAATCACATGAGCGTCCCGCCACCACCCCCACGTGGGGTATGTTTTAACATCGTAGCGTTAGAAGGTGGCAGTAGTGCACCACTACGTTGTTTGCGACCGCCAAATTAATACGGAAGAGAAGAAGAAGAAGGTCAAGAGCGTAGAGTGCTTAAGCACTGCTCTATTTCCAGCGCGGCCGGCACTGCGAGAAAAGCTTTTTATGTCCGTCCCGGAGCAGCAGGCCGGGCTGGGAAATAGTGTCGAAGGTGCCGCTGCCGATGTGTGTTGGGGGGCAGCACTTGACGGACAACGCACCGCGCCGGCGGCGGTGTACGTTAGCGTCAGTTACACGGTGCAATTATACCAACTAAGCAAGTTTCAGATAATTTGCTAACTACCTGGGCTACCACACACTTTAGCAAAACCAATCACAAATAATTCAACAAAGAGTCATGATTTACAACAAGTGGATACACTTACAGGCAACAGTATCCAGCTGCAGCCCCGGAGCAGAAGCACAAGCCTCTGGCTTTTTTTTTCTAACAGCTTTTTTAAGTAAAATTGCATAACATAGCGTCTATGAATTGATGAATTGTCCATTTATTTTACCTTTATTTAATCATACAAGTCAACTTTGTTTTTGTTTGTTTTTGACCACATCGCCACGTTCAACCATGAATAAAAGAAGCTGCGCTCAGTGGGCGCTCCTTCTATATTAATATTTCATATGCTTCCTTAACTAGGCTACGACCTGTTTTCATTTAGGTCGGACCTTTTAAACTACAAATATTTCACCATTCAATGTGAGAAATCAGTGCTAACATTCAAAAATAGCTGACTGTTACCCTATTTCGTGTGTAAGTGAACACAATGAAGAGACAAAAGTCAATTTGAAAAACTTTATTTTCAAATTTCCACAAACAATATCTGATGGCCAGTCCGCTTCTCCTGGCAGCCTGCAAGAGACAGAAAAGATAATGAGCACATAACTTCAAGAAACAAATCCCAACTTCACCGCTGTATTTTTTTGTTTCGCATTTCAGCTGTCTTATAGCCAGATTGAAGGCTTCGGGTCCGTCACTCTGCTTAATTTAGCGTTGTAACGGCCGGACTACACGGGTCGGCCAGCCGGCATGACCTCCGCGCTCCTCTCCGCTCCTCTCACCCACACTTGAGCACCCGTCCAGGCCGCGGAGGTCAGGCCGGAGGGCTGCGGTCGTCAGGCCCGGGCGGCACCACAGGTGAGGGGATCCCAAGTCTCGAGCCCTGCCCTCGCCACTCACCAGGATCCTCTTCTAACGGTCACAGAATAAACAACATAGCTATTTTTCTGCCAATTTATTCCAGTTAGTTTACCTGAAACCTGCTGCGTTGAGATGCTGTGTCCTGCGAGCTCAGTTCCACACAAAGACCGCGACAATAATATCCAGCATCACTTCCGTCACATCAGGGCTTGTGCTCCGGGGCTGCAGCTGGATGCTACTCCTTACAGGTGCACGATCGTCGGCCGCCATGCTGCAAACTAGACCTCTTGACCATAGACATACGCTCTTGACCATATACATACGCTCTTGACCTTCTTCTTCTTCTCTTCCGTATTAATGTGGCGGTCGCAAACAACGTAGTGGTGCATTACTGCCACCTTCTGACGCTACGACGTTAAAACATACCCCACGTGGGGGTGGTGGCGGGACGCTCATGTGATTGGCTGAAGAGGAAGGAGACATCTGATTGGCTACCTATATCCCCTTGGTAGAAAAAATGCATTTGTGGATCGGGTCACGTCAGGAGTCTCAAAAAGATTCACACAAATGCGCGGAGGTTCACAAACAAATGCGCGGAGGTTCACAAAATAAAAGCATTTGTAAATGAATGTATCAACATCCACATATGTTTTGATGAAAATTGCAAATACTTTTTAAATACATATATTTGTGGATTTTTATTGCATATATTTAAAACAATAAATATTTGTGTGTGCATCAGAAATACATTTGTGAAACTTTTTTGGTTATTTGTGGATTTTTTTTTACATTTATATAAAATGCTAAATATATGTGTGTGCATTGAAAATATTTGTGTGGAGAGAGTCATTTATATATAAATCTTAACATGTATTTGTGAATCCTTCTGTGTGCATTTGTGAATATTGAGACTGATCTAACTCCATACGTTACACCAAGAAGATTCATTCTCCCCAAAATTACATTTGAATTAAATCATGAGTGGTCGTCAGGAGAGGACGAGGAAAAGGAAAGCCAGGACTCTTCTGTGCAGATCTCCAAGTGTGTTTGTGTAACACCAGCCGAGCTCGACAAACTGGAGTGGAGCAAAAATGAAGTGAACACGGTCAGGAATTATCAATGATCATCTGATGAGGTACTGATGAGGATGAGGGAGGTTGAATACAAAGTAGCTTGTGAGTTCCTGGTTTGTGTGCTGCGTTGCCTGGCAAGAGACCGGGGGAACGGCCTTTTTTTTTCGCGGAGCTACATAACATTGGATATATTTCTGCCTACGACCGAATCACAGCCGTGACGATATACAGTACAACATCACTCCCTCTCATGCGATATTGCTTAATTTTACTGCACCCTGAGGTCGTTTTGGAAGCTTGGTTTTACTTTGACATCAGCCCTTTCTCGCTCTTGCCGTAATGTGTAGTATATGCGCGCACCGCAAAACAACGTGAGGGCTGGCTTGACCAAATGTTTCAAAGTGAGGGCTGGCTTGACCGCAGTGGGAGTTGGGCGGAGTCAGGCACTACCAAGATGGCGACGTCCAGAAAGGAGTATTTTGAGCTTCAAATCCACTCTTCAGAAACGGATGTGTGACGTCACGGTGACTACGTCCATTATTTTATACAGACTATGATTTTATTGTATTTTATTCAGTTTTTAATGTACTGATTTCTACTAATTTCGTTAATTGTATTTTATCTATGTTTTTATTTTGTTGTTTCTACTATAATATTATTGTACCTATTTGTTTTGAAGCTTCAAATGTGAAGCACTTAGAGCTGCATTTTATGTATGAAAGGTGCTATACAAATAAAGTTATCATTATCATTATTATTATTAATGTTGAAGGAGTCCCCATTTAGGGAAAGTCATGGCTCATATTTGATGGAATGCTCTTCTAAATTATAGAAATGCAGGTAATCTCAGACTTAAATAGAGCAAGATGAGACACATTTAAATAAAGTAGGTACACTGAGAATGTTAACTGCAGCACTTTATCACAAAATCCCTCCTCAAATAGCCAGAATACCCAAGAGTGATGACATTCAGCAGTGTTTAAAGAGTATCCAAGGGTAGATTAACCCTTTACTTCTGCAACAAGAATTAGTCAAAACCCCGTGAGAGGCTGGTGGAAGAAAAGGAGGGGGTGGAGGAGGAGTGGAAAATCCCTCCCAGTTGTTCAGTTAAGTGTCACAGTAGCTGGTGGAGAGCAGGCAAGTTTAAATGTTCCTCCACCAGCCGTTTAATGGGACACGGCTCAGCCCTCCTCCACTTAATTAAAGCCATGATTCACTTCTCTTACGCCATGCAGTCTACAGTACATCTGGCACCTACACACACACACACACACACACACACACACACACACACACACACACACACAGAGAGAGCTTACCATGGCCATTTACTTTCTCTAATTCCTAAATCAATGTGTCCACATTACCAAAAGATAAGGATTCCAGTCACACAGACACACACAGACACACACAGACACAGACACAGACACACACACACACACACACACACACACACACACAAACACTTCTCTGGTTCCTTGCACTCTAGAGGTAAACATTGGCAGTGTGATCTGGTCTGAGAGCCATTCTGTCACCGTGTAAAAATGCCCCATGCTCCCTCCTGCTCTGCCGTTATTAATGCCCACATGTGGCTACCAAGCAACTCTTACGCTCATCTTACTGCTCGAGATTGAAACCTAACAACTAACTCAATATTTATCGGCAGTGGTGGTGATTACATTCCCATCTCAGCCTGCTGCTGTTGCTGCTTGGAGCCTGTGGATGAGCCAGTGCAGTCCAGTGCATAATGACCACGGTGATCGTTCCACTCCCACTATACACTTATCAACATGCCAGCACTCAGAACACACAGATGCACACACCAAGGGGTGCAGCTAGGGACTTCAACATCCTCACGCATGATATAGCACTGAGCCCACCACTTGCTGCTGTTTAGAGGCAATCTTAGTTAAAGGACAACTTCGGTATTTTTCAACCTGTGCCCTATTTCCCCATGTGTATGTGTGCGTATGATTCATAGGTACAACTTGTTCTAAAATTGGTTCAGTATTGAGGGAGGCGGATGCATCCCGCATTAAAAGTGCTTTTTTTTGCCACTGACCAGTTCAGATCGCCAGTGCTATGAGTGGAGTCAGCTGTCAGTCAGTGTTGGAGCAGAGAGGGGGAGGGCTGCCCCGCTGAGTACTGTAAGTGAGTATGTGTGTATAAAGTATATGTGTTATGCTAGAAGAGTCAGAGGACAGAGTCTTTTACGTGCTACCCCCTGGAGTGTTACCAGAGTTTTTGGAGTGCTCAAATAAACGGGCCTTTTTCCCGAACTTAAGAACAGGATGTTGCGCAACACCCCGTACAGCTTTCATAGGCTGCCTTTGTCGGACAGAGAGATGCTGAAGTTGTGGCTAGTTGTGCTACAAATGGATGTTAACACTCCTGTCCAGACATCACCATTGGGTCTGCAGTGCTCACTACTCCCAAGAGGGCTACTGCCAGCTGAAGAAAAGAAGACATCCAATCCTGAAACACCTCTCCCTCAAGAAAACGGCTGTCCCACGAGTAGAAATCACACAGCCCAGAGCTAAGGGAAAGGCTAGAATGCTATTTACAGAGATAGCACTGGCGATCTGATCCGGTCAGTGGCGAAAAAAAAACACTTTTAATGCGTAAACTTATACGGGACGCATTTGCCCCCTGCATCTGGCTTCCTCAATACTGAACCAAATTTTAGAACGATTTGTACCTATGAATCATACGCACACATACACATGGGGAAATAGGGCCCAGGTTGAAAAATACTGAAGTTGTCCTTTAAGTATCACGCAGTGAATTTGTTTTGATTTGTTTTGCATCTTGGGAAATCATTCATTGCTGAAGTTTACCTTCTTTAAAATGTTCAAGTAGAGCTCATATTTCTCTCAATAATTTACTGTATTCTCTCAGTAAATCAGGCTGGCAATAGTCAGAGCAATGCTTTCTTTTGTTGTCATCAAATTCAACAAAAAGACCAAAAGCTTGTGTGTTAGGGGGTGGTCACACTTGCAAAATTAACATTGGTGAATATTCCCCTCCCTGTCACTTCCAGTCAGTCATGATTCAGTCATGGTTATATCATTTATTTTTGCAAAGGCTAAATAACTTTATAAAAAAGATGGGGACTGTGGTTTTTAAACACACTTTACTCAAACAGGAGGAAATAGTGCATTTGTTCAGGACTCTTTAAAGATATAGAGGAGTAATGGAGTCACGCTCTGTGTGTTGTAATCTGAGCTTCTCTGTCCTTTGTTGTGGGAAGCCAGTACCGCTGTATGTGCATGTTTATGCATGTGTGTATCCTGCTGGCTAGCGAAGCCGGTTCTACACAGGGGCAAGAGGCGGAAATGCCCCCTTAAACAAATGTCTTGCCCCCTCAAATCAAATCCACCAAAAAAGGCACAAAACAGAAAAGCTTTCTCATCTGTCTCCACTCCACTCTGTGCTGTGTGTGATCTACTGTCTGCAGTATGCAAATGTGCCAAGATGCATCAGCGTCAGGTTTCTCAGTCTCAGTGAGGCAGAATGCAGCAGTAAAGTGAACCTTTGTTAAACTCAATGTAGTGTCTCGTGTCATGAAGTACTCATAGTTAACAACAAACAATAAAAGTAAATATGGCAGTGTGAGCATAGAGTGTGAGCCTGTCAGTGCAAACGTTTCTTCAATCACACAAGCACAGCGAGAGATGAGTGCCTGCTGCATGTCACATACTGAGGACAAATGCCCTGTGTGTGCCAGACCCCTACATAAAGCCCCGCCCAGCCTCTAGTTCTGCATGCTGTTTTTTGATAATCACGATTTTTACAAAGCTTTTATTAACTTTTCACTCCTGCAGCTTTCAGCAGCTCAAATGAGAGTGAAGAGAAATCTATTAAATTGCTAACAAAAAAAAAAGCAACGACAAAAAAATGTCAAAAAAACAAAACAAAAAAATATAAAATGTTCTGCTCTAGCCTATATCTGTTGTGTTTGTTAGTTCTGTTAGTTTGAGAAGTTTTTTTATAAGACTAGCTTTGGTAAATACTGGCTATAGTGAGGTAATTGTAATTATTAGGCTTCATATGTCTAGATGCCTAATGACCATCCAATAAGATAAATGTTAAGATGCTGGTTGTGCCTGGATGAAGGCTATTTTTATTTTATTTTTTTCTTAATTTTTATTTTATTTTTTGTTTATTTTATTTTTCAGTTTTCCTCCCTGAGGGATTGCACACAGCCTTCTATATCAGCATGCTTATATCCCGCTGATAAATAATGTATGATTGGTTGGGCAAGCATACTCTTTAAATGTGTCATGTGGAAGGGTTTATTTAACACAGTGATCCCCGCAGCAGCAGAAATTAGTGTCTCCTCATTAAGAGTGCCAATGTGCACCTTTACGCACAGAGTAACGGCGCCATTTTATTGATTATTTTAATGTCAGTCAGCTGACGAGATCGGCCAGGATCTAATCTTTCCTGATAATATAAACATGCGGGTGCGGGTGGATGCGGGTCTGTAATTATAGAAAATTAATTTGCTCGGATGGGTGGCGGATGGATGATTGATGGATAGATGCGGATTCGGGTGCTGTCAGAGCCCATCCGCGCATCACTAATGCATTTACAATTCTGCTTTCTAGATATTGCATTGCAAACTACAACTTATGTTAAATTCCCGCCAAAACGCAAATTCCCTCCAAATTCATTCATTCATTCAGGAATTCATGGTGAATTTCACCAGCTCATCCAGGAGCTGAAGATGGATGAAAGTAGATTTCAAGGTTACTTTCGGCCTACCCTTCCTCAGTTCAACCACCTACTCCATTTGATTGCTCCACATCTCCAAAAAAAGGACATCAATTTCAGGACACCTTTAAGTTCAGACGAGAGGCTGGCCATCTGTCTCAGTTATTTTTTCATTTTTTATTATTACCATATTCATAGGCTATAACAATGTTCAAGCATGAAATGCAGCCCAAAGTGCTTTACAACAAATAATACAATATTACCTACCTAGGTATAACAATTATTTTTTTCTTTTTCTACAGACACGGAGCAACTGAGGACTCAAACAGATCAATTGCCTGTAGTCTTCGAGTTGGAGTCTCAACAGTGTGTTAGCTTGTCCCAGAAGTGGCCAAGGTCATTTGGGAAGTACTTCTGCCCACCTATATGCCTGTTCCAGACAAGGGAGCCTGGAAGAAGACTAAAGATGAATTTTGGCAGCAGTGGAACTTCACAAACTGCGTAGGAGCGATAGAAAGCATGTGATGATGCAAGCCCCCCACTCCTCTGGATTGGCCTACTACAACTACAAAGACTTCTGCTCTATTGTGCTTTTGGCTGTAGTTGATGCCAGCTACCGGTTTCACATTCTGGGCGTGGGTGCATATGGCAGGACAAGTGATGGTGGAGTCCTGGCCAATTCAGCTTTTGGAAAGGTTTTGCAGAGGGGTACAGCTGACCTGCCTGAAGATTCCACTCTCCCACGGGCAGAGGACAATGGTGTGATGCCATACACCTTTGTCGGTGACGCAGTATTTCCACTGAAGCGGTACATGATGCGTCCTTACCCAGGAAAACTTCTCCCAAGAGAAAAGAGGATTTTCAACTACAGGCTGTACCGTGCAAGAAGGGTGGTTGAAAACGCATTCGGCCACCTGGCATGTCAGTGGAGGATGTACAGACGCGTCATGGGACAGAAACCTGAAACTGTGGAACCACTTGTCAAAGCATCATGAATTGTACACAACTTCATGCGCTGGGACACTGTATTATCACCTTCCCAAATTGATAACTCACACAACACTGCCTCAGGCAGCTTGGGCAGAGTGGGTACTAATAACGGCACCAGAGAGGCAATGATGACCAGGGAGACCCTCATTCACTACTTTGTCTCTCCTGCTGGAGAGGTGTCGTTCCAGGATGCTGTCCTCTAGAGGACAAAACAGTACACTTCATGCATGACAAAAATGTTACCACTTTCTCAGATGATTCTTGTCAGTGCCTCACCATTTTGCATATTCATCAGCCGCATGCAATGTTATATCATTCTTACAATAAAAACCACCACTTCAGAAATCATATCGTTTGTGTACATTTATTGCAACTGTATAAATTGCATTTATAAACACAGCTGTCTTCAAACATGACTGCTTTAAAAATTTTATGTGAAAAAAGTGCATTGCAATTTTGAATACAATTCAAATCAAACAAGTCATAAAACATGATTGAAAATGATCACTAATATAATGGTCACTAATATAGAAAAGTGCATTATAGATTCCTGAGTCATAGTGAAACAACACTGCCTTCTTTGGCAACTATACCAAAAAAAGAAAATACAAACATACACACACACACACAAGCTCCCACATATACACACACTGAACCAGTCAATAAGAACATTTTTGTCACAAATGGCATATAATCTGGAACCAAAACACAACAAAACCCTGCCAAATGTATTTACTGCATGAAATTATGAAAAACGAAGCTCATGGTATAACTGTGCAACGTGAAGCTGAAACTGGCTCTTCTGTTCTTCAGAGAGATTTTTGAGTTTTGAAGCCAGGCCCAAACACCAAAGTTCATCCTCGTCACCATTTTTATTGGTCTCGCTGCTGGTCATTGGCAGTGGCTGGGACTTCTTTCTTTTAGTACCCACAGTGGTCACATTGGCAGATGATGTTTGAGGGGGCATACTTTATTCTTTTATTCTTTATTTCGAACATATTTAAAAAAAAAAAAAAAAAAAAGTAAAAGAAAAGACATAAAATAAATCATACATGTTATAGTTTCTCAAAAAACAAAACCAATGTTCAAATCAATAAACAACGTATGCTGAAAGGAGGATGAAAAGGAGCAGGAGGAAGCCAAGCTTGTCAGTTCCCACCCATTTCCATTTCTGATCCTTCAGAGTTTGCTCCATCACAGGGATCAGATCGAGGATGACAAAGTCCTCAGGCTCCTGGGCTTGAGTCGTACTTGCAGAGGAGGGCTTTCAGGGACATTGCTGCTGGTTTGTCTCACCTTGACTGTGGGATTCAAGAAGGTCAGGAATGGGAGCAGCCTCCACTTCTTTATTGTGGTAGTACCTGACCCACTGGGCTTTTCGTCTGCTTTTATTTCTTTTTTCTAGTGGTCCCTGATGTTGGTCCATTGCGTTTTGTATGTCTGTACTGAATGAGAAAGAAAAAAACGTATCTATTATTATCCAAGCTGTGAGCAGGATAAACATGCACAGTGCATCTAGTTAACTATCATCTATCATGGATACGTATCCAATTCAAGCAGTACAGGGTTATCAGCACAAAGAATGTATATATATTACCATACTATGAATGGGAAAAAACCTCTTAAATTCATGTTAACGTTGTTGCTGGGAGATGAGGAACCGTACGTGTCTGCTGCAGACTCAGTCTATGGGCTACAGAGAGCTAACATTAGCCAGAAAGCTCACTAAGCTAATAAAGCAATTCGTAATGTTACGTTTCATATTACGTACCTGGTATTCCACCTAGCTCTGCGCTAATCACATCCCATATGTACAACTTCTTGGAAGCATCACGGTAGGCTTTTAAAGTTTGGTCATATAATTTTGGATGCTGCTGCACCAAAAGCACTAGCTTTTCGTTGTCTTGTTTTCTTTTCTGTTTTGAAACTACGTCACATCCGGTTGAGTATTCCGTGGCCAGTGAATGTTAAAATATTTTAACATTGACGGCATGGCTGTCTTCTCAAAATTTCGGAATTTTGGATTAATTTGTCATTATCATCAGTTTGTAATTTGTCAGTGTGTCTCAGAGTTGACCAAAGTTGACGTCTTTAAAAGAGATCCCATGGGGGAATCTTCTGTCCACACTGAGAAACAATTGATTTTCATCAGGAAATTTGTCGTCATCAGTGCTGGTGTCACCAAGCCTGAACTTATTTTGGAAAACAAAGTTACCATTGAAAAGAACTACAAGGTGAAAATTCACTTCACTTTCAATTTCCCAGACATTTCATCAACTTTTAAGGAAGGCTCTATGGTAGGAAATCGACTCTGTTGACAGAATGTGACAAATCAATGCTAAACAGTGGAGTGTTATATGTTTCCTACTCTGTCCACAGAAAGCTGGACTCGACAGAGGCTCATCCGCTCCTACTTTCCTACCATCACAAAGTGTACAGTTCAGTGACTCTTGTTACATGACTTCTGGATACTTAAATCCTTAAAGTCACAGCCTTTGAAGCTGATGGCTTTATAAAATCCCTGCATCCACTTTTGTCTGGAGAGTCCATTAAATACTGTCCCTTTTTCGTCTTCCAGTAGCAGACACCTGAAGGAACAGGTGGACTGAAGTGGTGGAATCTATTGACTTCACCCACTCAAGCCAGAAGGCGTGGCACACCATCAACCTGCTCTCAGGGAGAAAAACAATGCCCCACAGGTGCCCAGTGACAGCAGATGCCATTGCTTCCCAGCTCCTGAAAAACGGCAGCTTCCCGGAAGCAGACAAAAACTTCACAAGACTGACGTCATGTGAAGTATCCCCTCTCTCCAGGGCAGCCAGCGCTGATGCCAACCTTTCAGGAGACTTCACAGCAGCTGAACTAAGTGCAGCAATCAACAAACTGAAGCCGGGCAAGTCACCAGGTCGAGACGATATCCATCCAGAGTTTGTCATACATCAAAGCGTAAGAATGTCTCACTGGCTATGCTCGTTCTTCTCATCATGCTTCAGGAGGTCCAAGATCCCAAAGACCTGGCACCGTGCTTCCATCATAGCCTTGCCAAAGCCGAGCAAACCCACTGAAGACCCGAAGTCTTACAGGCCAATTTCACTGCTATGTGTCCCCTATAAGATCCTGGAAAGGCTGATCCACAGCCACATCGAGCCAGTGGTGGACCCACAACTCCCACTGGAACAAGCCGGCTTCCGCCGAGGCAGGTCAACAGTGGATCAGGTAACACTACTCACTCAGGACACTGAAGACAGCTTTCAGGATAACGAGAAAGCTGGAGTAGTATTTCTGGACCTGACTGCCGCCTACGACACCGTCTGGTACCATGGTCTACATCTGAAACTGTTAAGGACAATCCCGGGCTGGCACATGGTGAGGTTTATCATGGAGATGCTATTGAACCATAGCTTCATCCTACAGACCAGCGATGGCCAGACCAGAGGCTTTGAAGGTTGAAGAACGGGGTCCCGCAAGGCTCTGTCCTCTCACCAATGTTGTTCAACATCTACATTCATGACCTGCCAGATACAACATCTAGCAAGTACGACTATGCAGACGATTTGGCCATCATCCTTAGACAGCCAACATGGACGGCGATGGAACATGGTCTCAACAGAGACATGGGCATCCTGGCAGACTACCTCTAGAAGTGGCACCTTCAACTCAGCGTGGGCAAGACAGTGCAGCAGCTTACCACCTCAACAATCGGGAAGCAAGAAGGGAACTGGTTGTGTATGTTGGCAACAACCGTCTGGAGTTCCAACAAGCCCCCAAGTACCTCGGCGTACGCTTGGACCGGACATTGTCCTACAAGCAACACCTGGATGAAGTGAAGGCCAAGGTTATAGCTAGGGTCTCGCTCATGGATTTGACATGGGGAGCTTCCCCCCAGACCCTACTCATATCCACACAAGCCCTGGTCCTACCCATAGCCGAATACTGTGCCCCTGCCTTGAGCAGAAGCCCACACGTGAATAAGGTAGACACTGCCATCAACAGCACCCTCTGGATAGTGACTGGTTATCTGAAACCCACCCCTGTGTCTCACCTGCCAGTCCTTGCTGGAATTGCTCTATTCAGCAAGAAAAGCCCAGAAGTACGACTGGCACATCCTGCACAAAGCCACAACAACACCGGTGCCACCATGCAGGCTCAAGTCTCGCCATCCTTACAACAAGGCGGCACAAGAGCTGCTACAGTCTATTCCTGAAGACTTGTCCAGAGATGCCTGGCTGGCAGCATCCTGGAAACAGTATTGGGAGACGACTGGGCCCTCCTGCATCCACCGATACATTCAGGACCCAGGTGGTGGTGTAAAAGGAGAAGACCTACCACGTCATCTATGGACCTCGCTGAACCATCTACACACTGGGGTCGGCCGCTTCAAGTCATCTCTAAAGAAGTGGGGCCTACTGGACAGTGCAGCATGCGAGTGTGGCGAGTCTGAACAGACTGCCAAGCACATAATCACCGGCTGACCCCTATACAGCCCACCCTCAGAATCTGGCCTCTTAAAGTTAGGACTGGAGACGAGCGCGTGTCTGCACAACATGGAGTCGGCCATCTGATGATAGACGAAAGAGAGAGAGAGAGAGAGAGAGAGAGACATCCTTTTCCCCTACACACACACACACAAAGTGGAACATGGAAGTCTGACAGATGGTAGCCACATTTCAGTTTATTGCTGTGCAAGATTCTAACATGCCTGCACGCGCACACACACTCACACTCACACCTTAAAAACCAGCACAATCACAGTGAGAAATAATACAGTAAATATTTCAAACAGTGGGATTATATATGAACCGGATTAGGTTTTTTTTTTACCTTTTTTTTTTTTTGGGAGTATCCACTCTTTGTCTTTGGGAAACTGTCTGGTGCCTGTAAAAACATGCTTTAAAAAACCGACGTGGCAGAAAGATGTTGAGGTGCAGACAACACTGCTGACAGTCAGATTTCCTATCATTAGCCCTTCTCTGATTCTGATTCATAGCAACACAAAGTAAATTATCCTCCTAAATTATCCTGGACTGAGAGAAACCCCCCAAAACATCTGAGAGAGCATCATCTGTTTAATACAGATGTCGGCACATACGCCGCACCTTTCACCCATTAGTGTTCCAACATGAGGACACACACACTTCAGTTTTATGAGACTGTCTGACACAGTTTGGTCACAATCACAGACTTGTATAAGTTGGATGAGACACAGCTGACTCCGGCTCTGCAGACAGACAGTGGTTTTTGAGGGGTGGAGACAAGGGCGGGCTGGGGTTGAAATTCAGCCCGGGAGCTTGATTTGGAGAGGCCTTTTTTCCTATCACACGACGGACACAAGCGGAACTGTAATTTTAACACGAATAAATTTGCAGTATAAAAACAATCTAATGATATTAAACACAACGCACACAGATTAGTCAGTCAGTAGAGTGTATTGAATATAATATAATTCTATGCAAAGACCTATTGCCAACCCAGTCCTGCACACTGCACCTGTACCTGGCACTGTTTTTTTGGTGGTTCTTGCTCCACTTTCCTCCTCCTCCTCTTCCTCCTCCTCCTCCTCCTCCTCCTCCTCCTCTTCCTCCTCCTTCTCCTCCTCCACCTCCTCTTCCATCTCCTCTTCCTCCTTCTCCTGTCCCTCCTCATCTGTCTGTTCCTCCTCCTCACCATGACTGGAGTTATCCTGTCCCTCTGCATCAACTCCATGACTGACACTGGCCTTGTCAGCTAATAATAACAATAACAGCAACAATGACAAATGTTATAGCACTTTTGCAAAGAATTCACAGTGTTAGAACACAAATACAATATAAAAATCAACATAACAAAAGCACCACACACACACACACACACACACACGCACGCACACTGTAAATGAATTACTCACTTTAATGTATTTTTCTTGAGCTGGTAAAAATGGCTATAGACCATTTCAAACCGGACAACATAAACATTTTAAATGGGTCCCTTTGTATTTCCTGTTTGAATGTATGTTAATGCAGAAGCTGACAGGAAGTAAACAGGGACCAAAGCCATTGCCCTAGCAACAGAATAGCAATGAAGCGGTCCATATATTAATGTAGAAACAGAACAGGAAAACAGGATGTATAGCCTGTATATTCAAATATTATCTTTTTAACTTTGAACACAGATTCTCTCCTGAAATAGGCTGTTTTCTTTTGCATTAAAGAAATTTGTGCATTTTTCTGGTCAGCCAGTATGGATTTTATTTTTAATTGATAAAGCAGAGTAATGATTTATGCACGTATGGTGTAACATTGCTGATAGGCTACCTTTAATGCTCTGTGTGCCCTGAACACATCCAAAAACACAAACTAGAGTTGTCAATGGGCCTGAGAATTACAACCCAACCTGACCCAGCCTGTGAGTTTTTAAGCCCAGACCCGACGCGGCCGACACACCAGCATTAACCTAATTGTCTGCCCGAAAAAAGGAAGCCCAAGGCCCGACCCAGCCTGAGTCATTTGTATATTTTTTCGGCCCGAACCCGCGGGTCCAGTCAGGTTTGTCGGGCCGGCCTGACCCATCTGGGATGACAGGGCCATATAGGTAGTGCTTGCTAACCGCTCGTATCCCCCCTTAATATGCAAAATATTAGATGGACCCAGTCTGACGTTCCACTCTGTGCCACTGCCACCTGCGGCTGCGAGGGCAGGCTGCTGCGCTCAACCGCGAGCTGCGTTTTATGGGGTACAAAAACATTCCAACCACTGGCTGGTTCGGCCTGGAACAGACCGGCCCTTCCGGAATACTCCCGAACCTCCCTATGGCCAGCCCGCCCCTGGGTGGAGGGAAGGTGGGGGTGACGGCAGTTTTCCCATGTGCTATGTGTCTGCTGAGAGTGCGTGTTTCATGTCTCTAAACCTCCTCAGGCAGGAAGGCTTTGCCAATGACGCACCGATGTACTTATCAGGGATGCAAAACTGGAGGCGGAGGGATCTGCGAGGGCTATACTCTGTCTCTAACACACACACACACACACACACACACACACGAAGGGCTGATGGTCTCTTTATTGTTTCCCCTCAGTATAAGCCTGCTTGTTGTTCTGAGCTATGGGGCTGTCTCAGTGTTTCCGCTACTGACTTGATGGTTGTAAAATCAGTGTGTTGGTGTGTGTGTTGTGTTATTTATAAAGCCCAATATCACAATTTACCTCAGAGGGCTTTACAGCATACGACATCCCCCTGTCCTTAGGACCCTTTAACAGGGGAAAAAATGGTAGAAACCTCAGGAAGAGCAACTGAGGAGGGAACCCTCTTCCAGGACAAACAGACGTGCAATAGATGTCGTACAGACCAGATCAACATGATAAATTAACAGTAATGACACAATGAGACAGAAAGAGAGACAGAGATAAAGAGAGAGATGCAAGACAGACGGTAATGATAATAGCTTACAACAACATTAATTAAAGTAATAATAGTATAATAATAATTACGGCTATTGTGGTACAATATGTTGAAAGCATATATTAATATCTGATAGCATACATATGTAACAATAATCATATGCGTAACAGCAGCAGGAGGCATCAGGCAGGACCACGGCAGCAGTACAACCACACACATCACACTATCCAGGCACTGCTGCGATATAAGTTAACCTGCAAGACAGTGGAGGACAAAGGCTCCGGAGAAGAAGCCGAGTTAATGATATGCAGTACAGCCAAGTTAGCGAGATGCAGAGAGAGAAGGAGAGAAGGTGCTCTGTGTATTATATGAGGTCCCCCGGCAGACTAGGCCTAAGTCAGCCTAACTAGGGGCTGGTACAAGGCAAGCCTGAGCCAGCCCTAACTATAAGCTTTATCAAAAAGGAAAGTCTTAAGTCTAGTCTTAAATGTGGAGATGGTATCTGCCTCCTGAACCGCAACAGGAAGATGATTCCACAGGAGAGGAGCCTGATAGCTGAAGGCTCTGGCTCCTGATCTACTTCTGGAGACTTTAGGGACCATGAGTAACCCTGCATTCTCACAGCGCAGTGTTCTGGTGGAATAATAAGCCCAGTGAGCTCACAAGGCTAGACAGCTGAGGAAATCTTCCTGGTCAAGGCTAACTTCTTTCACACACTTCTTGAAGTCTCAATCGAGATCCTGAAAAGTATGTGTGTGTGTGTGTGTGTGTGTGTGTGTGTGTGTGTGTGTGTGAGTGTGCGTGCGTGTGTGTGTGTGTTTATTCGTGTGTCCTCTGTGGCAGCCCTTTCATCACCTTTCTAATGAAGTCCAGACGCTCGTGCAGATGGTCATCAGCTCTTACTAGTAAATGATGAGTGCTCAGTGTCAGCCTCTTGCTGCTGCCTGAGCCAAAGTCCAAACGGCAGAGCAGCACAGTTGGTCTGCTCTGAGTTACTCAGAGAGAGATTCAGAGGGACATGTGGGGTACTTAAAACAGGGAAGACACGAAATGATCCTCAGCCGGATTCAGCCCTTTCAGACTTGTTTTTAAGATTTTAGAGAGACTGCAGCAGGAGGAGCTCAGATAACAGAGGACAGTGGGTACATTTCCTGAGAAACAGAATGGTTTACTGTTTATGTGGCAGCTAATCTGGGTGTACTGGAACTGGATGTGGGAACTATGGTGTGACACAGCAGGGGATCCACCCCTCCCCCCTCACAGAGCAAGGTTTGATCTGGGATTTAGCAGCAGAGCTGGGCAGGAAAATAGCAGCAGCAATGGGACTACACAAACAGGATGTCCAGGATACACTCTCAAAATACACACGCGCGCACACACACACACACACACACACACACACACACACACACACACACACACACACACTGAGGCAGGGGACAATGACTGGGGCAAGGAGGTGGGGGGTGCACATATACACCCACGAGCATGAATACAATCCCACACACAAACACACCTACCTTATTTCATGTCTTAGGGTTATCTGGTGGCTCAGCGGCCCTCGTTGTGTATGATATCATCAGACTGTGTGAAACGCTAAAACAGTAGCAACAGCCTTTTAATACACTGCAAACCTGAGGAGCAGTCGACAAGCTTAAACAGTCAGGTCAAGTGAAGTGAAGTGAGCAGGGGTTGTCTGTGCTGACTCAGCATACCAGCATTTAGAACAGCAATGCTTTGAGCTGAAATGAAACTGATGAGTGGATTTGCTCACAGAGCTGTCTTGACCTTAAAGTACGTACTGAAATGCATTTAAACTGTGATTTGATAATTTAGCTCCCAACAAGGATAATAAACTGCATTGTCAGTGCACACAAATCTTCTAATTGAACCTAACAAAACCATTTAAATCAGCAGAGTGATTAGTAAGGTCCACCTCTTATCTCTGAGCCTCCTTTACTGTAAAAAGCCAAAATACTGTAAATGGTAAACAGACCTGCGCTTGTTTTCCACCTTTCTAGTCTTCCAGCCACTCAAAGCTCTACTTTGTATACTACGAGTCACATTCACCTATTCACACACACATTCATACACTGGCGGCCGAGGCTACCATACAAGGTGCCACCTGATACTTTTTTAACACACTCACACACTGATGGAAGAGCCATCACGAACACTTTGGGGTTCAGTATCTTGATCAAGGATACTTCGACATGCAGACTGGAGGAGCTGGGGATTGAATGACCGATCTCCCTTCGAGGACAACCCACTCTACTTTCTGAGCCACAGCCGCCCCACTGTTGGTTTTCATCTGGTTCTTCTGGGGCCTTATTATAGAAAAATATACAAACTGTTTGTCTTGTAAGTTTTAAAGGAAGGAAGAATGCTATCTACTTATTACAGAAGCACTTCCTAAACTCCTGGCTTTGTCCTATCCTATCTCACATGGTGACCTCTGGTAATTTGCAATAATTGTCGGTGTTGTCTGTGTTCTTAATCCGATGCCAATCTGCAATGCAAAGATTCCACCATAAAATACCTACCATATTTCACCAAACACAGAGGTCATGTGAAAATATTAATTTTTTGCGAATCCGCATCCCTATAATTTGAGACCATATGTAGGTTTTCTTTTTTCCCTGTGCCTTGTTTCTGCCTCTTTCCCTGTCAAGAATTATGGAGACTGCGTCTGCAATTATTAAAGTTTTGAAAGTATTTTGGGGAACAGGAGGCTCATCTGGCTACACAGCATGGAGATCCATTCACACAAAGTGCAAATTCATCAGAACAGCAAGATCTTGAAATATGATGAAACTGGCATGTGACAATGTGTGGCAGAATCAGTTCTGTTTGTTCAACCCACATTTAAAAAAGGAGGATAACACAGGTCAGTGGTGCTGTGTAGTGTTTCTGTGTCATGTGGAGTTACAGATGACTGTGCCATCATATCCAAAGGATAATATCAGTACATTTGAGGAAAATACAGACTTTACTCAACCCATACAAATGCACCACATGAAACACAGACATGGGGGGTAAATTTCTAAAGCACATGAGGTCTACAGCTTATACTAGTCCCTTGCAAATAGGGCTTAATAGGGCAGTTATATATTGGGGGGACATTTTGGGCACTGGGGGGAACATGTTCCTCTCAATGTATATGGTGACTACTGCCCTGTCAGCATGCATAATTAGGCTACAGTTGTCTGGGTATGCAAAGGTGAAGTGGCTGGTCTTGTCATACAAAGCTTCAATGTCCAGTGTCAACTGGACAATATGAAGATATTTGCATCTTGAAAGCCGGACTACAAATGTGGATAGACAGGGAGAAACACACACAAGCCTAAGACACGGTAAGATATGGTATTCCTCTCTATATGAACTGACTGATAACAAGATCTGTATAATGGATTGGAAAGAAATTCGTTAGGTTTTCATTTTGTAGACAGTGATCTGTATGTATAGCGTGATGGGATGACAGCACAATGATGTGTGAGGTATCACATGAATGCTCTGCTCCTGCGCTTTCGTGTGATATGCGTGGCATTTCTGTGCGAGCCTGCGTTCACGAGTAATCCATCCAAGAGTAATGTGTGTGCAAAGCTGTATGAAAGCTCTGTTATACATAATTTTAGTGTAACTTAATCATTTTTTTTCGCTGTGAAAACATTGGACTACCGACAAGTGTCCGACAAAGCTGCAGTTCTGCTGTTTTGTGTGATATGAGTGGCTTCTCGCTAACGGCCGCAGAGAAAATCCTTAGAGAGGAACGAACAGGTGTGAATTTGGGCGCACTATGTGTCGTTCCTTTTTCACCTATATGGTTAAAAGGCCAGTGTGTAAAATGGGTTGAAAACAGTTGAAAACAGTGAAGGTGTGTTCACACCGGACCTGTTTTTTTTTTCGCTGTCGCTCGGTTCACCCCTTTGATATTGCTTCATCGCTCAGTTGCAATCGCTCGTCAATGTGGCAGAAATCAACAGACTTGCTTTTTCGCTTTGATGACGTCATTGAAGCAATCAGGGTATTTTGTGGGGGTTTTTTTTGGGGGGGGGGTGCTTGACTGTCATGACATGTCAGCTTCATAAAAAGTTAAAAAGTATAGCTGCAAATTAAAAGCAACAAAAGATGTAAAAACAAACAGAGACAATACATCTGTCTGAGTGTTTATACCTCTGACAGCAGCAGCAGCCGAAAATTCTACATTTTGATACAAACATGTAGCTATACATATTGCAAAACTCTGTCAAAGTACACCTAAGCATACATTTTCGTTTCCAAATATTTATTTGAAAATGAAACCATTCATAGGGTCAATAAAAAAAAACATTCTGTTATTAATAAAAAACGAATGTACAGTGACCGCACAGCTGTGTGTCTGCGTGCGTGGGTGTGTGTGTGTGTGTGTGTGTGTGTGTGTGTGTGTGTATGTTAGTATATCAGAAAGGATGAATATCAATTTAAAAAAAGTTTCCATTAATTATTTCGGTGATTATTTCGTTTATTCTTAAGGTTTTTTCATGAAAATGCGTAATATATAAAAACAATATTATAGACCAAAGTTAATCTAATTTATTATTGTAGAATGTATTTAGCAAATCACCACTTTCAACTGGAGACACGGCGCAGTAGCGCAGCAGCAGCAAAAAAAAGAAAGAAAGAAAGGCATTATAAAAAGCCGACAAATAGTGTTAATTAACTGACATGAGACATTGGAGAGGTTGTCAGTCCTATTCTATGGTCTGTAATATTTTTTATTTTATCATAACGTCTCGGAAATTACTCAAATGCATTCATTGTGCGCTTCTGAACACACGGGCAGCATAAACAATGAAGTTACATATGACGGTCTGGCAGATCGTTGCGGTGCTTGGAGGCAGTTGACAGTGACAGTTTTTTCAGCAGCCATTTTTCTTCCTACCAGTAACCTATGGTTGAGGCAGCTCCAGCCCCAACTCCTCTCACATGCTCTGACTCAGGCATCAGAGCCTCTGAGCTACAGCAATAGATGCATTGGCGCTGTCCATGGTGCTTTACACTAGGATCGCCAGGATTACAGCGCTCCTCCAAGCGCCACAGTCCTGCCGGCTGGCGCGGTCACTGTTGAAATTACATTCGTTTTTTTATTATTAACAAAATGTTTTTTTATTGAACGTATGAATGGTTTGTTTTCAAATAAATATTTGGAAACAAAAATGTATGCTTTGGTGTACTTTGACAGAGTTTTGCAATATGTATAGGGATAGCCTACCTGTATGTATCAAAATGTATAGGTCAGAGGTATAAATGCTCAGAAGTGTAGTGAGTTTCATTTTTGTAACTTAAAGGCTCTAGGACAAGTGCACTTACATTGATCACTTCCTTAAAATAAAACGAGAAATTGGAGAAGATTGAAAAAATTGTTAAAATTAAATTAGGGGACTGATCACAGATGTATTGTCTCTGTGTGTTTTTACATGTATTGTTGTTTTTAATGTGCTGCTATTCTTTTAATGAAGCTGACATGTCATGACAGTCAAGCACCCCCGGGATTCCGGGATTATGGCAGCCAATCACCGTTGAGCTGCAAGCGACAGGACCCAGCGAAAAACTGCTCCAGATGAGATTTCTCATCTCAAGCGATGAGCGAAAAACCGCTCTGTCACTCTGACGCTGTCGCTCGGAGCCCGAGCGATTTTTCTCCCGGGCGAATATACGCTCAATCGCCCGTTTGCATTAACTTTGTATGTAAACTCGTCTCTAGCAAAAAAAAAAAAAACAGGTCCGGTGTGAACACACCTTGACATCAGTGGTCAAATTCTAGATTGCAGGGCTCACTCACTCACCCTTCCCGTCAGGTAAATGATAGTGGCCTCGTAGGGACAAAAAGGCCTGCACAGACACGAGTTTTTCAGGAGTAGGTCTATCTAGCGACGAGGTGAATATTTATTTAGAAATCTAAACCATGTTACAATATTGTAATGAATCCCTCATGAGCAGAAGACCAGAGTAGCGTTCGGGAAAAAGGCCTGTTTATTTGAGCACTTCAAAAACTCCGGTAACACTCCAGGGGGTAAAAGACTCCGTCCCAAACTCTTCAATCCACCAATCTCCACTCTGCACACTTACTGTCAGCGTAGCCTGTAAACAGAGCTCAGCTGTTTATTTAGCCTAGCAATATCTCCGGACTATAGCAGCTGCAATGGACGACTTTGAACGCGATTTTGAAGAGTTTCTTGTAGCGGACACAGACCGAGAGCCATACCTGTTTGAGCTGGAGCATACAGATGAGGAACTCCATGTGTTGGAAGCTGAGCGGGCAAGGAGAGAGGCTGAATCCTCCACTCCCATTTTGCTGCACAGAATGGGATTCGGTGCTACCATCGTTGGGGAGATATATCATCAGGAGGAAAAGCGCTGCAGAGAGTGCATCACAAGGAGTGAAGTTGCGTCTTCTTTTCTTCACAGATGACGGTTCGGGTTCATTCTCTCCTGTTGCATGGTAAGTGTGGTCCATTCGCAAACTCTAGAACTAAAAAAACTTT
This sequence comes from Epinephelus cyanopodus, assembly GCA_026686955.1. Taxonomy (NCBI): domain Eukaryota; kingdom Metazoa; phylum Chordata; class Actinopteri; order Perciformes; family Serranidae; genus Epinephelus; species Epinephelus cyanopodus. The sequence continues at coordinate 796,962 of CM048936.1, forward strand.
TCACTACTCTCTATCGACGAACTACTAACACTCTCTGCTGTATTTATACAAGTGAAACACGTTCTCTGGCTGGCTGGATTGTCCGCTCGGTCTGCCGTACGTACATGGCTGCGCAAGATGGCGATCTCTCTAAAGCAAGGCCCTTGCTATGTATATATATATATATATATAGATATATATATATATATGTATATACAGTACAGGCCAAAAGTTTGGACACACCTTCTCATTCAATACATTTTCTTTATCTTCATGACTATTTACATTGTAGATTCTCACTAAAGGCATCAAAACTATGAATGAACACATGTGGAGTTATGTACTTAACAAAAAAAGGTGAAATAACTGAAAACATGTTTTATATTCTAGTTTCTTCAAAATAGCCACCCTTTGCTCTGATTACTGCTTTGCACACTCTTGGCATTCTCTCGATGAGCTTCAAGAGGTAGTCACCTGAAATGGTTTTCCAACAGTCTTGAAGGAGTTCCCAGAGGTGTTTAGCACTTGTTGGCCCCTTTGCCTTCACTCTGCGGTCCAGCTCACCCCAAACCATCTCGATTGGGTTCAGGTCCGGTGACTGTGGAGGCCAGGTCATCTGCCGCAGCACTCCATCACTCTCCTTCTTGGTCAAATAGCCCTTACACAGCCCGGAGGTGTGTTTGGGGTCATTGTCCTGTTGAAAAATAAATGATTGTCCAACTAAACGCAAACCGGATGGGATGGCATGTCGCTGCAGGATGCTGTGGTAGCCATGCTGGTTCAGTGTGCCTTCAATTTTGAATAAATCCCCAACAGTGTCACCAGCAAAACACCCCCACACCATCACACCTCCTCCTCCATGCTTCACAGTGGGAACCAGGCATGTGGAATCCATCCGTTCACCTTTTCTGCGTCCTACAAAGACACGGCGGTTGGAACCAAAGATCTCAAATTTGGACTCATCAGACCAAAGCACAGATTTCCACTGCTCTAATGTCCATTCCTTGTGTTTCTTGGCCCAAACAAATCTCTTCTGCTTGTTGCCTCTCCTTAGCAGTGGTTTCCTAGCAGCTATTTGACCATGAAGGCCTGATTGGCGCAGTCTCCTCTTAACAGTTGTTCTAGAGATGGGTCTGCAGCTAGAACTCTGTGTGGCATTCATCTGGTCTCTGATCTGAGCTGCTGTTAACTTGCGATTTCTGAGGTTGGTGACTCGGATGAACTTATCCTCAGAAGCGGAGGTGACTCTTGGTCTTCCTTTCCTGGGTCGGTCCTCATGTGTGCCAGTTTCGTTGTAGCGCTTGATGGTTTTTGCGACTCCACGTGGGGACACATTTAAAGTTTTTGCAATTTTCCGGACTGACTGACCTTCATTTCTTAAAGTAATGATGGCCACTCGTTTTTCTTTAGTTAGCTGATTGCTTCTTGCCATAATATGAATTTTAACAGTTGTCCAACAGGGCTGTCGGCTGTGTATTAACCTGACTTCTGCACAGCACAACTGATGGTCCCAACCCCATTCCACTAATTAACCCTGATAAGGCACACCTGTGAAGTGAAAACCATTTCAGGTGACTACCTCTTGAAGCTCATCGAGAGAGTGTGCAAAGCAGTAATCAGAGCAAAGGGTGGCTATTTTGAAGAAACTAGAATATAAAACATGTTTTCAGTTATTTCACCTTTTTTTGTTAAGTACATAACTCCACATGTGTTCATTCATAGTTTTCTTCATGAAAATAAAGAAAACGCATTGAATGAGAAGGTGTGTCCAAACTTTTGGCCTGTACTGTATATGTATATATATATAAGAGCATAATTATAAGACTACGAAAACCAAGCAAATTTTATTTTATGGCGATTATACACTTATATAAACATATTAATGGGTAGAATATTCAGATTCAGATTTGATAAACCATGCCAAATATTACACACTGGCCCTTTAAGGTGGTCAAACTTATATGGTTAAAAAGCCTCTTGGATCAGCTGGAAACATTAGCTATGTTGATCTTGAATGTGATCGCTGCGCAGTGGCGCTGCCTCATGTGATGTCGGAATAATCGTAAAAATGAGTTTCTGACCATAAAGCATTATTTCATTGGAAACGGTTGACGACGTGTTTTTTAAACATTTTGAGTGATAAAATACAACACATCTTCTTTGTAATGTCCATGATGTCTCCACATTACCACCTAAACGCTCATGAACACACAATGAAGCCTAAGAACGACCTCCCGACATGGGAAATCGCACCGTCCCAGGACCACATGAATGGTACTTCGTGGTTTACGTATGACGAAAACATGCTGGGACAAGCCCTCCCAGAACCCATAGAGATTGCATTGGAGTGCCTGCATTTAGAAAAAAAAGCATTTTACATGGAAGTCTATGAGAGTGAGTTGGGGTGGTTTCCAGCCAGGCTGATATCGCCCCAAAGGGCCGGAACGTGACTTCACACTGCATCTGATTGGCTATTCAGAGGCAGGATGAGCTGTTTCAAGTGAAAATTATCAGAATAACTAATATATTGTGTGTGTATATGACAATAATGATGATGATAATCATACATTTATCTTTCTTTTCTTTTGTGGCTTGAGGAGGGGCGGCGCCCTATCGCCCTCTATTGGCCAGCTGCCCATGTTCAAGGGGGATTCAGGGGGTTCTCTCCCGAGAAAATTTTAATATTTCACGTGGCAAAATCCTATTTTCATGCAATTTCATACGGAAATAGATAATAGGCAAGTGCATTACATTAGCCTACCTCATCATGTTCTTGTGTAGTAGGATGCCTATTATTACTACTCTCTTCTTCTTGCCTCATTTTTTTCTTGAAGAAATTCAGCAGACTCATCTACCAAAAAGTTTTTTTCATCATAGGAGTGTTTTAGTTATTTAGGCAGGGCACATGGTTTCATAACACAGTTGAATGTAATTTCCTCTGCAATTTGCCTACCTTGGTACAATTCCGACCAGCAATGCATCGACGACAAGCGACTTCCACACAATTTACTTTGTAAGCCAATAGGCAACCAGTGTAGGAGACTAGGGGAAGGACGGAGTAGCATGAAGTTCAGGGTAGTCCCACGAAACCTACACTTTATTTCTGTGAATAGTATGCGGTCCGGTCAAGCCACACAATGGGCTGGACGTAACAAAAAATAAAAAAGAGAAGGACTTGGCGATGGTGGAATACGTGTCAATTTGCACAGACCCAATGAGTCAAATAGGAAGTCAGGCGCAGAAAAGACAAGAGTATCCGGTCAATTTTCAAAATAAAACACCCATGAAAACTCTGGATCGTATTTCACATACATGACGTCAAAGTGGAACGTCAGAGTTCCCAGTGGACACTGATGTGTGGCACAGGACGGAGCAAGTCCGCACCGCGGCCAAATCGTGCACGCAACGGATCAAGTGGACATCCGGTGTGAGGTTTGTTAAACGGATGTGAGAGAGTGACTATCAGTACGTTTACATGACACTTGAAAAAAACAAATTATTGCCTTAATCCGACTATAACTGGACAACTGAAGTGCATGTTAGCGCGTTACTCTGACTAATATCGGAGTTCTCCAACTCCAATTAAGACACCCAGATAATGCGATTGGAATTCAATTTTCTCCGGCATGTCTTAATCGGAGTTAAACTAGACAATGCATGTGCACATGCTCCACACAGACCCCGGAATAGAATAGAATAATAGAATAGAATAAATCTTTATTGTCCACCAGGGTGAAAAATTGTCTTTGGCTCACCAACATACAGGACGTAGCATAACATAACACATAACAGATCTAAAATATGAACAAAGCCAAAACACAAGATAAAAATTCATATAGATACATTTTTAAAACAGACAAGAGATGCTATTGTTGTAGCCCTCCAACAGCATGCGTTCTTGTCTGCCTCTCAAAAACACCATGACCACGAGGGATAGCGTGCACCTTATCTGCACAATCAGTAACGCATACATTACGTACGAGATGAACAGAGCTGTACGATTATCCATCTTGCTGTTGTTCGAAAATGCTTTCGAATGGGATTTTTGGTTGTGCGTAGACCCTACCCATGTAGCCTTTGCCGTTTTTTTACCTCTGCGGTGGTGAATCTGTGTCACTCTGCAGTTACACCTCCAAAACGCTTGTATAAATTAGCCTAGCGACGAGCAGAGATTTCATCTGCTCATATGAAGCCAGGAAGTATATATCCATAAAGGATAGATCACACACAAGACTTATAATAATATTTCAGTAGAGGTTTTACTGTCTTCACAATTTATTGTTTCTTATCTATGAAATACAAGTAATTACAAGCTTCATTTCCACTGAGGGAAATGGTGTTAGTATACAGAAAAAGACAGTAGGTCTGCATTGCCGCGACGTGTATTAAAGGACATTTTTTGGGGAGGTGTACAACAGGCTACGGCGTAGGTTATTGCATAGGCTTTATGTTGACATGGAGCCTATGCCATAGCTACAGTGTCAGGTCAACACAGAAGTATAAATTAGCAAGTCTCACGATCTTGTGCTTTGTGTGGCCAAATTCAGATAAGTTGTGTTTATTGGTGGTCAAACAAAGTAAATGAGAACATTTTGCATAGATGTTAATTTATTAAGATTTAAGAATGTGTTTCTAGGTCTCTAAATATTACAAATATCAAGGTATTCATATCCAGGTTTTTCTAGTAGGTACAGCAACTTCCTAACTACAAACTTGTCTAGTTCCAAAGCTCTCAGAATAGAATAGAATAGAATAGAATAGAATAGAATAGATTAGAATAGATTTTATTGTCATTGTACAGTAGAGATGCGCGGATGGCAGTTATAACCGCACAGTCCGCGGGCGGGTTGGGTGATAAAAATGAACAATCTGATTAATGGCGGATGGGTTATGGGCAGGTGAAAATAATAGCCTAATAATAACTTTTATTTATATCGCACCTTTTATAAACAAAGTTTACAAAGTGCTTTGACAAACATTAATGAGGGAAAATGTATTGGATGCTCTAAAATGTGAACAACACATTTTAATATTTATATTTAATCGGGCACAATCTGGCCGGCGGCCAGACTCTCATTGAGCCTGTGTAGAAACTGAGGACCCCTGTGTGTGGACCAGAACACCAGAGCATGATGGAGGCCGCGAAGGCAGTTCGAGAGAAAATTTAAAAAGGAGAGCTTAAAACCATGACAAAGGAAGGGCAGAAAAGTTCAGTGTGGGAGCATAGTGCTTAACAATGATGATTCAAGTGCTGGATATGCAATATGCAACGGCTGCAAAGCCATGTTGTGTGCAACATAACAGGCCTACTATATCATCATGCTTATATCCCGCTGATAAATAATAATAATGTATGATTGGCTGGGCAAGCATACTCCTTAAATTTGTCATTTGGAAGCGTTTATTTAACACAGCGATTCCCGCAGCAGCAGAAATGAGTGAGTCTCCTCATTAAAGCCTGGCTCACACTACAGGATTCTCGGGCTGATTTGACCCAGATTCGGCCCTCCCGACAATCGGTGGAGAAATCGGGTCTCGGACCTTAATTGGCCCCGATGTTCGGCCCAGATTATCTTCTAGTGTCAGTGGGCGAAAGATGAATCTTAAACTCCACGATCAGCTCACAGACACGTTGAGGCCGACCCGATAATTTTCAAGCACGTTTGATTTTTATCTGGATGCCAACTGCCATAAAAGAAGCAGATGAAGAAGAAGAGGCCAGACGTAACATTGCCTCGAGACGGAAATGGCGACCGCGAAGGAGCAACAGAGCAGCAGGGTGCGTTGGGCAGCGCATATATAGACTCTTTATTATGTCTATGGGACAGCGGAGATGGCGTTTCTTCCTCTTGCCTTTTTCGCTGCACAGAATGGCATGTACTGTTGACTTCCGGTTCCTTGTGAGATGACGTACATTACGTGGTGCACTGCTCTCTGGTCCGATAATCTTGATGAAATCCTGAAGTGTGTGCTGGTCATTATTTTCAAATCTTGTAGTGAGTGCGTAATGAAGATTTTAGATAAGATAATCTGTGAAGATTCTCGTTATGTGTGTGATACAACCTGATTTCAAAATCTTTTAAGATTTTTAAAATCCTGTAGTGTGAGCCAGGCTTAAGAGTGCCAATGTGCGCCTTTAAGCACGGAGTAACGGCGCCATTTTATTGATTATTTTAATGTCAGTCAGCTGACAGGATCGGCCAGGACCTAATCTTTCCTGATAATATGAACATGCGGGTGCGGGTGGATGCGAGTCTTTAATTATAGAAAATTAATTTGCTCAGATGGGTGGTGGACGGATGATTGATGGGTAGATGCGGATTTGGGTGCCATCAGAGCCCATCTGCGCATCACTATTTTACAATGAAATTATGGGTGCTCAGCCCACGCAGTGCAAAAGAAGACAATAAAAATTAGATTAGAAAGTTTCTTTTTTTTTCAGACAATGAGTTTTTAAGGAGATGTAGTTTACCTTGCACGGGGCCGCGTAACAAGTTAGCATGCCGGAGTCTCGTTCGATATTGTTACGCGGCCCCGTGCAAGGTAAACTACATCTCCTTAAAAACTCATTGACTGAAAAAAAGAAACTTTCTAATCTAATTTTAGTAGACAAAATTAACCTATTTACACTAAGACAATAAAAAACATGCATGACATAAAACACCTACTGGTATAAAAAACAATAAATAAAACAGACAAATTTGTGAAATTTAGCAATAAATATAAATATAAGTGCACGATTGCTGTTCAGCACAGTTGAGGTAGGTAGTAGAGTTCCAGGGGCAGTGGCCATAAGTATTTGTGTGTGTGTGTGTGTGTGTGTGTGTGTGTGTGTGTGTGTGTGTGTGTGTGCGTGCGCCTACACGCCTACTTTACGCCTACTTATATTCGCCGAAAATCTGGCAGGGGCTTCTCTCTCTCTATTTATCTTTGTGGATTTATTAACTCTTACCCTTTGTCTCTGAACTGACAGAGGTTTAAGCAATATTGTATGCTTTCTCACCTCTGCAGCATACACAAGGTTGTTTAAAATCAACAATAATTCAGAATCATAAATATACTGCTAATATTTAGATGTAATGTCACTCCTGGCTCTGCAGCTGCCTCTAAATTTGTCATCAAATTAGCGATGTGAATCTTTGGGTGTCTCACGATTTGATTCGATTCCGATTGTTTGGGTCACGATTCGATTCAAAATCGATTCTCGATTCAACCGATTCTCAATTCAAACGATTCTCAATTCAAACAATTCTCGATTCAAAAATTGATACAATGCATAGTGTGTTAAGGCATACTGAATGACTCATGTCGAGCTGCTGTATCCCAGGGAGATAATAAAACCCAAAATGAGTCCAAACTCCTGCCTTCATTGAAGATGGGACTGGCTCAATTTGTTGCTCCTCCATAGCTCCTGCCCCTCTTCACAGTAGAGTTGTGCCGCGTCTTTTTTTTTTTTTTCCAAGCTTGCTGCAAAGCTGCCCGTGGGGGCGCGCATAAATAAAAAAATCGTTTTTTGTTTATGAATCGATTCAGAATTGTGGATGATTAGAATCGAGATTCTTATGTGAATCAATTTTTTCCCCCACCCCTACATCAAATTGTTGTCATAGTCTCTTTCCTTTCATGAAACCTTCTTTACTATCATTTAATAAAACTAAAGCTATTTAAAACCTGTGAGAATGCACCAGAATGCCAGAAATGGCATGTATCTCTTTAAAAAAAATTCTGGGGGAGGCCCTCTGTAGCTAATCCACTACAAAATGATGTACAAATGTAACACATCTGTGGTTTGCAGTAATGTAAAATGCCAACATTTTTCTTACTTTTTGGGTTGAAACTGCACCTTCACTGTTAATTTCCTCTCTGCTCTGATCGCCAACACCTGTCTGCTCTGAGTGCATCCACCATCACTCTCTCTCTCTCACTCTGCCACACACTCACTACAAGCACACGTCACTGTGCTTGTAACGTATTAAACTGTGTCAGTACCCTACAAATATCGGATTAAAACACCACATCTGAAACACATACAGGAACATATGGATCTATACAACGACAAAAAAACACAGTAGCATTAAAAATTCTGATATTTTAAAGCTCCTGTCAGAGCCATTTCTAGCGGTTTCATATTATTTTTGAGTCACTTTAATGCGCCACATAACCTGGCACCACAGGAACTGCTAATTAAAGGCAGGTGTGCCGAAGTAAGAGTGGACCCTGAAAGATGTTACAGGGTTACAGTCTTTAACTGCTGTGTGTTTGGTTAATCTTAGTTTATTGTTTGGTGAAGTCAGGGGCTAATATAATGGTAGGGGAAACACTGGTAGCTATTTTTACACTGCCTCTTCAAGGCAGAAATGTCACGCTGTTATTCCACCTTGCCATGTTGTGTAAAAGGTACACTCATGGAATTGGGGGACAGACTTGTCTCGCCTTTAAGCCGACACTGGAGGTGGTAACAGCACCGAAGTGACATCTGTATAAACAGGACAGTCGGCAGGATGGGATCATGGTCAGGAGGGGTGGGACATTTTGACTACGTGTTATATGTGCAACCTAGAGCATGAGATATAGAAAGCAGTTGGCAGCTAACTCAAAGAAGAAGAACAGCAGCTGAAAATGTCCACAAATTGGGAAAACAATGAGGTCCAGGAGCTCCTTACCCTCTGAGCAGAGGACAAGATCAGATGCCATATAACAGGGAAGGTAAATTATTATTATTACAATGTCATGCCATTGTTATTGTTTATAAAGCGTTGCCGATGCGTATTTTACATGTCACACTAGAAGCTAATTCTGTTGTGTTACATATCGTGTCTCTTTTGCTATCGTAATGCCAGCATGCTGTCTAAAATCACACACTGGAGTAGAATAATGCTGCTGTTGTTTGGTTCTGTGTAAAAATGCAAAGAAGGCATACAGAAGGGAAGGAGAAAGAAGATCTACAGTGCCATCTCTGTGTAAAATGGGCTGGTGGTGACAGACTTTTTGTGTTTATAGGGCTGGCCCTTTCTTTGCTGCATTCCAGCCAAAAATACCATGTTTGGATTTCAAACGAGGTCACTCAGGTGTGTCTCTGAGCGCAGCTGACACATGTACAACGCCTTTGTGGGAGAGCATGCAACCTTGAGGCCTGGGTGCACAAAAAGGTTACCACTCACAGGCTGAAAATGGCACAATACAGTAGCTGAACAGAGCTGCAGTCTCAGTATAGACACACACACACACACACACACACACACACACACACACACACACACAGACTCTGAAATATCCCAGAGGCACTTCACAAAGAAACCAAACAACCAACCCACAGAGCAAACTGCCTTCTTAGCCGCGCTGATGTCAGCAGTAACAATGCCTTTAAAGGAGCAGCAGACTCTCAGACTGATGAGGCAGACTGGATGTGTCACAGGCACACAGTAACCTTAGGCTCAAAGTGAATTCACAGAGACAAGACTGAGGTGGAAGGGCACAGATCCTCACTCACAGCTGTCAGCGAGCAGCAGCTAAACTAAACGAGCTGGCTGAAATATAACAACAGGCGTGACAACCTCCATTTGGCACGGATGACCCATGTTTCACCAGCAGGCTGTGTTTGTGCGTCTGCAGAAATGTGCAGCAATGTGAGCAGTACAGGGAATCTATTGTATGCTGCAATTTGCTTTCAAAACCCCTGTGTTCAATTTGGAAAAAAACTTTTGCTGCTCATGACTCAGTATTTCAGGCAGGCAGAGTAACTGTCAGTAAGCATCTTGAATAACTTGAGTGATACTCTACTGTGAGCTCTCTATGACGCCAGCAGTCATTTTGTCAGATTAATTTTTTTCTTTTTCCAAATGCTGGATATGTTCTTGTGCATGAGGCGGTACTTGCAACCCAATCAGTTTGCTCAGGTAGTCCACCTACTGCCTGAGCCCTACAAAATTACCTTATGTTTCAATGTTTCTTATCAAACTGTCAGAAACAGACTCCATGAGAGTGGCATGAGGGCCTGACGTCCTTTTAGTGGGACCTGTGCTCATAGCCCAGCACTGTGCAGCTTGATTGGCCACCAGAATTGGCAGGTCCGCCACTGGTGCCCCGCTCTCTTCACAGATGAGAGCAGGTTCACACTAAGCACTGTTATGCTGCCTTTAACATTATCCAGCATGACTGGTTTGGTGGTGGGTCAGTGATGGTTCAGGGGGCATATCCTTGGAGGGTTGCACAGACGTCAACGGTACCCTGACTGCTGTTAGATACCGGAATGGAATCCTCAGAGCGGTTGTCAGACCTTACACTAGTGCTGGGTTCCTCCTGGTACAGGACAAAGCCTGGCCTCATACGACCAGAATGTGTAGGCAGTTCCTGGATGACAAAGCAGTGTTTCGCCTACCATCATATCAGGGGGGCGTCATCTAATGTCTTGTTTCATACTCATGCCACAGGGTTTTAGTTCACTGTCACGGGAGAGTGTGTAAAGCTGCCAATATCTAAACGTAAGAAGCTGCAATAAGACTATTTTGGGGTACTTTTATAGTACTTTTCTATGAAAAATGACTCAAAGGGATTAGTCGACTACTAAAATAGTCACCATTATTTTAATAGTCGATTAGTCATCGATTAGTCGACTAATCGTGGCAGCCTTACGCCACATACTGGCGGGGGCGCAGCTGCAAACCCTCAAAAAATAACATAAAACAGAATAAATAAAATAAAATAAATACCAGAAATAATTTGCAGCCCCAACTTTCGCCCTTTCCTCATACTCTGTCTTGAACAAATAAAGCAAAAGTAAACAATAACAACCCCCCTGTTGTTTGTCATTATTTGACCTGGCCCTGAACCTGTCTTGCACCTTGCTCAGTCACGTCACTGTGAGCGAGGGGGGTGGGACGAGTTATCTGTGCATATCTCAGGTAGGTAGGTTGTGACTGACAGACACACTGCTATGTTGTCAATTTTATTATTATTTTTGTTGTTATTAATATTATTATTATAATGTCATTATTGTTACTGTTGAATGTTCCAGTTTGACCTTGTTACTAATTACAGTAAATGTAGGTCAAAAAAAATGAAGTCTATTTGTACAGTGCCTACTTTATATGAAGTAGAATGACACAACAGACTTCATGAAGTGGTGTAACAGTATGGATGTCCTGTATGTTTGAATACAGCTACAAGTCATGCAACAAGCAGCAGCACGGCTGGATTCAACACATCACTCACTACCTCACGACTGCCAGTGAGACACAGCCAGAATCAGGTGAGTTCTGTAATTTTATGGTACTGCTGCAGTCATGTTTCTAATGTAAATATGGCCAAATCCAGAAGCATTTTTGTTGTTTCTATCAAATATATCAATCAATAATATCACAATATTCACATCACTTACACATGCAAGTCATCCTGGCCTGTACATCTGGAATATTTTTGTCCATTTGTCCACACATGGAGGCTATGAAAGTCTATTTTTACAATGTCAATAAGTTGACCAAGCCTTTAAACATTTCTAAACCTCCATAGTGACAGAAAAAAATGGGAACTGTAGCTTGCGCACAGATTCTAATTTTCATTTGAATGCAATATTGGCACATATTTGACTTTTTTTAAAGGAGTCCATTCAAGAATACCAGTATCAGTATCTATTATTAAAATCTGTTTTACATACTTCTATTATTATGGTAAAAGTAGCACAATAAAATATATTTGATGACAAATACAATTTACGGAGGAAATATGGCCTCAAATCAAAGTATAGTGCAACTATCAATATTTATTCAAGTTGTCTACAGGACATATTAAAGCTGGAATAGCTAATCCCCCTTAAAAAAAAAATGTGTTAAACTAAGATGAACCCTAATCCTGCCCAGGGCTCTGCCCCCAAAGCTGTAAACCTAGGGGAAACACTGCAAAGGCATTGATGCAATTGGTTGGCCCTCTCATTCCTCTGGCCTAAATCCAATTGAGCCCCTATGGAACGTAATGTATTGGTGCATCCGCCAAGTACCACCACAGACTATCCAGGAGCTCACTGATGCTGATCTTCAATCGTCGTGTTTTTTTATGCCACCACAACAAACTTGATACATCATATGTGCTCCCCTGCCTAGCCAAACTCTATCCAGGGTTACAGTGTGTGAGCACGGCATTGTACCTGCAGGGCTTCAGACCATGACTGCATTTTTTGAAACGCTGCTTCAGAATAAAAGTACCAGTGGTTCCACTTTGATTCATTTCATATTTAACTTTATTATAACAGTACGTCATTTAACTTTAGTATAACAGTACTTTAACTTTATTGTAACAGTACTTTATTTAACTTTAGTATAACATTAATTCATAACTTCTTTATCTAACTTTAGCATAACAGTAATTTATTTAACCTTATTACAACAGTACTTTATTTAACTTTCGTATAACAGTACTTTAACTTTATTGTAACAGAACTTTACCTTACTTTAGTATAGGGCACTGGTATTAGTCTGTAAACATCAGATAATTAATAATATTAATTGTAAAACAAGAAATCAAAATATATCAGTATGCGATTCCTTTACTTCCATATTAATATAATTTTCAACTATGCACAACACTTAAACAGCATAATCAAAGACCTAAAATTTAGATATGGCTTTTAGTTTTGGTGTACCATCCCCTGAAATTTTACTGGGGCCCCATCTGGCCACCCCTAGAAAAGATTTCTTCCACTGGTTCAGGACACTGCTGGTTGCTACCCCACCAGCAGCACTATTTAACAAAAGTTGGCATATTCCATTTAACACATGGTTACAAATAGCTTAACTGGACACCGAGCATTAGAATCAGCTTGAATAATGTTTTCACTACTGCCATGATTTCTGCCTGCTTTGACCCAGGCTGGCAGTCAGTTCACTCTCCAGCTTCCACACCAGATGGTGGAGCTTCTGAGATGCAGAGAAGATGAGAAATCAAAATCTTAACACTTCAATTTCACTTTTATTTGAAATATACTGCAAGTCTTTAAACCTTACGCTCTGTGTGTGCATTGTGTGTTTGTTAAGGCCACAGTGTGACACTACTATGTCTCCTCCCTCCTCTGTCTCTTTTACAAGAGGTCATAACCCCATAGGTCCTGAAGGAGAGGTGAGAGTTTACACTGGGAGGCCAGACAGGATTCCCAGGGCTGTTAAACATGCCTGAAGCAGAAAGAGGCTGCCGGGAAGTTTATCTGATGGCCAACAATGGTACTGCCATGTGTGTAGGAAGAAAAGGGAGAGTAAAAACAGGAATAAAATAATAAGATAGGGGATTACGAAAGAGGAATGTAGTCATTTCAAAAGACGGTAAATAAACTGAGGTAGAGATAAGAAGAGGGGTTGTGAAGGAAGCAAATAATGCACACACTACTCACTAGTATCCGTCTCACCTGTGTAATCACGCATAAATACACACTGTAGCATTAAAACTTCCATCCCAGCTCCCTCACAAACACCCTGCTTTAGACACCTCCTCTTCAGTCATAACATCCTGGACACAGCACCCTTTCATCACCACAACAGAATAAAACATCTACTTTGTTTGTGTGTGTGTGTGTGTGTCTGTGTCTGTGTCTGTCTGTGTTGGGGCAGAAGCTGATGCAATGCCTGCGAAGATTGGCACCACTCTGGAAGCAGGATCCAGGGGTCCTTGACAGGGGTTTTATGGAGTCTTGGTTCAATTTTTAAAATCAATTCCCTGCCTGAAAGCTCATTAAATGATGTACAAGAGAGCAGAGGTCTCACTCTGCATTAAGTTCCTGCAACAGGATTCAAACTTCAACATAAAAGGCAAACACGATTGAGATAGACAGCGCTGTTGCCTCACAATAAGAGGGTTCAAGGTTCAAATCCACCAGCCAACTGGGGCCCCTCTGTGTAGAGTTTGCTTGTTCTCATCGCATCAGCGTGGGTTTTCTCCTGGTTCTCAATCTTCCTCCTACAGTCCAAAGACATGCAGGTGACTCTAAATCACATATGAAAGTGTGAATGTGAGTGTGAATGGTTGTTTGTCTCTATGTGTCAGCCCTGGGATAGTCTGGTGACATGTCCAGGGTGTAACCTGCCTCTCACCCAATATCAGCTGGGATAGGCTCCAGCCCCCCAGTGACCCTGTATCAGGATAAGCGGTTACAGTATGAATGAATGAATGAATGAATGAATGAATGAACAAGTTGATTTTGCAACTATTCTACTTGTTCATGTACAGCAGTGGGGTCTGGAATTAAAGCCAATGTCAACAGTGCAGAATGTGGTCCAATTATTGATATGTTTAACAGTTGCTGCCACACAAAAGGTTTGATACCCTCTGTTCAAACCCTTTCCAAAGATTGATTTAATCATTTAATGAGATTCTTACACACACACACACACACACACACACACACACACACACACACACACAGTGATCAGAAAAGAGGAAGAAATGTCGATATAGAAACTTATTATTTTTAGTCAATCCTGCTCAAAAATGTCAAAAATGTTTTTGTTTTTGACCAACTTCTTAAATATCAACTGACTAACAGACTTAAATGTAACAGAGATCATTTTTAGGCTAAAAAAAAAAACTTCTTTATTTTAAGCATTATCCACTAACTATGAATCATTTTTTTAGAGTGATACAGTTCAGTCTGGCCATTTAACTCACTCTAGGTCCTTGAGGAGGTGTATCATGGTAATTTTCTCTGCAGGGATTAGAAATCTCACTTGTCCACCGCTGCCAGCAGCAACAGCAGTGACTCAAAGAGAGAGCCGCTGTATCTCCAGATAAACAGCTCCTGATCAGAGATGTGACAGCACGTCTGCTCTGGTTTCATGCCGGTGTAGATGATACTCTTGTATGTTTCTGATAATCATACTAGTGTATGTTTCATCCCTCTGTTATACCAGCAGCCCAATTACTCAGATCCATTCCAGTTTCACTTTTCTCTGCTTCCACATCATCACCTATAAACTAACACCAGAGCATCGACTTTGGATGGATACTGCAACCTGCAGAATCAAAGAATTAAAGATGTAAAAACACCATAAAGCATGATAGAGACTAGCTCAGATCAGTCACTGATCACTGCAGACACACTGTCTCCAACAGCAGCATTAAGGGATTAACATTTCTGCTCGGGAATGATTCTGTTTCTGTTAATGGAAAGCAAAGACTCAGATGTTTTCTTTTCCTTTTGCGCTGTACAGTGAACCTGTTGTACTGTAGGTCGGTCGGCGCGCTCCTCCTTTGCGCGTCGGAACTCGGGTTGTGTGATTTTGGTGCACAGATAACTTCCGTACAACGCACGCGTTTCACATCCATCCAGCGGCATTGATTCAGTAAAGAGGGTTTAGCAAAGCGACATTTTAGATCTTCTGATTTAATATAATTGGGTGCTAATGCCCCCTTGTGAACCCTCACTGAATACCGCGGAGAGAATTGTCTTTGTTGAGTGATGAAATATTAAACAGCTCTCCAGGCACGCACAGAGCAGAGGGGGCATCGGCTTTAAATGCTCCATAGGCCTATGGTTTATTTTTAGGTGTGGACTCCAAATTGATTTTCCCATTATAGCTTGGTCTTTGCTCTCATTGTGACATTCTCTAGGTGGATTAAATGTGGATCGCTTCAGGCTGCCCACGTTGCCAAACCCCCGTGCCGCCCATGCACCGATTCCCGTCGCCAAGCCACGTTTCAACAAAGACAAAAAGCCAGCCCTGCACTTGTCAGCTAAGGGGAAGCGAAGGAAAAGCGCCTGGCTGCTCACACATCCAATCACACCTAAACCCCAGACTTCCACCAAGAAAGACCCGCTCAACAAAAGCCATTCAAAAGCGCGACAAGACAATTAATCAACACAAAATGTGCCCCACGAAAGATTGATTTCAAACGGTGGACTCCGTGCGGAACAACTATCAATTATTTATCCGCTGCGTTACAGTACTGCCGTAACAAATCGATGTGTCAACATGCCAGGAGGCTGCCAGACAAGATGCAATACATCACACACATAGCTACACACACACACACGCACACACACACACGCACACACACACACACACACACACACGACACAGAGAGAGAGAGAGGAGGGAGATCCTACCTGGTTGGAACATACTTTGGAAATAAAAGATGACCAGAATTATTGATCCCAAACAAGTGGCAAATACCATCCGGCATATCCTACTCATTCTCATCAGTTCGCTCAGAGTCTGTTTCATGACGGGACGGAGAGGCTGCGGGTGCTGCTCGCCTTGTGGGTGAATAAAGGGCCGCTCTGCTGAAAGCTCCGTGGCTCTGGCGGTACTGATGTGCATAGTCCGCCAGTCAATGAGCTGAACCCTTCCAACATGGAGCGTACCACTGCCGAGCTGCCAGAAAGGGGTGGGTGGGGGGGTGGGGTTCTGGGGGCACGAGATGGCACCTCCATTCTGAGAGAATGAGCGCGTCCACTCAAACAGAAAAAAAACTTATTTCAAAGTTTTAGATGCTTAAGTAAAAGTAGTAGCCTAATACAACAAAATAAACACACTTCATAACTATAAGTAAACGTCCTGCGTTCAAATTTCTGCTCAAGTCAAAGTAAATATCATCATCATAAAATCAAAAATACATAATTATCCCCTTACCTGTAGTGCTACTTAGCAGTCTTGATAGTTTTGGTTTGAGTTCCCAGGTGCTGGAGATGCTGTCCATAGAGATGTCTGCCTTCTTTCCAACACAATGGAGCAAGATGGCAATCAGCTTGTGGTGCTCAAAGCACCAAAAATACATTTGAACAACTCAACAGCAATATCTCTTTTCAGAAATCATGTCCCAGTTACTCAAGATAGTCTACAGACCAGAGTCCTGCACGAGACCATTTTTGAAAACCCACACCCGCCCATACCCGTAAAGCTCAGTACCAGAAAAACTCTACCCACCCGCACTTGTTAATAGAAGTCCCGTGACCCGACCCATACCTGTGATTAAACGCACAGGCTACAGTCACTCACATTAAACTGGGTTCTCCATTCTTGATTTACAAATCAAGTGGAGGAAAAGTCTCTTTCACTGGCTGCGCTTGATGGTAGGATGGTGGAAACATTCTGCGCAATCACTGCCAGGTTAGGAAACATTTTAGCATGCTCCTTCCACCATCATGAAACCCCAGAAGGATCTTCCTTGGGCGTCTTGAACTTGATGTAGGCTGCTACCTCATCCTCGGGCTGTAGAGTTTCACTGCTGAAGTCCTTCACGACAGTGATGAATGTGATGATGGGGTCAGGGGTTCGACTTGTGTCACTGACTGTCAAAATAAAAGGAATTGGGCTTGATAATAGTGTAGTTCATTTTTACCTGTACCTGTATATATATATATATATATATATATATGTGTGTGTGTGTGTGTGTGTGTGTATAAAAGTCCTTTACTGGGTATATACCCAGTCCTATCCTTACTAAGGCTAATTTATGAATAGACCAACATGTTTTGACTTAAGGGTATAAAATACATTGGGGACTGCTGTGCAATTTAAAAACTCAGGAAGAGGTCACTTGACACAGGTTACATGACAGGTGCCCACTCAAAAAAACATGAAACAAAAAAAAAAAAAACACACACTTCAAAGAAAATCATATGAAAATAATGAAAATGAAGGAAATATATACTGTGACTGTTTCACATGTCTAACAGCAAAAAGGAGTTTAATTGCAATCAATAAGATAAAGCTAGCAGAGACAATGAAAAAGAATAAAAATAGTATATACTCTGACAAACCTGCACATAAAATGACAAAAATGAGAACAATGTAATGGTATTAAAGGAAAATATGACAAATGTATATGGAATAGTGTGGACAGACAATGTCATAGCTCATATAATGTGGGAATACCCATAAATTGTTTACCTCATAATCTTGGACAAAAAGACATTACAATGGCAAATGCACATGATATCTTTAGTTTTTAAATTGCACACCTGTACCCAATGCATTTCATACCCTGATGAAGACTTTTCAGTCCAAACATGTTGGTCTATCCATGAATTAATACATTTATTTTAAACCACAGAGTGCCTGGGATGCATTTTTTTTTGACTGCTAGCCCGTACCATGGATTTTCACACTGAGTTAGCTGGCCAGTTGTTTTTTATTCTGAACAAGTATTTCTGATTTTGGGATAGACTTTCCTTTTTAAGTATCAAATGTGCATGATCTGCTCAGGGACATAGGCTTTATTTGAACATTGGGGCGACACATATGAAACATAGGGTTTGGTGGGGGTCCTCTGCCAGAAAATTTTGAGTATAAAACAATTAATTTTCTGCATTCTGGTGAACTGTATACACCAATTGTGCTTTTCCTGCATTTAAATGTCTGTATCAAAATAAAAGTCCTCTGCTACTTGGTAACTGTGTCTCAGACCACATGGCCTTGACCTGTGGGGTGCCCCAAGGGTCAATCCTGGGACCCCTTCCGTTCAATCTCTACATGCTGCCTTTAGGCCAGTTAATACAAAGTAATAATGTGTCCTACCACAATTATGCAGACGACACTCAGATCTATGTCTCACTGACAGCAGGTGAATATGGACCAGTGGCTTCACTCTGTCACTGCATCCAACAGGTCAGTGTGTGGATGCAAAACAACTTTCTCCAGCTAAATTCAGACAAGACTGAAGTCATCGTATCTGGTCCACAGAAACAAGGAGAAAGTGTCAGCAGTCACCTCCAGTCTCTCTCTCTAAAACCTACAAATTAGGTTAGAAATCTCGGGGTAATAATGGACTCAGACTTGAACTTTAACAGCCACATCAAATCAATAACATCAGCAGCCTTTTACCATCTAAAAAACATTGCCAAAATCAAAGGTATAGTGTCTAAACCTGACTTGGAGAGACTTATCCATGCATTTGTCTCTAGTAGGTTAGACTACTGTAACGGCCTGCTCACTGGCCTCTCCAAACGGGCGTAAGACAGCTGCAGTACATCCAGAATGCTGCTGCTCGGGTCCTGACCAGAACCAGGAAGTACGAGCACATTAGTCCTGTGCTCAGGTCTCTACACTGGCTTCCTGTGGCTCAGAGAATAGACTTTAAAGCAGCTCTGCTTGTGTACAAGTCTCTCCACGGCCTAGCACCAAAGTACATCTCTGACATGTTAGTGCCATATGAACTATCTCGGACTCTGAGGACCTCAGGGACCGGCCTCCTGGTGTTGCCCAGAGTCAGGACTAAACATGGGGAATCAGGGTTCCAGTTGTATGCAGCTAAAATCTGGAACAGTCTTTCTGAAGATGTGAGACAGGCCTCTACTCTGACAATGTTCAAATCTAGGCTCAAAACAGCTCTATTTCACTGTGCATATGACTGAAAGGATCTTATCTGCACTCTTTTCTTTTAAAGTTCATTTTATAATGATTATTTATGTTTTTATTTTGTATTGTGATTTTAATGCATTTTCTTGTTCTGTAAAGCACTTTGAATTACTTTGTGTACAAATTGTGCTCTACAAATAAACTTGCCTTCCCTTGCCTTGCTTTACTTTTATGTTTTTATTGAGGGACAACTGCACATGTTTTAAGAATTGCAAATGCAAATGCCATATTTTGGACGTAAAATCTTGATCTGAAGATTTATAGTATGTTTCCCTCTGAAATGTAGCAGAGTAGAACTTTAGCAGAAAACTGTAATACAAGTACAACACAAGTACAAGTACCCCAAAAATGTACTTGAGCACAGTGGTTGAGTAAATGGACTTGATTACTCTCCACCTTTCCTTAAGCATGTGCATTCTGTGCTATTTCATACTTCTCCACTATATTTCTGGTGGAAGTATTGTCATTTTTAATTCCACTGGGGTTATTACAAAGTCACAATTACTAGGTGACTTCCAAATTAAGACTTTAAATACAAAAGACATGACAAGTTTATGTTATATTCTTATAGATTAGAATACCCCAAACAATATAAAATGCATCTTCCATAACATTCCAGTATCACTGCTGATAATGTTACTTCTACTCAAATTTTGAATGTAGTGCTTTTAACTTTTACTTACTTCAGATCCCATTTTATATTACCAAAGCATCAAAATACTTACTTCACCACTGAGTTTCAGTAGTAATAATAGTGGTATTAGTAAGAGTAACTTCGACAACACAAGTAGTAAAAGTAGCATAATTAGTTAAATTAACAGTAACAGCTGGAGTAATTACATTTAATAATACTAGCAGTAGTGATGGTATTTGTAGTTGCAGACATGATGGTGTAGTAGAATTAGCACTGCTGAAATAAGTTCAAAACACACATCTTTGTAGCAGTTTATTTTTCTATCTTCTCAGTACTGCTTTTTTTTACCACACATATTCCACATAAAGCTACAGTGCCATCTAATGGTGTAACAACATCACACACACTGATCAGGGGTCATGTGAAAACCCTGAAAACTGTCCAACACAAGCAGGTAGTGATAGATAGACCCCCATGCAGCATCTTAACCTTGCTGTGCGATCTGCACAAAGTCATAAACTGCATTGCTTTGATCAAGGTAGACTCTAATGGCATTTTCCAGCACATGCCAAAAGAGAAGCCACGTTGCACTTTTTCTAATAAGGATATCTGTCTTACTTACACAAGCAGCTCTGTCAGGGTGAGTCAGAAGGTGGTCTGAAGGATAACCTCAGAACATTTGCATTAAATGGCTACAATTTTTATTAAGCAACAGCACAATGCACAGCAGGCATTAACATGGGATGAATGGGTCCCTCTGCTCTCGTGACAAGGCTGCAACACACCCAGGGAATGAAAATGATGCCCTTGTATGGGGCACACCTATGTTGTGCACTAACAGATGTATGAGTGTGAAGCTGAGGTGGTGATGGTGGAGGGGTTTGAAGGTCAGTGACATGCTTTTAAGAAATATCTGCATTCCAGTCCCTGCTTCATTTATACCAGACACTTCACTTAATTATCCACATGAATATTCAACAGCTGTGTTAAGAAAGTTGCTATGAATGGTGGCACTAATTCAGAGAGAATATAAAAGAGGAAAAGCATCAGGAACTCTGGACTAATGTCTCAATAAAGGCATCATATGGATGACATTGCTCTGGTCTCTAGAACTACCGTAAGAAACCTCTGAGTAATATTTGACCAAGATTTGTATTTTAATTCCCATTTAAAACAAACCTCACGCACTGCCTTTTTCATCTGCGTAATATTGCGAAAATTAGGCCTATCCTGACCCGAAAATATGCAGAAAAATTGGTCCACACTTTTGTTACCTCTAGGCTGGATTACTGTAATTCCCTATCAGGTAGCTCTAATAAGTTTTTAAAAACTCTCCAGCTAATTCAGAAGGCAGCGGCAAGTGTACTAAGAGGAACTAAGAAACGAGATCATATTTCTCTGTACTGGCTCCCTGTATAATCTAGAATTTAATTTAAAATCTCACTCCTAACTTACAAAGCTTTAAATGGTCAGGCTTCGTCATATCTTAGAGAGCTCATAGTGCCCTATTATCCCACCAGAACACTGCACTCTGAGAATGCAGGGGTTACTCGTGGTCCCTAAAGTCACCCAAAATAGATCACGAGCCAGAGCCTTCAGCTATCAGGCTCCTCTCCTGTGGAAACATCTTCCTGTTTCATTCTGGGAGGCAGACACTCTCTCCACATTTAAGACTAGACTCAAGACTTTCCTTTTTGATAAAGCTTATAGTTAGGGCTGGCTCAGGCTTGCCTTGTACCAGCCCCTAGTTAGGCTGACTTAAGCCTGATTTATGGTCCTGCGTTGAATCAACGACGTTGCTACGTCGTAGGGTACAGGGTTACACAGAAGGCTCGCCGTAGCCCCCGGCGTAGCCTGACATGCACCTCCCCAAAAATGTAACCACACGTCGAGGCGAAGCAGACCCAGCGCAGACCGGCAGGGCTGTGATTGGTTTGCTTGGTAGCAACACATTTCCGGTTCCGTATTTCCAGATTCCGCCATCCCCACCATCTTTAAACATCTTCTGTTGTGATGTAGATGTTGCAGTATTAAGGCCCATTTATGCTCAACGTTCAATACGGATACGGACGGAGTCGTCTGTCCATGCTCCGCGTTAATTTCTCCGTGACCAGAAAAGCCGTAAGCTAAACAAAGAATCAACTAGAGACAACGATAACCACTCAGGAAAGGAACGCAGCCTCCTACCGCTCTGGCGGTGAATTGCACGAAACGGAGTGACGGAGAAGTTGGAAGGATTCACGACAGCGTCACAGCAGCGACGTAGCGACGTTATTGATTCAACGCAGGATCATAAATCAGGCTTTAGGCCAGAGATATTGGATAAAGGAAATACCCACTGTATGCTGTTGTCCAATGTTAAGAAAACGGTTACTCTTCCTGTCTCCTAAGTTGGCGTGGTTAGCTCACCTCATGTTGAACAGAGGATCTATGGCTGTCTGTGTAAATGGGAATGAAAATACATTCTTCCTATTATTGCAACCTATTGCTGCACAAAGTTTGGGCATTTTTTATTTATTACTAGCGGTAAATAACTGTAAGCTAACTGTGATTTTGCCGCCTGTTTATCAAGATCACAAGATCTTGCGAGAACTTGTTTTCTGAGACGGACAGGGCTCAAACAAAGTTAACTTTCTCTTGATCTGTGCGGATGAAAAATGCAGCTTTAGTGTCAGAATGTTGGTAAGGTGTGTGGCTTGTGGAAAATGAACCCAATATTTACTTTAGTGACTATAGGGCGAAAGAATTGACCATGAATTGTGATCACGTTCATTTTCCTCATTGATGACAATACATTCAGAGCTGCCGCAATGCGTGGCACTGACGTCTCTGAATCAGGAAGCGAGCTGAGTGGGGTATCTCGCATTATCCAATATCTCTGCTTAGGCCTAGTCTGCCGGGGGACCTCCTATAATACACCGAGCACCTTCTCTCCTTCTCTCTCTCTCTCCTTTGCTAACACTCATGTCCTGTTACTGCATCTCGCTAACTTGGCTGTACTGCATGTCACTAACTCAAGCCTTTCTGCTCCACTATCTCGCAGGCTAACTTAAATCGCAGCGGTACCTGGATAGTGTCAAGTGTGTGGTTGTGCTGGTGCCGTGGTCCTGCCTGATGCCTCCTGTTGCTGTTATCATTAGTCATACTTCTACTGTTATTATACACATATGATTATTGTCACATATGTATACTATCAGATATTAATATATACTTTCAACATATTGAAGCACAATAGCCATAATTAGAGTTATAATATTATTACTTTAATTAACATTGTGGTAAGATACTGTTATTACCATCTGTCCTGCATCTCTCTCTGTCCTGTCTCTCTTTCTGTCTCATTGTGTCATATGGATTACTGGTAATTTATCATGTTGATCTGTTCTGTATGACATCTATTGCATGTCTGTCCGTCCTGGAAGAGGGATCCCTCCTCAGTTGCTCTTCCTGAGGTTTCTACCATTTCTTTTCACTGTTAAAGGTTTTTTTGGGGGGAGTTTTTCCTTATCCGCTGTGAGGGTCCTAAGGACAGAGGGATGTCATGTGCTGTAAAGCCCTCTGAGGCAAATTGTGATTTGTGATATTGGGCTTTATAAATAAAATTGATTGATTGAATTGATTGATATTCAATGTTGTTAGTGGTTATGCCACACAAGTAGGAAGTGAGTTAGATGAAGTGATGCAGAATATCCCTAGAGGTGAGAGAGTGGTGATTGGTGCAGACTTTAATGGACATGTCGGGGCAGGGAACAGAGGTGATGAGAAAGTGATGGGCAGGTTTGGTATCCAGGATAGGAACACAGGAGGACAGATGGTGGTAGACTTTCCAAAAAGGATGGAAACGGCTGTCGTGAATACTTTCTTCTAGAAGAGGCAGGAGCATAGGGTGTTTCATAAGAGCAGAGGTAGGAGCACACAGGTAGACTACAACTTGCGTAGACGATGTAATCTGAAGGAGATCAGTGACTGCAAAGTCGTGGTAGGTGACAGTGTAGCCAGACAGCATAGGATGGTGGTGTGTAGGATGACTCTAGTGGTGAGGAAGATGAAGAGGACAAAGGCAGAGCAGATGACGAAGTGGTGGAGGCTGAAAAAGGAAGAGGGTTGTGTGGTTTTCAGGGAGGAGTTGGGACAGGCTCCGGGTGGCCAGGAGGTGCTCCAAAATGACTGGACAACTACAGCTGTTATCAGGGAGACAGGCAGGAGAATGCTTGGCGTGTCATCTGGAAGGAGACCTGGTGGTGGAATGAGGAAGTGCAGGACTGTATACAGAGAAAGAGGTTAGTTCAGAAGAGGGGACACTGAGAGGACTGAAGAGAGTCGACATGAGTACAGGGAGATTCAGCTTAAGGTGGAGATAGATGTGGCAAAGGCCAAAAAAGGGCGTACGACCACTTTTATGATAGGTTGGACAGTAAGGAGGGAGAGACTGATTTATACAGGTTGGCGAGGCAGAGAGATAGAGATGGGAAGGACGTGCAGCAGGTTAGGGTGATTAAGGATAGAGATGGAAATGTATTGACAGGTGCCACAGGTGTGAATGGAAGGTGAAAAGAGTACTTTGAAGAGTTGATGAATGAGGAAAATGAGAGAGAACAAAGAGTAGAAGAGTGACAATTGTGGAGCAGGAAGTAGCAAAGATTAGTAAGGATGAAGGCCCAATTCCGATCCGGCCCCTAAAGACTCAAGCCTTGAACCCTCACTGTTAACTGACGTCAGCTGTAAGCGATTGAGTGTGAGAGTCTGAAAGGGCTCCGGATGCTACAAATAGGAATGGGACAGCACTTATCCCCCTCTCCACAAAATGTTGTTGACACTGGCGGCTCTGGGCATGATCATTATCGGTTATTGTCAGCATATAAGAATATACATATATAGCATATAAGCATATAAGAATATACATATATAGCATAGCATATAGCATATAAGAATATACATATATATATAAATATATGTGTATATATATCAGGGACGGACTGGACCCGTTTTTTTAGTCTGGACACTCAGGCATCCAGGCCACTGGCTATCCAGGCCACGTCAGACCAGGGGGGGGGGGGGGGGGGGGGGGCGTGCGATCGTAACGCCGGACGGGGGGGGGGTATGCATTGTGTGCACATGGCCTGCAAGCCCTGGCTTCTTATTGGCCCGGATGGCAGCCATACAGGCCAATAAGGAGCCAGGCCATCTGGAAATCGACAGACTAAACAGATGGGCCAGTCCGTGAGTGATATATATATATATATATATATATATATACATATACATATGTATCTATCTATCTATCTATCTATCTATCTATCTGATAGGATAGATAGATAGATAGATAGATAGATATTCTTTGTGTGTGGAATATAACCACTGGTATTCCTCTGACTTCATGTGTGTTTATGTATCATCTTAAATCCTTGTTAATGTAATGTTTCATTTTTTATCTATCTGTTTCTTTCGCTCTCCTTCCATAACGTTACCATTTGCATATCTGCAGACTGTGTTTTCGGTTTTTTTTTTATAACACTTCTGGTGTTCAGAGGGCAACCCCTGTATTTGACGACACGACGCTATGAACTGTGGGTAATTTCCTTACCTTAAGTCCGCATCGATGCTGACCTACGGTAAGGGGACATAAAGGGCTCACTCACTGACTCTCTGACTTGACGATTTGACAATGGGACAGCCCTCACACACTCACGCACTTCACATGAACATGCCTCTACGTCAGTGAGTCTGTAAGGGATTGGATTGGAATTGGGCTGAATAGAGGAGGGCACTGAAGAGGATGAAGAGTGGAAAGGCAGTTGGCCCTGATGATATACCTGCCAAGGTATGGAAGTGTCTAGGAGAGGTGGCAGTAGAGTTTTTGACTAAGTTATTCAATAAGGTCGTAGAGAGTGAGAGGATGCCTGTGGAATGGAGAAGTGGGCTGGTGCTGATTTTTAAGAACAAGGGAGAGGGATAAAGTTGATGAGCCATACAATGAAGCAATGGGAAAGAGTAATGGAAGCTAGACTAAGAGCAGAAGTGAGCATCTGTGAGCAGCAGTACGGTTTCATGCCAAGAAAAAGTATTACAGATGCAGTATTTGCTTTGAGGATGTTGATGGAGAAGTACAGAGAAGGTCAGAGGGAACTGCATTGTGTCTTTTTAGATCTAGAGAAAGCATATGACAGGGTGCAGAGAGAGGAGATGTGGTATTGTAAGACGAAGTCATCCACTGCCGTGGTCCTGCCTGATGCCTCCTGCTGCTATCATTAGTTATACATCTACTGTTATTATACACATATGATTATTGTCACATATGTATACTATCAGATATTAATATATACTTTCAACATATATGCCGTAATTAGAATTATAATATTAATACTTTAATTAATGTTTTTGTAAGCTTCGGTCATTACCGTCTGTCCCGCATCTCTCTCTATCACTGTCTCCCTGTATCATTTTGTATACAGATCACTGTTAATTTATCATGTTGATCTGTTCTGTATGTCACCATGCTGTAAAGCCCTCTGAGGCAAATTGTGATTTGTGATATTGGGCTTTATAAGTAAAATTGATTGATTGATTGATTGATTGATTGACTGATTGATTGATTGATTGATTGATTGACATGCATCAATAAAATTGAGAGCATTCACCAATAAACACTATTAATTTGGGTAATTCCATAATCCTGACTAGTTCATTACATGAAATTAAGGCAGTAAAACCCCTGAGGCTTGTGCCATAGCCCTAAAAACACAGAGTATACGACTAAGCTTTTACTCCATGTAAATGCACCAAATGCCAGAGTCTTATCACTCTCCTGCAGCCTTTAAAAACTCAGCTATATTAAAGCTTACAGAGGCTTTCAAGGCACAACCTTAGGGAGCATCTTATCTTCCTTCAAGTTGAGAACCATGAAAATGCATCAATGAAGCTGTATATTTCAAAGTTCTGCTTTGAGCAAACAGTTCATAAAAAATGCAAACAAACCATAAAGAGCAGTATAAACACTGAGCCACACACAGAGCAAGACGTGTGTCACTGGCAGAGCATTGGTCCTCGCCCACCTGTCTATCAGGCTCAAGGTGAAGATGTCAATGGATAGTCACCGCTATTCCCTCTAAGCTGTTTTACTGCGCAATTGCGCACTGCTCCCCACCTCTTTGCACAGATGACAAAAAAGGTTGCGTGCTCAAATATCCCCGACCGGTTTTTACTGTTTTTATTTTTATTTTTTCTCATATGCACTGTCTTGTGACTTGAACAGTAAATACGTACTCCACTGTGGGCGTTCGTCTGTGCAATGAGTGACAGATGACAGTGAACTGTCAGTCAGTGACTATTAAAAAAAACATGCCCCACCAGGTGCTGCCCAGCCAATACCTGCATTGGTTGTTTAGCTTGACAGCCAATCAATGGCATTATGTTGGGTATTCACTGCTGTCGAATTTGTTGTTAGCCGTTAGCCATAACATTGTAGCTATGGCTAAGTGTTTGGGCTGTGGCGCTTTGTCCTCTGGAAATCTTAAGAAAAAACGCGTGTCGATTAAGGTGGAGTGGCTGTCGGAGTACATACAAACTAGTCTGAGTGGGCGGAAGTTCACTGCATAGATCAGCCTCTCATTGCGTGGAACGAGCCACCCGCTGAAGTCCGGCCCTACCACCTCCGTTTGTGTAGCAGTTTTCAACCGTTTTCAACACGTCCTTTACTAACTTTTGCAGTGTTTGATCTTGCGGGGTTGTAGCCACTTTTCTGCCATGGTTCGCATCCTGTAGGTGATATTTTTGTGGGCGTGTTACACCAAAACCTGTTTCCCCCCCTGGCAATATTTTTGCAAGCACACCGCTGCTGTGGCACCGCCTAGAACGATTGTGACTGGTTGAAAGAAATACAAGCAGCTGGAGTGTTTTTTTCTCCAATCTTAAAGTGAGAGTTGGCCCAGCCAGACCTTTCTTGTCTTGAGAAAGGTCTGGTGAGCAAGACTACATACAAACAGACGAGCGAAGGCCACTGGTGAAACTTGGCGATATTTTTTCTTTTTTTTTTTTTTTGGAGAGAATGGAGTTGTTTGCGAGACGTGCAAGATGACACACACACACACACACACACACACACACACACACAGAATATGTATGCACAAACACTTACAAGATAAATATATTCTGATATTTTTCTGCACTACCTGGCCAGGCCAGAAATATGTTTTGCCAGTAAGAACTTCATCCAGTGCAGCACTGTCTGTAGTAATAGCTCTGCTACAATTTTTGTTTACAATGTATGTTTAAATGCACTCATTGCACTGCTTGACCACTAATATTTTTTGCCAGGAAAATGTTTTCATCCAGTACAGTGGCACTGTCTGTAGTAGTACAACTACAATTTTAGTTTGCATTTAATTTTTGATCTAGCATATTATATTTATTGCAGTTTAGAGGCCTAAAGGAGGTTGCCAGTTACTATTAAAGAGTGTTACTTATTTTGTATTCCAAAGAGTTGTTTGCTCTTTGTGTTGCCATCGCTGTTTGTGTATTGTCTCCAAGTGACTTTTATGGAGCACATTTTTCTCTTAATTGTTCACATTGTGGCAATGAATGCAAAATCTATTTCGCCAAAACAATGTTTTGTTATTGTTAATTGTAACTGACCTAGATATTCAGTAGTTCATGTTGTTAAAATAATCTTATTATTAATATTTATAGTAATATTCACTTATAATATTTGGGGTTGGAGAGGTGATGCCATGGCACCGCTATGTGGATGTAGTGTGTACACGTCAGCAGAAAGAGACCTTATCAGTGTATCAACAGGATGGGTGACTGTACTGCCACATGCTCTGTTACATATATAAACACATTTTGTAATTTAGTAACATGTATTAGATGGAAATCCTGTAAAACAAGGATCTGCGGGTGTAAGATGATGACTGTATCATTTTCATTCACCCATTTGCAATTGATTTATTTATAGCAATGGAAGAAGTAATGCTATCCCTCCATAAAAGTAATGACTCAAAGCCCCCATGTGTAGGATTTGAAAATGTCTTTCTTTGAAGCCTCCCAGTGGCACTATCAAAAAAGAGCCAGACAGCAATGCATGACACTCTGACTGCTCCAACATCCCACACATTCAACTTGAGACTTTTAAAGTTTTATGCAACAAAAAACTTTAAGCTGCATTCATTATTTTTGTCCACTTGGGACTCTGTGGGCTGCTTACAAGCGACACCTTTACATGGTCAGCTTCAATTACACGCTCCTTTTATGAGTTACTGCCTCGCTACAATATGACAACTTTTATGATATAAACTTAAAGTGAGCTTCCCCTGTTTGAAAGACCAACGACCACCACTGGTTATTATGTACGTCTTTGCCTTATTTTTGAACAAAATACATCAATAAATAAAAAAACATTTAAAACAGTATTTTTGTCATAGCCCAAACATACTTTTTTTTTTTTTTTAAAGATTATTTTTTGGGCTTTTTGCCTTTAATGGACAGGACAGAGTAAAATGGGGTGAGAGAGAGAGAGTGGGGGTTGACATGCAGCAAAGGGTTGCAAGCCGGAGTCGAACCTGCAACCGCTGCAGCGAGGCATCACCTCTACACATGGGGCGCCGGCACTATCCACTACGCTACCGATACCCCAGCCCAAATATACTTTGACATGCACAGATCTTTACCAATAAAAGGATTAATTGTTGTAATAAACACACAAGTAGGTATATTTGGCATTAACACAATTAGTGGTTGTTAGGTTTCATAACTGTATGACCTTCCCAAATTATATTCCCAGTTAACTGGACCAATTACTCCAGTGTACTTTACATCAATGAAAGAAAACATGAAGATGAAACCACAATATTCTTTGACCTCATTTTATTTAAATGAAAAATACTAAAATCTATGGTGGCCGGGACCCGCCATCGCTGCAAATAAAAAAAACGCTGCAAATTGAACAGAAACGCCGCGATGCAAATAAAAAAGCAACGATGCAAATAAAAAAGCCACAACGGAAATGAATTACCGGGGACTATTATTGCCAATGCACATGTTTTTTTTTTATGTGAAAGAAGAGGAAGAAGAAGAAGAAGAGAGAGGAAAGTAACAAGAAGACGAAAAAGAAAAAGAAAAACGAACGAAAAACTAAGTGTGTTATATACGGTTAGGCCATGTAGCCCCAGGTTTGATATGAAGCTGAACTGGAGGATGCTGGTGTTCCTCTATCTGTATACTATAACGTTAGACGAATTCGGCGAGTGATTTGTGTATGCCGCTATCTTGTGGCAGCACCATTGCTGCGGTCGTCAGCAATGGCAGCAATCGTTTGAGCGATAAACAGGAAAGATAAGAGTAATAGGGAGACAATAGACACTGTGTAATATAACGTTAGCATACGTTACGTGTGCTGACGTTAGCAAGCTAGCAGCGTGACATTTAATCATTATGGACAGGGTACATGACTAAAAACAACAACAACAACACGTGTTTGTGTTTTGTTTTAGGTATTCAAGAATATTTTATTGATCACCTGGCCTCCGATGACCAGAAAAACGGCAATTACAGGTTTCTGATTGAGGGTCAAAATTACCTGAGCTCCGGATGGGTCGGGCAAATTTTACATCACCTTTTAGACGACCATCACATCATATTGAAGGCGATCAATATTGATCACCTTCAATATGATGTGATGGTCACATAGCCTCTCCATAATGATTAAATGTCACACTGCTAGCTTGCTAATGTCAGCACACGTAATGTATACTAACGTTATATTACACAGTGTTTAATGATACAGTCTATTATCTCCCTATTACTCTAATCTTTCCTGCTTATCGCTCAAACAGATGATTAATTTCTAAATTAATATCGGAACTCATTTAAGATACCTTCATCAGTTACCGGAGGCCACTGTCTAACATCAACCCAGCTATTCATGATGCTGTCATTGTAGAGAGTCAGTTCACAATGACAGCATAATGAATTGATGACTGACACATGTCACCGCAGCAATGGCGCCGCCGCAAGATGGCGGCATACACAAATCGATCACCGAATTCGTCTATACTATACAGATGGAGGAACACCAGCATCCTCCAGTTCAGCTTCATATCAAACCTGGGGCTACATGGCCTAACCATATATAACACACTTAGTTTTTCGTTTGTTTTTCTTTTTCGTCTTCTTGTTACTTTCCTCTCTCTTCTTCTTCTTCTTTCACATAAAAAAACATGTACATCGGCAATAATAGTCCCTTGCTAATCCTATGAAAAGTGAAGCAGAGGTGATCAGAAAGCGTTATATAAATGATAACACCTGTGCATTATTATTCACCCAGCGTTTTACACCATCACAAACCCTGCCCTCAACTCTAGTTGATGACCTTGTAAGCAGTTTTAGTTCCAATGTTATGACTGTTATTGATTCTATCGCCCCAATTAAGACCAAAGTTATGTCAGGTAGGAAAAAGGCACCCTGGAGAAACGCCATACTGGTTAAAGAACACAAAAGAGTATGTAGACAAGCTGAACACAGGTGGCGAAAAAACAAACTCCAGGTATATTACGACATTTATAAAGACAATCTTCACAACTATAACCAGGAACTGAATAATGCAAGGCAATCATATTTTTCAGAGATTATCAACAGAGACAGTAATAATGCCCGCACACTTTTTTCTGTAGTGGACAGACTGACCAACCCCACAACATCACTCCCTCCTGAACTACTGTCTAACAAGTCATGTAATGACTTTGCAGCCTTCTTCACAAACAAAATATTGTCCGTCCTGGAAGAGGGATCCCTCCTCAGTTGCTCTTCCTGAGGTTTCTACTGTTTTTTTTACCCGGTAAAGGGTTTTTTTTGGGGAGTTTTTCCTTATCCGCTGTGAGGGTCTAAAGGACAGAGGGATGTTGTATGCTGTAAAGCCCTGTGAGGCAAATTGTACTTGTGATATTGGGCTTTATAAATAAAATTGATTGATGACAACATGCTGCCTTGATATTCTGCCTTCAAACTTTTTTAAAACCATTTTTAACTGCATAGCTCCAGATGTACTGCAGATAATAAATACTTCTCTTATAGCAGGCCAGTTTCCCCAGGCCTTGAAAAGTGCAGTAATAAAACCTCTCCTAAAAAAATCAAATCTGGACGCCACAACAATTAGTAACTATAGGCCAATATCAAATCTGCCATTTTTGGGGAAAATCATTGAAAGAGTTGTCTTTCAGCAAATCTATACTTTTATGATGCAAAATAATCTTTTTAACACATTTCAGTCTGGATTTCGGCCACATCACAGCACTGAGACTGTACTTATCAAAGTCTTAAATGATATTCATCAGAATAATGATGCATGCAAATCCTCTGTCCTGGTATTACTAGATCTCAGTGCTGCATTTGATACAGTTGATCATAATATAGTACTTAGCAGATTGGAAAAGTGGGTGGGACTCACCGGCACTGTGCTACAATGGTTCAAATCTTACTTACAAGATAGGGACTTTTTTGTGTCAACTGGTAACCATGAATCTGAGCGAACTACGATCACATGTGGGGTTCCTCAAGGGTCCATTCTCGGACCACTTCTATTCAACATCTCTATGCTATCCCTAGCCCAGATTATGGAACACCACAACATCTCCTATCACACGTATGCCGACGACACACAACTCTATATCTCAGTGTCATCACACGACTATAGTCCCTTACTCTCACTGCGTAACTGTATTCATCAAATCAATGACCGGATGTGCCAGAATTTTCTCCAGCTAAATCCAGAAAAGACAGAGGTATTAATTTTTGGCCCTAGAAATGAAAGGACAAAGATCAGCGCCCACCTTGGCTCTATGTCATTGACAGCTACAAATCAAGCCAGAAATCTTGGTGTTATTATTGACTCAGACCTGAACTTAAACAGCCATTTAAAGTTTATTACTAAATCTGCCTATTACCACCTGAAAAATATAGCTAAAATTAAGGGGTTTCTGTCTAAACAAGACATGGAAAAACTTATTCGTGCATTCATTTTTAGTAGGTTGGATTATTGCAATGGCATATTTACAGGCCTTAACAAAAAATCAATTAGACAGCTGCAGCTGATTCAGAACGCTGCCGCCAGAGTCCTTACAAACACCAGGAAACTGGACCATATTACACCGGTCATTAAATCGCTACACTGGCTTCCTGTGAGTCAAAGAATAGATTTTAAAATCTTACTGCTGGTCTACAAAGCCCTAAATGGTCTCGGACCAAAATACATGCTTGATCTACTGGTTCCCTACGAAGCATCCAGACCCCTTAGGTCACCTGGAACAGGTTTGTTGTGTGTTCCAAGAACAAGAACCAAGCAAGGTGAGGCAGCATTCAGTTATTATGCTCCTCACCTGTGGAACAAACTTCCCGTAGATCTGAGGTCTGCTCAAACTGTCAGCTCCTTTAAATCAGGACTAAAAACACTATTGTTTACTGAAGCGTACTCTTAGATTAAATACTGACCTGCTGTATTCTACTGCCCATACTTTTTAAGTACACACTGCTGATTTATGTCTTTTATTATTCTACTTCTTTTCTTATCCTGACTGTTCAATGTATTGAGTCCTCAGCCTGGCGTGGTGTTCGAACAACCAGTTAAGCCAGGATGGACTTAGGGGAATTTGTCCAGCCTCGCTTTTCCACTTATCCTGGGTTGGTTAATTCTACTTTCGAACAACGGGCCCCTGCTCCACACTCGCCACACTGTGATGACGAGCGCACGTTCAGCACGAACATTAACTTGGCAGTGCCGAACATGCGCTCTCTTCTAAATAAAACTTTTATCATAAATGACCTGATTTTAAATAACAAGTTGGACAGTATTCTTTTAACAGAGACATGGCTTGGCACTGACGCACCTGTTGTTCTCACCAAGGCCTGCCCACCAAATCTTAATTTTTTATTTTGTACTGGGGGGATGGAAGAGGAGACGGAACTGCTTCAGTCACTAAAAATTCACTGCACTCTACTGAAGTTTCTTTTAAGAGCTACTCATCATTTGGGTATCATGCCTTTGTTTTTAGCAGTCCTCCTATTCTTTGCATCACAGTTTACAGACCACCCCACCATTCCACCTCTTTTATCACTGATTTTTCAGAACTACTAACAATCATACAAGCCACCTATAATGGAATTTTAATAACTGGTGATTTTAATTTACATGTTGATAATACCTTGGATACAATGTCCAGAGAATTTTTAAACCCTTTAACCTGCATTGATTTTAAACAGCACGTCACACAGCCAGCTCACAACAGAGGACACACCCTGGACCTGGTCATAACCTATGGCCTGTCCACTGGTGTGTCCTCTGTTGTTGACCTAGCTGTGTGTGACCACTACTGTGTGTATTTTAACCATCACCAGTTTTAGCCATCAGGAGGGCCCAGTGAGAACGGTGAAGAAATGGTACCTAACTTCTGAAGTGGCTGCAAATTTTATCGAGATTTTACAGAGCACTCCTACTGAAATTTTACCTGCACCCTGTGATTTTATTGTGGACAATTTTAACATTAAATTAAAGTCAACACTTGACTCAGTGGCTCCACTTTTAATCAAAACAATAAAAACAAAACCTACACCCCCATGGAGAAATGATAACATCAAAAGACTGAAAAGAAAATGCAGGAGTGCAGAGAGGAGGTGAAGAAAAAGCAAACTGACAGTTCATTTTGAAATATTACGCGAACAACTCAATAAAACAGTCAAACAGGCAAGAATATCCCACCTTTCAAAACTCATTTCCCATCATAAAAACAATCCCAAATTTCTTTTCTCCACCTTCGATCTTTTAACTACCACCAATTTAAATAAACCATCTAACATATCAACAGACGCCCTCTGTGAGGACTTTGCAGACCACTTCAGGAGTAAAATCGATGATATCAGGTCCAGTCATGCAAGGACACTCGGTTTTCTCCCAAGTAAAGCCCACAACCTGCCTTTTAGATCCGATTCCCACATCACTTTTAAAAACATTTTATGGATTCTTTGAGGAACAGATTTTAAATATAGTAAATTACTCTCTTCAGACAGGTGTCTTCCCCGCTGCCTTCAAAATGGCGCTGGTGAAGCCCAGGGCACCAGACTGCGCCTAACTGGTCGCATTTTGTGACCTTTTTTGGAGGCCGTGCAACATAGTTTTTTAACTAGGAGCACCAGCGCGACTTACAAATCCACCTCTCTCCCCCCTTTCTTTTTTAAATTTTTTTTTTATAATTGCATTATAAATATACGATAGTTGAGAGGACGAGTCAGCAATGTCCTGCCCACAGCCCCCCATTGATATTATTTTGTGCGATGGACGTTTCATATAATAACATAACAATATACTATTGTTGGTGTTATGTCATTGTGTCATTTCTGTCTCTACATGGTCACGCGTTAACAGTTCTCCTCTGCTCTCTGTATCGTGAACGGCGGAGTTCCACCACACACAGGTGAGCACGCTAGAGCGTCTCGGGCTGCATTTTCCTGACCAAACCTGACCCGAGCCCGGTGCAGTTTGTCAGCTGACAAAGTTATTGTTATGGACACTGTGTAAATAACAACAGACTGCTGTTACACACAGACAAACACGCTGCTCACACCGTAGCGCAGCACAGTACTGAGCTTGTGTTGCGTTGCGTTCAGGCATTGTCACGTAAATAACAACTTCCAGCACTTAAATAGGTCATAGCACAAAACAGCAGCATGTCAAGTGACTTTTTACTTTTATTATGTTCAATAAAATTGTGTTTTCCTAAATCTTGAGACACCTCATATGTAAGCTAGACAGACATTTCACCTGTTCATTACTGTGCA
Organism: Epinephelus cyanopodus; assembly: GCA_026686955.1. Taxonomy (NCBI): domain Eukaryota; kingdom Metazoa; phylum Chordata; class Actinopteri; order Perciformes; family Serranidae; genus Epinephelus; species Epinephelus cyanopodus. Next base: position 832,731 of record CM048936.1, read on the forward strand.
CACATGTACTGTATGTACTTAGTCCTTAAGAGCCCTTCTGGTGCCAGTATACATAGAAACATCCCAGCAGGCTGTGCTTTGCAAACATACAAAAAAGTTTCACGCATGTGAAAATTATTTTTCATGTGTGTGCTTCACCTCCACTGCTACAACTCCATCCTAGGGGAAACACTGCTGTGTGAGTTTTGTGCAACAGGTGGATGTGGTAGTCTACTGGTAGAGTAGAGAGAGAGCTAAGTAGCGTTGAAGTAGAGGAGAGCAGGGCAGAGAGATGGAAGCAAAATATGTTAAACCCGGTGTTAATACAGCAGAACTGGAGAGAGGGGGGAAAATAAATAGAGGTGGGCATGCCTCAAGTAGGGCGCAAAATTATAGAGAGAGAACGATACAGTGTGAATAAAGATTACATAACATAAAAATAACTGCAGTCTTTGTTATTTGATAGCCACTTAAATTAAACATTTTTTATAGGGCAAGTAAAAACTGACAAGTGGAAAAAAACCTTAGTGTTGAACCCTGCAGGACTGTCTGTGTTTATTTGCTAAATTATCGGCAATGCAGTTAATCTCGACAAAATTATGAATACGTTGTGTTGATATAGATAGTGCTCCTAAATTTTGTGCTGGTGCTCCTAGTGGAAAAAGTTAGTCTGGAGCCCTGCCTTGCTATACATATATATATATAAAAGCATAATTATAAGGCCACGAAAACCAAACAAATGCGATTATACACTTATATAAACATATTAATGGGTAGAATATTCATATTCATATTCAGATTTGACAATAAACCATGCCAAATATTACACACTGGCCCTTAAATCCCAAACCAAGATGTTTTTTTTATAAACCTGACCATTTGCTTTTGTTGCCTAAACATAACCACATACTTTTGTTGAAGTCCCAGCATTGGTAGCGTTCCCTGGAACATCAGCAGCAGATGCAGAAGGCTACCTAGTGTGTAATATGTAGATGTTAAAAACCATTGACAATATGTGTTATCATATTAATGGCCTTTATGGTAATGGGATGATCCATGAGCAGCTCCAGGGGAAAGTGGAAATGAGATGAAGGGGCAGGAGCTGGGATTGTTAAGAAAGACAAATGCTTAACCCGTTTCAATATTTAATTTCCCTCTTCCTCTACTGCTGTCTGACTCTGTTGCTGTCATTTATTCTGTTTTTCTCTCGTCTTGCTCCTTCAGGAAGCTGCACGGTTGAGGAGAAAGGTACTTATCCTTGACCTTGTGGCTCCCTCTCTAAGAGGCACCAAGAGGGGTGAGCGTTTAATTCTCACAGTTGAACAGACAGATTACTTTTTACTCCATTACAATTATTTGACAGTTCCTCAATAATTAATAATTAGTTTTCAGGTGAAGACTTTGCATTAAAAATCATAATCTAAGTCTGTACAATTTAACATGCTGTTGCAGATCTAAACAATAGTTTTGAACCTTTTTGTCTTTGGAGCCCTTACCCAAAAAAAGTGTCAAGTTAGGCCTTTTGTTACATTTTATATACCTTTGAGTTGTTAGCAGTTCTATCAATAAATCAATCAATCAATCAAACAATCAGAACTAGCCCAGCTAGTGACTGCTGTGAACAGGGCAGCTGACAACAAGGGAAAGACCATGTGACTGCGTGGAGAGACAGCTGACAGGAGGGAAAAGACCCCAAAGGTGCTGGCATGGGTTAGCAACCCATGGTAGCAGTGGTGAGGCCTAGTAGCCTTACTACATCCAAAATTAGCTACAGCCAACATAGGGAAAATACCCCAAGAGTCAGCGAGTCAGCGATAGTAAGAGAGGATACAAGTGACACTTATGCCAGTATGCCAGTCAGAGAGAGAACCATGGAGCAAAAGGTTAGAGTTAGATGGCCTAGAGCAAATGACAGTAAAGAATGGGACATAGCTAATAATCTTGTCAGTAATCTTGAGTAGGCTTAGAGGAAATGCAATTGAAAGGTTAGAAAAGATGGGAGATATAATGTATTCATATGGTGTAGAGAGGTTTGGGGTGCATGAGAGAAAGAGGAGTGAGAGGGTACAGTCAGGTAAGTCTAGGTGGCAAAGAGAAATAGAGAAGTTAGTCAAGGAAAGGAGACAGTTAAGAAAGCAGTGGAAAAAGGCTACAGAAGAAGAAAGGGAGGGAATTAAGGTGTTGCAAGAGGAATTGAGAAGCAGGCTAGCAGTTCTTAGGGCAGAGCATCTCAGGAAAAAGAGGAGGAAGAAGGAATATGTTAGGACAGGTTTTTTCAGGGACCCTTTTAAGTTTATTAAAGGATTGTTCAGCCAGGAAAAGGGAGGGCAGCTTAAAGCAGAAAGGTTAGAGGTTGAAGAATATTTGAGAAACACATATTCAGATTTAGAGAAGAATAGGATAGTAGGTTTCCCAACCAATATCCCTCCATTAGGAGGGATAGAGCATGAGATAGATGTCAGGCCACCTAGGTGGAAGGAAGTTCAGGAGGTGGTCAAGCTTGCATAGGCTTCCTCGGCCCCAGGGCCTAATTGAGTCCCCTACCGGGTTTATAAAAGTGCACCTGATATCCTTAAATTTTTGTGTAAACAGCTAAGAATAGTTTGGGAAAAACAAATTATACCAAGAGCATGCCGTAGGGCAGGGGGTGTCCTCGTTCCCTTTGCTGCCTTAATTTATGTACATACAAGCTTACACACACAGGAACAAGATGGCCGCGAGCAGCAAAAAGCCGGCGTCTCTGCGCTCTCAAACTAATAAAGAGGATGACTCTAACAAATATGACGATTCTACCATCCTGACCATCCTACACGCGATTGAGAGTATGGAAAGTAGAATCTCCGACAACATCAAAAGTTTGGAGGAAACGATTGCTGATAAAGTGACGGCTGCTGTCCGAGAGAAAATGGAGATAATCCGACAAGAATTTAAGGAAGATATTGTGGAACTCTGTAGCCGTGTTACTAAATTGGAGGCGATCGTGAAGGATCACCCTCTCTGGGACCCTCAGCTGAGCTCAGAGGTTGGTGATTTTAATGCGCGTCTGAAAGTTTTGGAAGACGCCGCTGCGGCTACACCGGGCCCGAGCGCACCTGGAGTGAGGAGTGAATTAGCGCTTAACGTGGTGATTAGAAACCTTCCACACAGAGTGAATGAAGTCACACTGAACTCTGTGAACTATCTCATTAAAGACGGTCTTAAAATTAAAGACACTGAGTGTGTGTCTGCTGAAAGGAAACAATCACGTAACGACAAACCGGGAGTTATAATCGCCAAGTTTAGTTGTCATGATCACAAGAAAGCTGTAATGAGCAAAAAAGCAACGTTACAGAAACACCCGGAGTACAAGAAGGTGTATATTAATCATGACATTGCCCATGAACAGCGAGCTATTGAGTCTAGCTTCCATGCGATTTTAAAAGAAATCGGTACGGACAAACTCGCTGTTCGAGGCGGACGTGTTGTTAATACGACCCGGCCAACACAGCACACCACGGCGGGGAAGCAGCCCGGCGTTAGGTCTCATGCGGGTTTTGGAATGTACAAAGCTGGAACATCGACACATCATCAGAAAATAATATAACACGTTCACAGTGTATTAAGCATCTGGGCGTTGATCTAATGGCAGTGGCGGAAACTCATCTGACTGGTGTGCAAGTTGCATCTGTTGCTGGATACAAGTGGTTTGGGCAAAATAGAACCAGACTACATCATCGGGCTCGCTCTGGATCAGGGGGAGTGGGGCTCTTTATTAGTGACAGGATGTGTATGGACTACAACTGTGAAATCCTTGATGACTCTGTGGAAGGTATACTGTGGCTGAAACTGACTGCTAAGCCCTACCTCAGTATAAACCAAGTGTTTTCTGTTGCTGTTTGCTATTTACCCCCAGCCAACTCCACCAGGCAGGTGGATGCAGCAGACTTTTATGACAGCCTTCTTTCAAATGTATTTAGATTTCAGAAAACTTGGTCCCTTTTGCATTATGGGTGATTTCAACAGCCGTTGTGCAAATGCACAGGATTTATATTGGGGTGGATGCAATAGAAGAACGAAATATAGTGGATGTATTATCTAATCATATGGGGAATTACTTATTCAGTTTCTTATCAGTGCAAAATTGTTGTATTTTAAATGGGAGACATTACCGTAATAATGATTTTACATGTGTGTCATCTAAGGGCTGTCAGTGGTTGACTACATACTAGTGCCTTATGAAATTTTGCACTGGTTTAGTGACTTTAGTGTAATTAGGAGTAAGGACCTCTTCACACAAGCGGGCTGTGTCTCCACTATTGACACATCCAGAGCTATCCCAGATCACTCTTGCCTAACATGTTCTATGGTCCTTCCTGCTGGTTTAACATCTCCTTCCTTGTCTACCAACCAGAGGAATGAGGATATGGTCTCGTTCACTGCTTTTAATTTATCCAGCATTCCTGACCACTTTCTATCTAGTGTCTCATGTCAAACAGCACTGAGGGACTGTGTAGCACAGTTAGGGGCCCCTGCAGCTTGCCAGCTTGCTGTGGATGCTGTGTATACACAGTTCTGTGACATTGTAAAAAAGGAGATGCGAGAACAGATCCCTCACAGAGATGTCATTATTCAACATGGCTGCTCTAACAAAAAGAGGAGGAGCAAAAAAGTCTGGTGGACAGAGCAACACTCCTCTTTATGGAAAGCTTTATGCTTAGCAGAGAAGGAATGGACATCTTGCCCGCCTGGTCCAGTAAAGGTGCAGGCTAAAGCTGTAATGAAGGACATACAGAAGCAGTTTGACCGTTCAGTCCAAGCTGCTAAAAGACGGTATTGGAGATTACAGCAGGAAAATATCCAAGAACTAGTGAGTAACGACCCAAGGGCCTTCTGGCAACAGGTTAACCAGCTTGGTGTTGGCAGTGAACGTCATCCTGAGATTCCCTGGGAGGTCCTGAGGCCTGATGGAACTGTTCAGACTGATAAATATGTTGTTTTAGAGACTTGGAGATGTGAGTTTGCCAGCCTGTTTCGATCTAATAACCACAGTGACCCCTGTATCACAGGTAGAGTTGTTGCGTATGCACATTACAACCAGGACCCCTTCATGAACCAGCAGATTACAGAGCATGAGATTATAAGGGTTCTGCAAGCAGCTAAGAAAGGTAAAGCTTATGGATATGATGGGGTGCCAGTTGATGTACTGAAAAATGGTAACACACTGAATACTTTATATAGGCTGTTTAATTATTGTTTTTCAAATAGTGTGGTGCCAGAGTTCTGGAAATATGGTATTATTAACCCCATCCCCAAAGTTGGGGGAAAAGATAACAGAATACCTCTTAATTACCGGGGAATCACTTTGACATCTTCTGTATATAAACTGTTTTGTTCTGTGCTGTATAATCGTATTGCGGAGTGGGCAGAGGTTAATGATATTATAGCAGATGAGCAAAATGGGTTTAGAAAGAAACGGAGCTGCCTTGATCATATTGCTACCTTAACTACAATCATAGATACAAGGAAAAAGTTGAAGAAAGCTACTTTTTGTTCTTTTATTGATTTTTCTAAAGCTTTTGATCATATAGATCGAAATATGCTCTGGAATAAGCTGTCTGCACTAGGCCTACATGGCAATATTTTGAATTGTCTTGCTGCTTTGTATGAGAATGTCAAATGCTGTGTTCGGGTTAATGGATGTCTCACAGATTGGTTCCCAGTTGATATTGGAGTTAAACAAGGGTGCATTTTATCTCCAATTCTGTTTGCCATGTACATAAACGATCTGTCTGTAGCAATTAAGGCCTTAGGCAAGGTGTTTCTATTGATACTGAAAAAATATCCATACTGTTATATGCAGATGACATTGTTTTGATCTCTGAAACTGAGGAGGGGCTTCAGGAGATGCTTAATCTCATCCATAGCTGGTGTCAGGACTGGAAATTGAACATAAATCCTGATAAAACCAAAGTGGTGCATTTTAGAAATCCATCAATGCCCATGTCTGAGTTTAGTTTCTCCTGTGGCTCATTTTCTTTGGATACAGCGAACGAGTATAAATACTGGGTTTGATGTTAACAGAATTTCTAGATTATAATGAAACTGTCAAGCATTTAGCAATGCATGCAAATAGAGCTCTAGGTGCAATCATAGCCAAATGTAGATCCATGGGTGGTTTTCCTTTTAAATGTTACACTAAATTATTTGAATCCCTGGTCCTGCCTATTTTGACTATGCTGCTGCTGTCTGGGGTTACAAAAATTATTCTTGTGTTAATGCTGTGTTTACGGGCATGCAGATTTTATTTAGGTGTGGGCAAATACACCCCAATGCTGCTATACAGGGTGATATGGGTTGGAAAAACTCCGTGGCAACACCAGTGGTCCTGTATTTTTAAAAACTGGCAGAGACTCTGTGGTATGCCTGACAGCCGATTATGTAAACGTGTTTTTCAGTGGCGGCTCATTTGATAAATGTAAAAATTTTGCGCACACAATAAAAACTTTTTTTAGTTCTATGAATTTATCTCACTTTGCTCGTACAGATATGGTTTACTCAAGTAACAACCTTAAATGTTTTGACACGGTAGTGTCAAAGGCAGACGAGGAATCATGGCTACGGTTAATAAACAAACCAGAGGGGAACAAACTACGCACTTACTGCCTATTTAAGGATACATTTGAGGACAGAGCCCTATGTACAAAATATATTATCAAGACAGCATAGAAGTGCCTTTGCTAAATTCAGATGTGGAGTTGCTCCTTTAGCAATAGAAACTGGTAGATATACGAACCCAGTGGATAGACGCTACTGTACTTTATGTATAATGGCTCCATTGAATCAGAAGCCCATGTTCTTTTACATTGTGACATTTATGTGGACATTCGCGCTGAACTATTTAGTACACTCTCTAAGTATATTGTTAATTTTAATGATCATGATGATACAAATAAATTGCATATAATTTTAGCTGGTAAACATTGCTTCAATGAATGTGCCAAAGCTGCCACCTCATCCTTAATAGAAGACTGTCTTTCATGAGCTCCAATTTATAATACAGCTGTATTGTGTTTTGTTTTCACGGTACCATAGTGTACGTTTTTATAATCTTTTTTATGATGTCTTAGTTGGTGTCTCACAACTCTTTTTTGAGTGGTCCCCAACACTTTTAATATTGTCAAGTGGGTGGGGGGTAATTTGTATTGAATATTGTATTTTTATAAACATATTCCCTCTGTACCCTTATGTATTTTTAATGTGTGTTGTGGAGTGACACCGAAATAAAGTTTATCTATCTATCTATCTATCTTCCTAAGGAGAAGGAGTCTGTGGACCTTAGCCAGTTCCGGATGATTTTTCTCTTCAATGTGAAGGGGAAGATTTTCTTTAGTGTAGTTGTGCAGAGATTAGCTAGCTACTTAGAAAGGAATAGCTTAATAGATACCATGGTGCAGAAGGCAGGAATACCAGGTTTTTCAGGGTGTTTAGAGCATACTAGCATGATCTGGCACCAGATTCAGGTAGCGAAGATTAACAAAAGGGACCTACATGTAATATTTTTAGATCTTGCAAATGCGTTTGGTTCAGTACCCCACAGCCTCATTTGGAGTGCGTTTGACTATTTCAGAGTGCCACAGGTAGTTGTCAACTTAGTGAAAGCATACTTTCAGGATATTAGGTTATGTCTAAGTACGGCAGGCTTCACAACAGGTTGGCAGAGGCTAGAAATAGGCATCATGGCAGGGTGTACAATTTCTCCATTAGCATTTACTATCGCGATGGAAGTAATCATCAGGGCTTCTAAGTGGGTGGTAGGTGGAGAGAGACGGCAGAACGAGTTGTATCTTCCACCAGTTAGGGCTTACATGGATGACATGACACTGGTGACCACAACAATGCCATGTACAAAGAGGCTACTAGAGAAGGTAAATAAGAACCTGAAGTGGGCCAATATGAAAATCAAGCCTAATAAATCTAGAAGCTTCTCGATATGTAGAGGGAAGTTAAGTGATAGGAAGTTTGTCATAGATGATGAGGACTCCCATCAATTAGGGAAAAGTCAGTAAAGAGCTTAGATAGGTGGTACAATGTAGAGTTGAATGATAAGGAACAGGTGGTGAAATTTAGAAAAGATGTGGCTGAAGGATTGGATAGAATAGATAAATCAGAACTTCCAGGAAAATTGAAGTTATGGTGTTTGCAATTTGGGCTATATCCTAGGATAATGTGGCCATTGTCAATTTATGAAATTCCAATATCCGTTGTGGAGAGAATTGAAAGGTCGGTTAGCTCCTATATCAGGAAGTGGTTGGGTGCTCCTAGGTGCCTAAGTAGTGTTGCATTGTATGGAAAAGGGATACTTCAGCTGCCAGTATCTAGTTTAACAGAGGAATTTAAATGTACCAAGGTCAGGACAGAGCTCTTGTTATCTGGGAGTAAGGACGTGGTAGTTAGGAGTGTGGTTCCAAATCCAACCAAGGGGAGGAAGTGGAACCCAAGATTGGCAGTTCAGGAGGCAGAGGCAGCTCTTAGACATGCAGAGATTGTAGGTAATGTTCACTTTGGCCGGGGAGGCTTGGGGCTTGGCTCAGGTAAACCGGTATGGAATACAGCAGGTCTAAAAGATAAACGAAAGCTGGTTGTGGAACAGATACCCAGACAGAAGGAGATAGTAAGGGGTGCAAAGGTAGTGGCCCAGGCTAAACAGGGACAGTGGTTGAGTTGGGAAAGTGTAGAGAAGTGGAAGCTTAGTTGGAGGGACCTGTGGAGTATGGAGGAGAATCGTATTAGATTCCTGGTAGGGGCTACATACGATGTGTTACCAACCCCTCAGAACCTAAAACTGTGGGTAAATGAGGACCCATCATGCCCATAGTGTTCACGTACTGCAACCTTAAAGCATATTTTGTCAGGCTGTAAAGTTAGCTTGTCATATACATGGAGACATAACCAGGTGTTGAAATGTTTAGCTGCAGGAATCGAAGGGAAACGAAGACAGGTGAATTCAGAAGGTGTTAAGGATAGGAGTTTAGCAATTCAGTTTGCCCGTGAGGGAGAGAAATGCAGAAGGAATAAGTTAGTAAGGAGGCAAGGGTGTGGCCACCTAGAAGGTGCTTGTGATTGGGAAATGCAAGTAAATTTAGGGGGAAAGCTTGTCGTTCCCCAGGAAATAGTTTGTACCAGGCAGAGGCCTGACTTAGTGTTGTGGTCACTGCGTCAATGGATAGTTTATTTCATTGAGCTGAGAGTTCCTTGGGAAGACTCAGTGGAAGAAGCCTATGAAAGAAAAAAGCTTAGATATGCAGACTTAGGAGCAGAAGCTGACCAGCGAGGATGGAAGACTAGGATTTGTCCAGTGGAAGTGGGGTGTAGGGGATTCATAGCAAGATCAGCTGTCTCGCTCCTGGGGGAACTCTGGGTGCGGGGACAGAGTTTGAAGAAGACAGTGAGGGAAATGTCAGATGAAGCAGCAAGAACCAGCCAGTTTATCTATTACAGAAGAAATAATGTCAGTTGGTGGCCAGCGGGGAAACTACTAGGCAGGGTACATAACACCTTGAGATCGGGTGGAGAGATCCACTTCCTCTCAGTAGGAAATCTAGGAAGAGGAAGGTTATTTAAGTGTGGGAGTGGCCTATTTGAATCCCTTTTGTTTGAGACCATGCTGCAAGGTGAGTGTGTTTGCTGATCCTGTGAGTTTATTTATCTCCTTTAACTTTAGCTTATATTGTAGTTATGCTATGTAGCGTGTGAAATAGAGTATGGTGAATGTGCTAGGAAAGGTAGTATCAGCATTGCTTCTACCTGGAGCTTGCATGTACGGAGCCTGGGTTTGGTTGAAGGTGGCAGTGCTGTTTGGGCTGAGACAGCCATGTGTAAGGTAAAGGAGGTTATTGGGTTCGTGTGGAGAGCAGTGAGACCTGGCATTAGGGGAGTGTCTCTGGGACGCCAGAGATCACTGTCTAGCCTCCTGGAGGTGTCGTGGGACCAACTAGACGAAACACCGGTGAAAGGAGGTTCCCACCCAATGACCCCAAAGACATGTTAGTTATCACTGCTCACTGGTCTGTATATTTAAGCCTTGCCATAATAGCTTATCATAGGGCTTAGGGGGTTATTCACTGAGTGCTGATCCTTTTCTAGAGCACAAACTTCTTGTGTTAATTTGAATCAATCAATTTTATTTATAAAGCCCAATATCACAAATCACAATTTGCCTTAGAGGGCTTTACAGCATACATCCCTCTGTCCTTGAGACCCTCACAGCAGATAAGGAAAAACTCCCCCCCAAAAAACCCTTTAATAGGGAAAAATAATGGTAGCAACCTCAGGAAGAAAAAAATCAAACCAAAGGCACGCACATCTCACCATGAGAGGGCAGGTGCTGAGTCGATAGTCGTAGATGAAAAAGGGTGAATGACTCGCAACACTGCAGGACTCTTTGCAGAAAAAATTATAACTTATTGCACCGTGATGTATGTTTCGAGCTGTGTGCTCTCCGTCAGCCCATGACCATGTGTCCTCTGACGAAGAGCACACAGCTCAAAACGTACGTCACGGTGCAATAAATTATAATTTTTTCTGCAAAGAGTCCTGCAGTGTTGCGAGTCATTCACCCTTTTTCAGCAACCTCAGGAAGAGCAACTGAGGAGGGATACCTCCTCCAGAATGGACAGACGTGCAATAGATGTCGTACAGAACAGATCAACATAATACACTGACAGTGTTTCATATGACAAAATGCTACATAAAGAGTGTACCTTTAGAAAATGTTTGCACTCGTGATAAATTTAGGGGCACCACCCTCCTATGGAGCGAAGCTACTAATCAAATTAATAACTCCGAAAACCAATTATTAATTTCGTCTGTACACTTAATCAATAATGAATCAATCTCAATACCTGGGTTATGAATTCTCTATACAGTGATCTTAGTTCCTGCTCAAAAGAACGACTTGGCGATAAATTAAGATTTATTTAGGGCTAAATGTTTAACAACTGAGTAAATGAATAGTAAATGAAGATAATATGAAATGAACAGTATGTATAAATGGATTAAGACAAGAGGTAACACTTTTGTCAGTTATTTAGTTTGGCGTTTTTTGCATATTGTGTGGCATTTGTAAACGCCTGTGACAGCAACAGTTGCTTTGTGAAAGCACTAGTTGTAGGGCGCCTGTCAGTCTCCCTCTTGTTTGTCCCCCCTCTATTAAATATGAAAGGAGGCTGGAAATCATAGAACATGTCTGTTATGATGATACAAGTCAGTGGTCCTGAAATGTGTGTTTCTCTTCTATAATACACATTGTACATCTTGGAGGCGATGAACCAGGATCTGACACAACACCAGAGGGAGAAGCAGGTCCGTGGAGCTGTGCACCGGACGAAAAACACAAGTGTGTCGTACCGAATGCGTGCCATTACGTTGTTGCTTTGGGTTGTGAGTGCGCATGACGCATGTCTACATTGAAATTGAGGGGGCGAAAAGAAACAAGATGCCAGTAAAACAATTGATTCCCTATGATATGGGGTGTCTGACTGGTTTTCAAGCATTTTTTATGACGAGCGTCTTTCTGGTGTCTTTTTAACACATCCTTTTTTCAATAAGCTTTCAGTGCAACCATTTGTTCTGCTCTTAAAGAAGCGGCTTTATGACTGCATGGCCCAGGGCCATGCCTGACCAATTTGGCACCCTAGGCAAGATATTTGTTGGCGCCCCCCTAACTCTAATCAAACCTCGGTTTTCAAAAACTACTGAAGAAACATTTCAAAAACTTCCTAAAAAAATGTCTGGATTTTATTAATTATTAACCAAATGCTTTTGCAATAAAGGACATTAACATTACTTAAGTTATATTAACTTACAGTTCACAATAAATAAATAAAAACTTGTTAATCTCTTAACAGTCTACATTCTCTAAATAATCTTATTTCTCCACTGGCAGTTTGTGTGTGGGAGGGAGATGCACTTGAGGCTGCATCACTTGGTGCTGAGGTGGATGAGGTGGCTGCAGTTACATTAGTAGGCCCAGGATTTGCATTTGAATTTATGATTTCTCTGCCATTTTTCAAAGAATATGAATGATAACAACAAAACTTTTCTTTCACTCATGGTTAGTGGTTGGGTGAAGCCATTTATTATCAAACAACTGTGTTTTCTCTTTTTAAATCATAATGACAACAGAAACTACTCAAATGACCCTGATCAAAAGTTTACATACCCCACTTCTTAATTCCGTATATTGCCCCCTTTAACATCAATGACAGCTTGAAGTCTCTTGTGGTAGTTGTGGAGGAGGCTCTTTATTTTCTCAGATGGTAAAGCTGCCCATTCTTCTTGGCAAAAAGCCTTCAGTTCCTGTAAATTCTTGGGTTGTCTTGCATGAACTGCACGTTTGAGATCTCCCCAGAGTGGCTCAATGATATTGAGGTCAGGAGACTGAGATGGCCACTCCAGAACCTTCACTTTATTCTGCTGTAGCCAATGACAGGTCGACTTGGCATTGTGTTTTGGATTGTTGTCATGTTGGAACGTCCAAGTACGTCCCATGTGCAGCTTTCAGACTGATGAGCGCAAATTTTCCTCCAGTATTTTCTGATAACATGCAGCATTCATCCTGTCATCAATTTTGCCCAAGTTTCCTGTGCCTTTGTAGCTCACACATCCCCAAAACATCAGCAATCCACCTCCGTGTTTCACAGTAGGAATGGTGTACCTTTCATCATAGGCCTTGTTGACTCCTCTCCAAATGTAACGTTTATGGTTGTGGCCAAAAAGTTCAATTTTGGTCTCATCACTCCAAATGACTTTGTTCCAGAAGTGTTTAGGCTTGTCTCTGTGCTGTTTGGCATATTGTAAGCGGGATGCTTTGTGGCATTGGCGAAGAAATGGCTTTCTTCTGGCGACTCGACCATGCAGCCCATTTTTCTTCAAGTGCCTCCTTATTGTGCATCTTGAAATAGCCACACCACTTTTTAAAAAAAAAAAAAAAAAAAAAAAAATCCAGAGAGTCCTGTATTTCAACTGAAGTTATTTGTGGGTCTCTTTGCATCCAGAACAATTTTCCTGGCAGTTATGGCTGAAATTTTTGTTGGTCTACCTGACCGTGGTTTGGTTTCAACAGAATCCCTCATTTTCCACTTCTTAATTAGAGTTTGAACACTGCTGATTGGCATTCTCAGTTCCTTGGATATCTTTTTATATCCCTTTCCTGTTTTATACAGTTCAATTACCCTTTTCCGCAGATCCTTTGACAATTCTTTTACTTTCCCCATGACTCAGAATCCAGAAACGTCAGTGCAGCACTGAATGAAAGATGCAAGGGTCTGTCAGGAGCCCAGAAACTCACTGACCTTTTATACACACTCACTGATTACAAGCAAACAGATCACAGGTAAGGATTGTTACCTTTAGTAGCCATTCAAACCCATTTATGTCAGCTTTTGTGCATGTTATCAGGCCAAAATCTCCAGGGTATGTAAACTTTTGATCAGGGTCATTTTGGTAGTTTCTGTTGTCATTATGATTTAAAAAGAGTAAACACAGTTGTTTGAAAATAAATGGCTTCACCCAACCACTAACCATGAGTGAAAAAAAAAGTTTTTCTCTTATCATTCATGTTCTCTGAAAAATGGCCAAAAAATCACTAATTCTGCCAGGGTATGTAAACTTATGAGCACAACTGTATTTCAGAAATGCATCAAAAAAGAGGAGATACGTATATTTGACAAACTGGGCTGTTGATTGTGAAACCATCATGGCATAACCATAAGAGCACCTATCATTACAGCCTGCCTTGATCTAATGACATTTTAAACACAGCAAACAGCCAAAATATAAAAAATGCAACCATAACATCACAAATTGCACAAATCTGGAAATTGGAAAACATAAATAGACAGTATATGAATATATGCCTGGCTGGTAAACAGTGAGTGGTTTGTGCAGCAGCACACTAACATTAAACATTAAAAAAAAAGTTAGGCTAATATATTAAATTATGTTGCTTCATCATTCCCCCAAACACTTTGAGTCTTTCTTTCCAACTTTCTCTAAGATGGGAGCAACATTAAATGACATTAACTCTAGCTGAATGCTGAAAGTATTCCTAAAATAAGTGGCTAATGAAGTCGCAGTAACATCGACGTTACACAGTAGTAGTAGGAGCCTAACCACTAATCATTAGTTAGCTTGCAGGTGATTCAGTAACTGTAACTTACATTGTGTTTCTACCATTTTAAATGAAGTGTTTCAGGTTTCATCACATCACATCATTACCCCGGTCTCATTCATGGCCAGACTGATCTGCGGAGCGAAATAGAATATGAACTCGCGAGATCAGGATGGTTTCACCAGGCTAGTTCAGCGGTGGTTCTGTGGTGTTTTTTGTGAGAAAAAAAAAAAAAACGTCTTTCAGCGTTCTCTTCATTTTCTCCTCTCTCCGGCATGAATTAGCTTCGGCTTCTAGTGAGTTCTGAATGACAGAAGTGCCGCAGTCGTGGAGTGATTTGAGGCTAATAACCAATATTAGATCAGCATTAATGGTCAAGCTCACGTTTGACTGGTCACTGTCAGCTCACGAGGGAGAAGCCTGGGAACTTTATCAATGTAGCCTAATAACTTGGGGGACTTGTGAATGAGGCATTCAACTTAGGGTGGAAAATAGTAGCACCAGATGAATTACTTACACTCACACCAGTGCTCTCAATTCTAAATTTGAGGTCGCACAGATGAAATTTTGGTCGCATATGCCTAAACACACAATAGTTCTGTGTATCAAACTTCTGAAATGACTAAAAAGGACTCTCGTTTTTCAAATTATTGTTCTTCAATTGTATTCGCTAAGCTAAGCCGCAATGCCAACCGCTGAGACCCAGCCACTGGACGTACAGACACAAAAAAGATATTGATCGTGTTGTCTAATTATGAAAATGATAGAGAAAGAGCATAACTCCCAAATCGTCGGAGTATTCCTTTAAAAGCAAGTTTGCCTTTTTATTTTCAGTGTCTGGGGACATCTTGTGGTGAAACCCTTGAACATCAACTTACTTCAGCAGCTGCCTTTGAAAACATACTCTACCACTTAAAACACAGCAAGTAAACACAATAAACCGTCCGAAACCTATAGATGTAATACATTTGTCAATAAACTGCCCTTTGTTTGCAGCAGAGGCTGTTCAGGATAGCACAGCCTACCTTTAAGCAAAAAATGGCTGAAATGGCAACACTTCTCTGAACCGTTTTGTACACATAACTCGCTTCATTGAACTTAAAAGGCTCTAAGTAGTCCTAAATACGCTTTCTGTAGATATTCGGTCCTTCAGTGCAGCAGTTCAGGAGCCCTTAACGTGTTTCTGTGTTAAAGGAAACATTTGCTGAAATAACCTGAGCCGTTTGTGAAATGGCAGCAGAGGGAGGGTGGAAACCTGCCGGCTAGACGAGATGCGTTCCCGTGTAACCATAAATGTAGGAATTGTGCTGCATTGACGTCCGACAACGTTGCATTGAAAATGGAAATTGCAAGTGTATATTCTTCTCAATCTGTCGTTTCAGACTGCAGTTACCCTGTACCTCGCCTGCTAAAGCAGCTAAAATACACATTCTAGAAACACTTAAAATCGTTTCCACATTGGGTTGACCCAGTTTACAATTTCACAGTAACTACTACATGATGTTTCCACTGCTGAATTTACATTAAACCTGTGAGGTTGGATCTTGCGAAGAGTCCCTGAAGGCACCAAGGCCATCTACCGGCCAGTGGCGGTAGTGCAGCCGCGGCTGCGCGCTGGGACTGGTCCTTTCGCAGCCATTTTCTGTCCAACCAAACAGCCGTCTCAGGAAGGTAACCAACCAGGGCTTCATTGCAGGTTTGTGCCTGGCTCCGGCCAATGATTGCTAACCGATTTCTCGTTAGCTCGAATGGAAATGTCCGTCTCTGTCTGATTTTTTATTTGTTGTCTGAGTGAATGAGGGCTGCTTATCAGGAAGTATCCAGCGGACGAAACTTTACAAACGACTATTCAACATTTCGGCCCCGGTCACTTCTTGCTCCGCTCTGCACGACAAAGAACAGGCCAACGCTGTCCGTGCTGGCGCCAGTTGCAGTGGACTTACAATGAAAATGTATTCAATGGACGCTGTGTACCTGAATAGGTTAACTACAGAAGGTAACAGCCCGCTGAACAGCCTCTTTTCATTATGCTCAACATTAGTTGTTTTACGAGCAGCAAACTGGCTATCTCGTAATACAACTAATGAGTAGCTAGCTAGCTAGCTCCATTCGTGGGTTGTCACGAGCTAACGTCAGCTAAATATCTCACCCGCGGCTTAAATGTGCTAGATAGCATACGAAAGCTAAACACACATCAATGTATTTAACGTTAACGTGTTGCTAACGTAACGTTAAACTGGACTCGTCGTGGATTCACTGTTTAACTGGCACCGGTTATCATTTAAATTATAGTGCTGACTGCACTTACAGGACTAGCGCTAACGTTAGCTCACAATCCCATATCGCCAAATTTTTGTTCAGAATATATCTGGGGGCATATTTTGGCAGCACTTGTTGTCAACCTCTGAAAATATTTCCGTCCTCTAAAATTAGCTACACAGCCAGTCGCAGTCTTACATTAACGCGAATTATCTTAATGCAATATTTGGCACAACACCAGAGCCGTTTTTCCGACAGATCAGTGAGCAAATGAATAGCAAACGTTAGTTTCTTACGTGAACACACACAGACGCACATTTGATTCATTACAAAACTTTCCCAGTTCCGACATTTATACGTTTTAATCGTATCGTTTGGGGGGGCCAGTTAAGATATTGTGAAAATACCTGGGGTCCAGCTGCTTCTTTTATCCCATGGGTTATTTACAAAAACCACATACAAATAGAACAAATGGAACTGTTTCATCTTCATTGCATCCAGTGTAAAAGTATTAAACTTTCCACCACTCCTGCAAGAGGCAGCCCTCACTCTTGGCTTTTTGCTGTGGCCATGTCTGCTACCTAGCAGAAAATGTCTGCTGTCAGGGAACCATTTGTTTGCTTGTTCACCATCTGTCTATGAAAACACTATGATTGTACTAGACTCAGAATTGTGCCAGATGAATCAGATTCAGTTGTTTAATACAAACATTCAGTGATTCTTTTTTGTTTTCCATATAAAGTCTTAAAGGTTGAATGGGGCTCAGCAGGACATTTATTGTGACAGCTGCATTCATATAACTTAGTAAATAAGTAGGGATGACTGATAAGATTGGTACATTATCATAATTGGCCAACATGCTTTTTTTGTTTTGCACAATGAATGAATATTACATACTATGAAAAGCACTGTATTTCATGTCTCCATCTGCTGGTGGTCCATTGCAATAAAGCAAGGTTTATGCTTCTGCATACCTACAATGCAGAGGGCTTTGTGGAGGCGTTGCGTCCCTCTGCGACCAACGAAGAGACACGCCATGCACCTCCAAAAAATTGTAACGCATGGTTACAAGTTTTGGAGGTGCATGGGGAGGGACACAACGCAGACCACAACAGCTATGATTGGTCCTTCAAACTACATAATTTCTGGCATTTTGCAAGGTTTCACTTTCTGCTGCAATACCACAACACTGCCACTGCAGACCATCGGCGCAGTCACCTCTCTTTGTTGTCATCGTCGTCGTCGTCATCGTCATCGTAACATTTGTAATAAGAGCATTTGTTGTTCAATGTGGTATCATTTCGAGCTTAAGCAACAGTCTTTCTCTCTCGGTCACCATCTTCACTGTGACTAGAGCAAAGCTGGAAGATAAGCAAACAATGAACGAGCAATGACCATAAACATCAGAGTCTAGGTTGGTATATAAAAAAAACACTGCGCCCCCAAGCACTTTGTCGGGGAATGGCATAGCGACGTAGACCAACAGGACGCAGAATTATGGTAGGCACACAGGAACTCTGGAGCAACTGCATTCACATTGCATCGAGTGTACGCAGAAGCATGAAGAAACTTTATTTCTATGCATGCACAATATGATGTTAATTTCTCTACAGAAGAGAATTGGTGATCACTAAAACTAGGTAGGAAAAAAATGGAAATATCAATCGGATATCAGCCAAATAAGTTGTTATATTTATTGCATATTGTGCATCATGCATTCCTAGTGTGCTGTCAGGCTGCCATTTATTTTCTTGTTTACCATCTGTCATTAGATGATTTGGCTTCACTTTTGGGGAGCTGTCTGTTGTCCATGTTTTTAATACAGTCTGTTATTTTGAAAGGCATGCTGAGGGCCTTTTAAAATTGGTCTGCAGGTATCAATTGACCTATGGCAAAGCCACGCCCCCCTCCACTCAGACAAACTATCAACATTCAGTGACTGGCGCTATGGCAGGTGTCACAGTACACAGCATTTCACAGGAGGCAACTGATGATTTTTGGGGACACAACGATCAGATGTCATTGAGAAGTAACCAAAAAGGCCTTACCTAGCATTTGAGGGCTATATTCATCATTTTATTGTTGAGAATGTAGATGAAAAGCTTAAATTACAAGCCAAAATGTACAGGTCACAGTGTACGCTTGTGGACCGCATCTCGTTGCCATTGCCATCAAAAACAATAAGTTAAAATGCCACTGAAGTTGAGGTTTTTTGCTCAGAATATGAGAAAAGGATAACAGCCTATTTATCATCTTTACCAACAGTGTCTCTCTGTTAGTTTGGTGCTACAGTATTTACACTGAATCATTCAGCATAACGTTTGCCAACCTTTTGTTATCTCTGAGATTACAGATAAATTAATGAAGCTAAGCTCCAGAAGTTAACATTAGCTTAACTAGAGCCCTGTGGACAACAGCCAACAATGATGTACGATCACCAAAGTACAAAACTAGAACAAAATAGGCTAATGAACTCCCAGCAAACAAGGTGACATGATGAACAACGCAGCTAGGAGTGAATGTTACTTTCCGTTGCATTATTCCTTACTTGGAACATTCGGGCCGGGTTGATTTATTGTTTTGAAACTGAACTGAGTCAGAGCCAACAGTGGATTTTCTTTACCTCCTTTTGTTGCAGGAAAACCTGGGGTGGAGTTTTGTTTTGTTTAGAGAACTGTGTGGATTGAACTGAATTGAACTGTGTGTTATTTGGAAATCCCGGAGTGGAGTTTTTTGTTTGAACTGGATTGAACTGACTGAACAGACCGGAATATTTCTTTTCTTGGTGGAAAAAATATATACTTTCTTGAAACTGATTACTGTTGTATTTGTATTTTTGAAAATTGAGTATAATTCTTTTGTTCTACAGAAACCAGGTAAAAACAATTTAATTTTGGTGTTGAGGGGCCTGTTTTATGGTTTCTTTGTGGGGTTTGACTGAGTAAAAGAAAAATATTTGTTTCATGTGTCAAACTGCTAAAAAAGATATAGGCCTATTTTGTTTATTGAAGACAAGAAGAAGATATTGACTTGGTTTACATTTTTTGTCGTTTACAAGTTTTTTGGATACTATTTTAATAAAAAACAAACTTTATGGGACAACTTGGATGCATTCTTTTTTTTTTCTTAATGCTTTGCAAAGTATCGGATTGGACTCAGTATCGGACTCAGTTTCAAAGTAAAGGACTCAGTATCTGATCGGATGCAAAAAAAATCAGGTCGGGACATCCCTAGTTAATTATGTTCCCAAAGTAAAACTTTGTCAGCATCTGTTTTATCTCTTAAGATACTGTTGGTAAAGATCCCAGATGCCTAAAACACCAAAAACTTACCCAACCCTTGATGGCAGGTCAACAGGATTGCTAAAGCATCTCTTAAATTATTACATTAAAAAAAGCTTGCTTATGATATCAGTATACTGGATAGACAGCAAGATACAGCGCTGGATTAAAGTCAGAAATTGAGGTCAGATGAGGGATTGAGGAAATTTGATTTGCATTTTCCTCAGTTTGGGGGGAAAAAACATGTTTTTTTGCATTTTATCTGCGTGGGAGTAGCTTGTCATCCACCCACAAGTGATGTTACAGGTCAGCCTGTCAGAGTGTTAAATCCACAGGGAAGCTACAGAGAAAAAAACACAAGCTGTCATGATTTATTTCATTTTAAAGCCCTGAGTTTAATAAAACAGACTGTCATTGAAATCCAAAGATCGTCCGTGTTTGTGTGTGCGCGTGCATTCATGCGTGCGTGAGCAACAGCCTTGTAAATACTCGAGTCAAACTTTCGCTGGAGTGACTTTGAGATATTTGGTGCATTTTAGACTTTGAAGGTATATTGCAAAAGCTTCAGATGTTGAATAAGATGTGCACGTTTGTTGCAGATGGACGGAGACAGCTCGACCACCGATGCCTCCCAGCTGGGCATCACCGGAGAGTACATGGCATCTGGTCACTACGTTCTCCAATCTCAAGATGGTGAGGAGCAGCCAAAGTGTAGACCATCAAAAAAAGACAACTGACAGTTTGTTGGTTTTTGCTCAGGTCACATAATGCTGATTCTGTCTGTGTGTTTGTTTTCTGTAGATGATGGAGAGGAGAATCTGAATGACCATGATGACAGTGGTATCAAAGAGAACTTCAGGGAGCAGGACATCTATCTTCCAATTGCCAACGTGGCTCGCATTATGAAGAATGCTGTTCCTCAGACTGGAAAGGTTAGAGAGAGAGAGAGAGGACCGGGAATCTTTGTTTTCTTTTTTTGCATTACGTTTAGTGTGACAGGGTAATTAGTGCCACACTGCAAGGCTGATAAATGTGTTTACAACATACTGGACAATGATTTGCTTCCAAACTAGTTGTTATGTCACAAAATTTTGGTTGTATGTACATGCCTTTTGCTCAGATGTAAAGGTTTCCTGTAAAGTTTTTGACCCCTAGTAGCTCTACAGAGCGCTTTTTCTATTAGTGGGTCCCCATTTTATTTCCTTGTGTATGCATCCAAGGAACCACATTCATTTATATATGTACATATGTATGTATATACAATCCTGCCAATAGTTTCACACCATCCCACGAGTCAACAAGTAGCAGATCTCAAAGATTGGGATAGGGGCCAATCAAGGCATTTTTTTAAACTGATCAGGTTCTGCTGTATTGAGCAAGCTGTCACACAGGTGTCATCGCTCGTAAAGCTTTTACCAAAATTATTTCAGCTCACTGTGAATATCTCGTGCATGTTTGCTACATGGTGTTTTTCCGCAGGCAGAGGAGAGACAGACAGCGATGCAAAAAAAAATTTGACAACCATACTCACCACACCACTGCAGGTGCATCAAAAGCCTTGGGAGCAAAAAGCACAAAAGAGTTTTATGTTAATGAAGCCAAAGATTTACAGATGATGAAAATAAACACTGAATGAAATACCATTCATTCAGGTAACCCAGGTAAAGGCTGCATCAAAGCAACAAACAATGAAGAATATGCTAATTTTAATTTTAATCTGTTTTTCAATCATATTATGTATTTCTTACGGTTTTACTGTTGTGTGAGAAAGGTGTCTTTAAAAAAATGTAGTATTATTAATTATTATTAACAATAATAATAATAATTATAACCCGAGCCTGGCCCGAACGTGACGCAGTTTGTTACCTGACATAGTTATTATGATCAGTGTGTATTAGGGCTGGTAACATTCCTCAGAAATTAAATTCGAATATGGGTCTTAAAAATTGGTCCAAATATCGAATATATTCGAATATTATTATTAATATTTTTTATTTTTTTTTCCCGCAGAGAATAGGACTTGTTATTGTAACAGTACCCCATTATATCCAACAGAGGGCGTTGCACACTGCCAAATGTCAAGAAAAACGACCAGTGGTAGTCAAACGCTGATTTATTTTCTGTCTTCAGACAGAATCCAAGCGTCATGTTCAACATGTTACATTTAGTGCAACTTCAGTGCAATTTATGCAAAACTGTACACTCTTACTTAGCCAGCTTTTAGAGTTAAACCACTGAACAGGAGGTTGAATTGGCCCACAGCTCACAGTTACAGAAATGAATATTAGCCTATAGAACATAAACGAACATCAAGTAGGCCAGCAGCAGCCAACTGTAAACGGTCAATGAAAGTATTTGACATACTGTTCATTAGTGCAAATTGCAAAACAAACTATTGCAAACACAGAACACCTTATCACAGTTATTAGGCTAGCGTGTAATATGCCTACATAGTAGCCTACTAAATGAAATAATATTTTGACCAATGTCATTTTTCACAAGTTAAATAAAATCAACCACAACTGAAAGAAACAAGCAGGCCACAAATTAACTCAAAACATGACTGGTAGACTACAGATTGTTCGCCAAAAATACCAGACGGTCTACTTGTTAAGCGGCGAGTGCTGAGCGTTTTTTATTGACAATGTTGCCGGCTGAGGAAAAGACGCGCTCTGATCTTACAGATGTACCGGGTACCGTGAGGTATTTTTTCGCTACCTGTGCTATGTACGGGTACCTCGCACTAGCTGTAGTTTTCCACCACAGGAGAGGGTCTGCGTCGGGAGGCAGCTGTGGCTCTCTTTCATACTTGATTAGCTCCCCATGCAGATCGTATTCAGCAGCTCTTGTCTGCTGCTGGTAGACTTGGGAAAATAGATCACCCATTGCAGAAAGGGAACTTTTGCGGGGGGCTTCAAGTGGGGCGGGCCTTCCATGATCTAAATGACCCAGGTGGAAGCGAGGGTCAAGATAACTGGCTGTGTTCAGAAACATGAAGACGTCACCGTCTTCTGGGTAGCGCTTATTTAGATCAGCAGTTATCTTTGCCTTCATTTCTTTCACAGCTGCAGTGTCGCCGTCTGTCTCCTGTCTCAGATGAGACAGAAGAACATGCTTCATTGGGAGAACAGCTGACGCTGTCGGGTATTTATCGGTGGATAAAGCCACTGTAGCGACGTTGAACGGCCTGAGAATGTCCTTTACCTGCAGTAGGACAAATGAATTAAAAAAAAAATCTATGAAGAGCTGCCTATTGCCTTTGCTCTAAACTTCAACTTGGCACATATTTAGTAATTACATATAAATTAAATAATTTAATTCATATAGCTCACCTTTTCTAGCTGAGTCCATTCAGTCGTGGACAGCTCAAGGTTGGACAGCTTTTTGTCAAAGATGACAGCAACCACTGGTGTTTGTTGTTCCAGAGCCCGACAAATCATGTCGTATGTGCTGTTCCATCTTGTCGCGCAGTCGTTGATCAGTTTGTCCCTATTCAGCATTTGCAACTGCTTCTGCTTTTCTTCCAGGAGGTAACTGGCTGTGGTTGAATGGTTGAAGTAGGCAGCAGTACGTTTCAATCTGGCAACACTGTTCTCTATAGATCTCACCCCCAGCCCCTTTCGGACAGCTAGGTTAATAGTATGTGCGAAACACGGCACGTTCAGGGTCTTCATGTGCTTCTCAACTGCGTTCACATAGTTAGCTGCATTATCCGTTGTCACGGCAACGACTGACTCCAGCTGCACGCCAAACTCCTGCAAACCATCCATAATAGACTTCGATATGTTCTCCGCTGTGTGACTTTCTCTGAGCTCTCCCGTTTTAAGCACAAAGTCCTTCATCTCCCAATTCTCTGTGATAACATGGGCAGTCACAGTGACAAACGCATCAATGGCGAGGGAAGTCCATCCGTCTGTGGTCAATGCTACGGCTTTGTCCTTGATTGTAATTTTCACTGTATTGGCGGTGGCATCATACAGTTTAACAATCCTATTGTTAACAGTTCCATGGGAAGGGACTTGATAGCGTGGATTTATTTCGTGGTTAAATTCCTGAAAACCTACGCCGTCAACTATACTGATTGGCCGCATGTCTTTGCAAATGAATTCTGTTAACTTTTTAGTGATGGCCTCTTGTTTTGCAGCGGGAAGAGAAGTGGTCGGGCTGTAAAATGCTGTTAGCCTGGGTTGTTTGGGAAGCGGGCCCTCTGTTTCGTCTTCACCAACTTTTTTCCATTCGGTCGGGTGAACATTTATTAAATGCATCCTCAAATTTGTGGTAGTCGAGTGATATGCCAGCTCCGCATCGCATAACTTGCAAACAGCCTTGGATTTGTTGACAACTTTACCTCCAACTGACCAGAATCCAAAAAAGTGCCAAACAGTACTTTTTAAGTTATCTGGCTGAACAATCACTTTGTCCGGGGTGGAGTTGTTGGCTTCACCGGATTCCATTTCCCCGGTTTGTATTTCGGGCTCGCTGATTTGTGTTTCATACATGTTCTGCTCATCGGATTCGCTGGTGTGTCTACAGTGAGGTGGGGATGGGGGGGTGGACCGCAGTCCTTGCTTCCTTGTTGTGACACGTGTCTGCAGCTACACACAGGCCAGTAAGGGACGCACCATGGGACACACAACGGAGGAGAATCAATGCGCGCGCTGCCCTGATCAATAAAATATGTATTTTGTAAATTATTCGAATATTAATTTTTACGTTCGAATATACATATTTTTCCAATATTCGAGGAATATCTGAAATTCGAATATTAATTTACCAGCCCTAGTGTGTAAATGACCATCAAAAGATTGCTGTTACGCACAGTCAAACACGCACAGTCAACGCGCCGTTCACACAGCAGTGCAGCACTGTACACACACTCAATTGGAGTGCCGCTTGTGTTGCATTCAGGCGTTGTCATGTAAATAACAAATTCCAGCACTTCATAGCACAACACAGTAGCATGTCAAGTGTAGACAATCACCCAAGTTTAATGCACATTTACATTCAAAAGTTGTCTGGTCAAGCAAAATGGAAGCACTTTGTCTGTGGGGCTTCAGAAGGATTTTTCTTCTTTGTTGGGCTGATGTGCGCTCTTTCTACCACATCTGTCAGAAACACTTGCTCATAATTAATTTCTGTTTTCTACAGATTGCAAAAGATGCCAAGGAGTGCGTGCAGGAGTGTGTGAGCGAGTTCATCAGCTTCATCACATCAGAGGCTAGCGAGCGCTGCCATCAGGAGAAGAGGAAGACCATCAACGGGGAGGACATCCTGTTCGCCATGTCAACGCTGGGCTTCGACATGTACGTGGAACCACTGAAGCTTTACCTGCAGAAGTTCAGAGAGGTGAGACACAAACTAACATTCAAGTGGCCGTATAACAGCTGTATAACATCAGTTGGCTACAGTGTTTATGTCAGATGGTTCTTATGGTGGCCGTATGGCTGTTAATGTTCCAGAATTCTTGCCATATAGAACAACTACCGGTAGGGCTGGGCGGTATGACCCAAAATTCATATCACGGTATAAACTGAATCCCTTCGCGGTAACTGTATAGATCGCGGTATAAATATTGCGGTGTAAAACTTATAATGGAAGTAGGGCTGGGTGGTATGGCCTAAAATCATTATCACGGTATTATTTTGGGGGGATGCGATGACAGTATGATATCGCTGTATCATCATCTCTCTTTTTTTAACACCTTAAATAAAACAATTTAAAAAGCCATACAAGTCTAGGATAGAAACTATTTACTGTCAGAAGTAAAACAGTTGCTAATCCATCTATTGTGTATAAAACGTTATACAGTGTGTATAAACATTAGAGGGGAGAGGGGGGCCGGGGGCTCCCGGGCCATTTAAACACATTTCTCTGCACCAGTTTAAGATAAGATACGCTTTCTTGATCCCCCAGTGCAGTGCAGTGTTTCCTCTAGGATTTTTTTCAGCAGCGGGGGTTCTATGGTGGCAATAAAGATTTAAAAAAAATATGTGGAAAGCAATAGCGAGCACAAGTTCTTATTAAGGAGGAGTGGGTTTATTACCTAGCATGAAACTAGTAAGCAAGCGATTTAACATACGTAACAATAACATTATATTCTTGTTAACTAGCTTAACTTGATATATTGGCATCTATTAATGAGTCATCATTTGATCTCTACTGATTCCCACTCAAATTCCCTCCCCCTTGTAAATCGCCTTCAATGGAGGCGATGTCAGACTGAAGGTTCTGGGAGCTTCAGTCTGACACTCAGGCTAGGAGGGAATTTGATTTTTCCCTAACCAATCAGTAGGGATCAACAACTCACCCAGAATCTGACGTCATTAGTATCCATGCCTTGGGGGTGCCGAAAACAAGCGAGCATTGCCCGTTTAAAATGTCTCCATCGTCATGCACGCCCAGCTGCATCGCCATTAAATCCAGTTTAGGAGCTTCCTTAATTTGGTCCTCCATTAACGCGAATAGTGGCGAAAACCTCGATAGCATTGTTTATGTGGTCTGTAGGATCTGCAGCAGTCACCATTAGCGTGGCGCTGATTGGCTAATCCCTAGACCCACCGCCACCCCCAGCGTTCATTGGTCCGTCCATCGCTTGGACGAGATAAATCGCAAATTCATTGCAGCATGCCAGACCAGAGATACAAGCCTACTCAGTTGAGTGGGTAGGGTCTATGGTCTGGAACCAGGTTAAGATTTTTTGCTTCTTGCTGGCCGGTTTGCTGAACATAGTTAACACACAGCAGCACTGCCCAGCAGCAGAGTTGATTGATTCAGATCACAACACAACAGCATATGTATGGTGCCTGGCGCGGTCTACTCATGGTGTGTTTAAAGACGGCTCGGTAAAACACATTACCACATGTTAAAAATGAATACGAGAAGTGCGGGGGACATGTCACGTACACGCGTACCCCACATCCGCTACGCCCATGCTGTTGGATACAGTTATACGTTTTTTTGAACAAGCTGCAGTCAACAAGCGATTCTGCCCCTCTGCTCCTTTCTGATCACACACAGAGCCATAGCTCCATTCCCACAAACATCTGACTTTTTAATGTCATGGGAAAGGCTACAAATGGCATTCACTCCCGGGTCAAATGATTCTGCAGTAGTCACGTGTATTTGTATTTATCAGCTCCAGTTGTGATTGGCAGTGATGGAAATATAACAACCGGGTCAGATGCTAACTTCAACCCCTTCACTGGCGAGATGCAATAAGGCGCTACCACAAAATACAGGGCTGTACAGTGCAACATATATGTCACACGTGCGATGGAAAAAATAGTTTGTGCGATGAATTTATTTGCCTAGTAGCATGTGTGCGACAAGCCGCTTGTGTGTGTGTGTGTGTGTGTGTGTGTGTGTGTGTGTGTGTGTGTGTGTGTGTGTGTGGTCTGCTTTTTTTTTTTCTCGTTTTTTCACTAGACAAGAGCGTTCACTGCCATGCATAGTCTGGCAGCCAGGTGAGTTGGTTCATTAGCGTAGTGAACGGAGGGAAAGCTCTCGTCATCGAGTGTCTTTGTCTCTGTGGGGGAGGCGGGGCTATGGGCTACACACACAGACACAGTGCGATCTTCGTGAGGGGGAGACGAGGCGGAGAAAAAACACAGAGTTGAGCGTAGGGAGAAAGACATGGAACTTGTTCCTAAACCAAATACCACAGCCCCTGTGTGGGAGTGTGGGAGTTTGGATTTAAACCAAATACGTGCGTTTACATGGAGCCATGTATTCCTTTTGCATTCGGGTTGGAAGCCCTACCCAAATAGAAATGTTCCTTTTAAACACCTCAACCCGAATGAAAACAGCCAACCCGAAAGAAAATCTAATCGGGTGCACAGGGGTGGAATATTCCTTTTCAGAACCCAAATGGAAGAGTTTTTCTGTCTTGTATACACCTCCTACCCGATTACAACCATTCCGTTCTTTCTGCGCATGCTCGTTGCCGATGACGTATACAGCGTGCGTAGAAACGGGCTGAGAGAGAGTAGTCGGACACGGAGCACTCACTGGTTTCCATTCACCAAAGCACGGTCATCTATCTCCCTTCTTCGACCTTCTACCTCCCTTCTCCTCCTCAACACACAAAGTAGCAGAACAAGTTTGTTGTTGTACTGCTGCTTCAAGAATATAAACAAAACAAGCCCGAAAAAGGCACTAAGAACGGCGTCGTCAAGCGTCTTGTTATCCGGAACGAGGACTACAGTGTTTTCTTCTGGTAAATGTTACATTGCCCCGCCCCCTATCCAATCAGAAACCATACCTGCCCCAAACCCTGTGCAGACCCAAATAAAGGCGATTAAACTGATCTCCCGTGTGAACCCTCATTCGGAATGAATATTTCCCATGTAAACTACCTGGAAATACTTAAAATCTGAATGATTTCATTCAGATTTATTTCATTCCGAATGAGAAGCCATGATGTAACTGGACCTTGTAACAGACGGGAGCCCAGTAATTTGGAGGAGCCGGTATGCCGGGTTTGTTCTAAAACCATCTCAACAAAAAGAGAGAATACGACCAACTTAACTGCACACCAGAGAGTGAGAGAGAGACAGTCTATTTTTTTTGTATTTATAAGGTCTTTATTTATTTATTTTGGTATTTTTACGTGTTATTATGGATATTAAAATTTTCTTTTTTTGCATTCGTAAATATTCTTGTTAAATGTTTATTTCTCTTTAAAAGGGTATACTTGCGTCATTGTGCCTTTTATTATCATTATATCCACCTTATTTTTCACGGAAACACAGCAAAACAGAACGCAGCCAGCTTCTGTTTTTTTTTTGTGCGACACTTCCGGTCCAGCACTCTTGACCACTGTGAAAATGGGAATCGCCTTGTTGTTTACCTGTTTACCTTGTTGAGTATGTATATGTGAAAAAGTGTTTGCCCCCCCCGTTAACACATAACTGAACTGTGGTTTATCACACCTGAGTTCAATTTCTCTAGCCACACCCAGGCCTGATTACTGCCACACCTGTTCACAATCAAGAAATCACTTAAATAGGACCTGCCTGACAAAGTGAAGTAAACCAAAATATCCTCAAAAGCTAGACATCATGCCGAGATCCAAAGAAATTCAGGAACAAATGAGAAAGAAAGTAATTGAGATATATCAGTCTGGAAAAGGATATAAAGCCATTTCTAAAGCTTTGGAACTCCAGCGAACCACAGTGAGAGCCATTATCCACAAATGGCGAAAACATGCAACAGTGGTGAACCTTCCCAGGAGTGGCCGGACGACCAAAATTACCCCAAGAGCGTAGCGACGACTCATCCAAGAGGTCACAAAAGACCCCACAACAACATCCAAAGAACTGTAGGCCTCACTTGCCTCACTTAAGGTCAGTGTTCATGACTCCACCATAAGAAAGAGACTGGGCAAAAATGGCCTGCATGGCAGAGTTCCAAGACGAAAACCACTGCTGAGCAAAAAGAACATCATGAACAAGAACGCCTCATTTTTGCCAGAAAACATCTTGATGATCCCCAAGACCTTTGGGAAAATACACTGTGGACTGACGAGACAAAATTTGAACTTTTTGGAAGGTGTGTGTCCATTACATCTGGCGTAAAAGTAACACCGCATTTCAGAAAAAGAACATCAAACCAACAGTAAAATATGGTGGTAGTAGTGTGATGGTCTGGGGCTGTTTTGCTGCTTCAGGACCTGGAAGACTTGCTGTGATAAATGGAACCATGAATTCTGCTGTCTACCAAAAAATCCTTAAGGAGAATGTCCGGCCATCTGTTCGTGATCTCAAGCTGAAGCAAACTTGGGTTCTGCAGCAGGACCATGATCCAAAACACACCTGCAAGTCCACCTCTGAATGGCTGAAGAAAAACAAAATGAAGACTTTGGAGTGGTCTAGTCAAAGTCCTGACCTGAATCCTATTGAGATGCTGTGGCATGACCTTAAAAAGGCGGTTCATGCTCAACAACCCTCCAATGTGGCTGAATTACAACAATTCTGCAAAGATGAGTGGGCCAAAATTCCTCCACAGCGATGTAAAAGACTCATTGCAAGTTATCGCAAATGCTTGATTGCAGTTGTTGCTGCTAAAGGTGGCCCAACCAGTTATTAGGTTTAGGGGGCAATTACTTTTTCACACAGGGCCATGTAGGTTTGGATTTTTTTTCTCCTTAATAGTAAAAACCTTCATTTAAAAACAGCATTTTGTGTTTACTTGTGTTGTCTTTGTCTTATATTTAAATTTGTTTGATGATCTGAAACATTTAGGTGTGACAAACATGCAAAAAAATAAATTAGGAAGGGGGCAAAATTAATAACATGCTTATCGTAGATTAGCTGGGCTAACCGTTAGCTGTTAGCCTTTAGCGGTGTCTAACTGAAGTAGTTTCATGTTGTATCCGACATTGGGAGGCTTTTAACAGATGACGTCCTGATGTTAGCTTTGCTGCTAGTGTTAGCTGTCCCTGTCAGCAGCCACTGATGCTTTCAAGACATTGTGATTTCCCAAAACTGAATAAATACCACACATAGCAACACAAAACTGCTTTGCTAGCCCAATCATGTTGTAACGGCTGGATGGTTGATGCGTCCTGTGTTAGGGGTGTGTGTTGCTGACAGAAAGAAATAAAGAGAAATTTAAAAAAAGATAGAAAAGCAGTGTACACCTCATATATTTATTTCTCACAGTTGGGCACACGTTTGGCTGGCATGCAGAAGCAGTCTGTATGTCGAGGGTGCGAGCCACAGCTTTAGCTGCTTAGGTAGAGAGGCTGTGTAGCCCGGTGTGTGTTTTCACTGATTCAGTTCTGCAGGTTCTCTGCTGGTACACTGGAGATGGGGATCAAGCAGTTTGTCTCACTCGGTATAGATTGTGCTTTTTTGGTTCATAGTTTTTGATTGACGTGCGATTTATTCGCGTTTATAGGGAATAAATTTCCGTTATAACGGAAACGTGGGCACAGTTAGCTATATAAAATACACAGACTAACTAACTGATTGACTAACATAAACAACTGAAAATTGAAAAACATTAGCTCGCACCATTAGCTCCAGTAAAGGAAAGCATGAGGGAAAGCGGCTTACCGGAAGTCACGCACAAAAAAACGGAAAAATGGTCTTAAAAGCACAATATTGCACAATATTATTGCTTATCGCAATAATTTCTGATGCAGTTAATCGCACAGCAAAATTTGTTATCGTGACAGGTGCTACACACTTTCTGGTCTGTGCTACAAAATGATCACCCTCTGTAACTACTGCAACATTTTCACTGGCCTTCATGCTGCTTTCTACTGTTTACAAACCTGTTTTCTGGCCTGTCTGTTACATCAAACATGACACATCAAAAAAACAAAACAGAAAGGCATACTTGTCTGTTCGACGTCTACCGGCAGTGGAAATGGAGTCTGTAGCCTATTTTAAGCAGGTGTTCCCGTGTTTAAAAAAAACCTTATTTATAAAGCCCAATATCACAAATCACAATTTGCCTCAGAGGGCTTTACAGCATATGCCATCCCTCTGTCCTTGGACCCTCACAGTGCCCCCCCCCCCCCCCCCACACACACACACACACACACACACACACACACACACACACACACACTCTTTTGGCTTCTGAAACTTGG
This sequence comes from Epinephelus cyanopodus, assembly GCA_026686955.1. NCBI lineage: Eukaryota > Metazoa > Chordata > Actinopteri > Perciformes > Serranidae > Epinephelus > Epinephelus cyanopodus. The sequence continues at coordinate 863,998 of CM048936.1, forward strand.
CGCCTATTAATTTAACCCAAATCTGTACTTGGTTGTACCAGCATAGTTTGGGTTGACCCTAGGGCTGCGTGGTATATGCGGTAGACGGTAGAAATGATATAAATTTGGCCCACGATAGAAATTTGCGCTCTACCGTCCTATTGTTGATGTTCGGACAGTGAGCAGAAAAACGTAATTTGTAAGAAGTGTTGAGTGACAGTGACGGCAAACAAAGGAAACACAAGCAATTTATTTTACCATCTCAAGACAAGGCATGTGCTCGAGGGCTGGGTGGTATTTGCGGTGACGGTAACTTACCACAGTAAACAAGAGCCGCTGCTTTTGTGATTAACGTTACCTTCATACCGCAGTACTCGGTGGCAGAACTGGGCTCGGCAGCCGGCCTGGTTCACGCACTTTCCTCACTACGTGATGGAGGTGGCCTGGCCGACCGCACCAAAACCAGGCCCACGGGAGAAGGGGACCCGGTAGCCGCCGGCCCTCCTCTTCCCTCTAACGTTTATACATACTGTATAACGTTTTATACACAATAATAGATGGATTAGCAACTGTTTTACTGCTGACAATAAATAGTTTCCATCCTAGACTTGTATGGCTTTTTAAATTGTTTTATTTAAGGTTTAAAAAAAAAAGAGAGAAGACCGTGATATCATACTGTCACCGCATCCCCCCCAAAATAATACCGTGATAATGATTTTAGGCCATACCGCCCAGCCCTAGTTGACCCTTAAAAGGGCTGAGTTCTATACCCAACTCTACTTAGTCTGACCCATAGTGCTGATCTGCTCTTTAACTGAGAAACAGCTGTTTCATGTCATGATGCCAGACAAATAAGTCAGCTCACTGGAGTGGATGGAATCAAAGGTCTGGACCCAGGCAACAAGAGTCACCCAGTGTTGATTCAAATCTGGTCAAAAATTCCAAATGTATGAAGCTGTATGATAACATAATGCACTAGAGAGTTTTACCAAATAAATAATAATCATCTTCAGCAGTCTGTCTGCTCACTAACATTAACAGCAGCTCATCTGACAACACACTGAGGAGGAAGCAGCTGGATTCACAGGTGTGTTGGGAACTTGGACAGAGTCACAACTTGTGTTGATCTGTCTAAATGGTTTAAGTGCAATCATTTTAATTACTGTTAATCATATTATGGCATTAATATGGTTAAAATAATCAGAGAACACTTCAAAACACTGCTAAATTCTCACACAGGAGGTGATTTTATTATAGCTCTTTGACCAAAGGCAGGTCTTTCCTGTTAATCTTCTGATTTCCGTGTTTTTGCTTGTGACTGCAAAGTCCTGAAATCAGTTAAGTTCCAGATGTTTCTTTGCCCACACATGTAATGTTTGCTGCTTCTCTTGTGTTTTCCAGGCCATGAAGGGAGAGAAGGGGATTCCTGGAGTGGCAGTGGGAGAAGGCCTGGGGGATGATCTCACAGACGATAGCTTCAGTAAGTATTACATTCATTTTACAATTTGTCCTCCTGTTTGTTTTAATTCCACCTGTTTTGACATGCAGTTTTTCATGACCTTATTCTGCTCTTAAATGTGCAATATGTAATTTTCTGCCGCTAGGGGTCTCAAACCAAAACAATAACAGAAGACAGAGTTTGATGACGTCACGAAGTAGTGTGGGATCATGGGAGTTGTAGTTATATAACAGATACAGCGCTAACGTGCCTCACTCCGCGTAACTGAAACCGACTGTGGCAGTTTTTTTTGGCAGAGCAAGCTTCAGCAGCAGAGAAATGCTCATGGACGAGGTATATTACTGAAGTTATAGTCACTTTATGTTTCACTTTATGCAAATGGGGTCCGTCGGCCGGTGTAGCAGCCCGAGCCGATCTGCTACTTATGCCGGATCGTCAAACTCTGATCTAACTATCAGTAGTAACATTACTTAGGCTGACCAAACGTCCTCTTTTGCCCGGACATGTCCACTTTTCACGTCCCGTCCAGGGTGTCGGTTTTTTTTTTTTTAAATAAACTGGTTATAATGTCCGGTTTTCCGTGTGTTAAAGTCATGGCTCTCTTTTTTAGCGACTGTCGCTAACCTCAGTTAATTACACTCTATTCAGAAATGCTACTTACTTTAGCTGAGCGGTTAGCAATCTCCTAGTTATTTGAGCAAACTGCTAGTTACTTAGCTTTACACTTAGCGATGGCTTCTCTCTCTCTGCTGCTCTCTCTTGCTCAGTGCGTCTTATGTTTATCTATTCCTCTGCCTCTTTTATAAATGCAGTTCATTTACCGGCATCAGCCCAGCATTATAGAAACCTATCGTTAACGTTAGATGTTGTGGTTAGCCAGCCTCCGCTCCACACTGCTCCGCAGCGCTGGTGCCCCGGCGGGCAGCAGTGCTTGCAATACACTGGTGGAAATGATTAATATTTCGATAACATCAGCCAGATGTTTGCTTACCTGTCTAGTAGAACACACGCGAGGTTGGCGTAGAATTGTAGTCTTAGATTTTTACAAAGCTCTTTCCATCTCGGAAAGGCCACACCAATATTTATCATGGATTTAGCTCTCTTCTTATCCCAAATTCTTCTGGGATCGCTTGGTTGACCCGTATGTTTCCGTTTTACCGGGTTGTTTACTGAGACAGCTTCGGTGTCGGAACATGCAGCAACCGTCAATGCATAACCATGATCCATGACAAGTTAGCTTAGTCTAGCAACAGTAACGTTCATTCTCTGACGTCTCAGCTGGTCTGCTGCTTCTTCTTCTTCTCCTTCATTTAATGGCTATGGTAACTGGAGTTAGGCTGCCATTGTGACCTAATGACACGGTCCGTAACTGTTATTAATATTTCATATTTATCTGGGTTTGAAAAATTGATGGAAACATTTCTGATAAAGTACACAACTAAACAAGATATACAATATTGGTTTAGTCATTTTTAGATATTTTTATGCGGAAAAACTACATATTATACCTTTAATGTTTGAAGTTCAGTCTCATTAAAAAGACAGTTCTCCCCTCACCAGCAAATCCACTGCCAGCTGGGATCATCACAGCAGACGGCCAGCAGCAGAATGTCATGGTGTACACCACCTCATATCAACAGGTAAAAACCACACTAAGGCAGCGGGAGCTCACCAGATGGATTTATTGCTTCCATTACTGCTTTTAAAGTTCCTATACTGATCTGGATGAGATGACGAACCTTCCACTGAACTTTGCATCTGTGTTGCAGATTCCAACTGTACAACAGATCCAGTTTTCATGACTTGGTTGAACACTGCGGCTCCTTACCAGGCCCGCCCACGCCTGATGACCTCTGAAGCCACCGCAGTCTCAAGGTTATCAGATAAACAGGGAGGAGGGGGTGACATCTGCAGAAACCCTCATGTACAGAGAAATCACTACCTAATGAGTAGAAAGTGTAGTTTCTAGTTGTAAGGTACCAAATGTTTTGGAGTGCATCCAAACCAGCTGGGAAATTAAGGCTTTATTTTAAGGCTAGTCTTATTTCATGATTTAGTGGTGGAATACTTCCTGTGCGTGTGTGTTGATTTGTTTGCTTTTATGCTTTTCTTTCTTTTGAGGCGGTGGTGGGGGGATTATGGGAAGTGTTGTATGGCATGTTTATTTTTTAGGCCCTTCTCTGTTTGAAAGGAGAGAAGCCGCATTGTTAGTGTTGCATCAGACCATGCAGCTCTTTTGTAAGTTAATACAATTTACCATGTACATTAATGTTGTCAGTCTTTAAATAAAAAGTCAAAAGTGATGTTTAAAATCCCCGTTTTTATTTTGTCACATAAAATTATTGGGTATAGCGTCTGCACACAGTCAGGTTTGCAGCTTCTTCTTGTGGTTGTCCATGTATGGGTGAACTGTCTTCCACACCTGAAAGCAGAAGGCAACACAAACCAAGTCGTCCTCATATGACCTTGTTACATCACTCCAGTGAAATGTTAGATGCAGGGTTTAAAGCATAAAGTACTCCGGCGTGGCACCGGATTTCCGGCTTGATGGACATTGCTGGGTTTTTTTTTTCCTCTGGCAACAACTTGGCATAAGATGGCGTTTAACGAATCATCTTCTGATTTTCAGTGAAGCACTTGGGTAGTTCCACCAATAGTATAGTGTTATCAAACTCAGCTGGCCAATAAGAGCTGATTAGGGAGGGTCTAAAAACGGTATGTACACACACGGAGTGCGTCCCAAGTCTCTTATTTTATACTGCTAACTCCTAACTCCTTACTTGAACCGGAAGTCGTTCGAGCTCCGCCATCTTTAAGGCCATCTCATGTCTCTTATTCCTGCCAGTAAGGAGTTAGCATTAGGAGTTAGGAGGGATCTGTTAGGTGCAATGAGTAAGGTAACACAAGAGGTTCCTAACAGGAAGTCTTTTTCAGCTTGAGGCCATAACGTCTAAGTACCCGCCCCGTATCTGGCTCATTTGAACGAGATGCCGGAGAAACAGCGCAAGTGTACCCGTTACATGCATTCTTTGCAATGAAACACTGTAATTCACATGCCTACGTGACCACAAAGAGTAACGTTAATGATATTTCCTGCAAGACTGTCATGTTGTTAAGTTTATTTCATTCACAACCCGTTGTGGGGGGAGTTTTTCCTGATCAGCTGTGAGGGTCCAAAGGACAGAGGGATGTCGTATGCTGTAAAGCCCTCTGAGGCAAATTGTGATTTGTGATATTGGGCTAAAAAAAAAAAATAAAATTGAATTGATTGAGGTAGACTGACAGGTCTGATATGTCTTATTCACTCAGCAGCTGACTTGATGGCGAGTGGATTTAATAATAGTGATAATAATAATAATAATGATGCTCATCAACGTGACAGTGGCAGGGCTACAGACCGTTCTTTAATTGCGTCAGACTTTGGCGAATGACTCAGTAACAATGGTAATACATGCAAAAGTGTGTGACCAAAGTCATGGCAATGACGGGGTGGGGGTTACGGCTTTGATCAGCGAATATAATGGGACTTGGGATGTAGGCCACGCAAAACACTGGCTCTGTTAGGCAGCAGATCCAGCTGTGTCGCCGTCATCAGAAACGGACGTCGCTTTACGTGATGCTTCAGAGTAACTAAGTGTAACCCAGGTCCCATGTAGTTAAAATAAAGCTAGAGTGGTTAATACAATGAGACTGGGCCTGGGCTCGTTGTAGGAAAATACAACTTTTTTTTTATGTTACTTTTTAAGAATGTGTACCCTTAATACTGTCTGCTATTATAATAATGACCACCACAACTGTACTTTAAATGCAAAAATTCCTTCACAGGTATTTATTAACACAAAATTAAATAAGAACTGAGTGTATTTTAGCATAAAATAAAAATAAAATGCACAGGATTAGTCAAAGTATGAATACAGAGATTTTTAAAATAAACTTCACTTTCCTTTTTGGTTTCAAACCTTTCCTTTAACTTAAAAGAAAACCCTTTTAGTTAGATACTCTTAAAATGAAATACCTTCAGAACCTTTTTAATATATTTGTTACGAGCAAAAATACTTTACTCCAAAAGAAAACCTTTTGTTTTTTTATAACTGAAAATCAATAATATTTAATCACTTTCAGAATCTTTAAGTTACCTTCAAAACAGTATTCTTTAATTTACAACAACTCAAAACTCAATAGTTTACCTGTGGGCCCACACATTCATATGAAACACACGTTAAATAAGATTTTAACCCGTTGCAGGCCTGTTTATTGAAGCTTGTGTGCGGTGGGCCTGAAAACTGTAATGGCCGCTTCACTCAGAGCTGAGCACAAAATAAAAGCACATGCATGTGTATGTTAGTACTCACAAATCCAGGGTTTTATTAGTAGGGGTAGAAAGGGGAAGGGGGGATGAAAGTCTCCCGATGATAATGGCGGTGGCAGTCACAATCCAAACACATACGCGCGGGCAATAGCACGGTAGCGAAGTCACAAGGAAAAACCACAGCACAGCGGGACAGGACATGGCAGAACAGCAGGGCCACTGGTTGGAAGACCCGTCTCTCTCTCTCCAACGTCCACCTCCTCCTCCTTACTCTTACAGCCTCTCTCCTTTTCTCTCGGATCACAGATATTTTACAGACTTAATGAACTTAAAGACCTTTACATGAATTTATCTTTTAAATGTAAATAGTCTTATTTATGAACTCTATTTATTTATGAACTCTATTTAACACAGCATGTTATTATACTGTTAATTATTTTGTTTTAGGCTCTGGTAACTTATGATTTTTGTACAGGGCTACACTGTACACTACACTTTATCAGATAGTGCTGTCGCAAAATTTAAGGAAATGATTACTCCGTCGTTAAATTCAATACCAAGTCCTTTAGTAACAGAGGTTTCCCGTACCGACTTTAACCTCTCCCGAATTGATCAATTTGTTGATAGCGCCGTAAGCTCGCTGCGAACAGCACTCGACTCTGTAGCTCCTCTTAAAAAGAAGTTAACAAAACAAAGAAAGTTCGCTCCTTGGTATAACTCTGAAACCCGTAAATTAAAACAAATATCGCGAAAGTTTGAAAGGAATTGGCGATTAACCAAACTGGAAGAATCTCGTTTAATCTGGGCAGACAGTCTCAAAACTTATAAGAGGGGCCTCCGCAATGCCAGAGCAAACTATTACTCAGCTTTAATAGAAGAAAACAAAAATAACCCCAGGTTTCTTTCAGCACTGTAGCCAGGCTGACTGAGAGTCAAAGCTCTATTGAGCCTTGTATTCCTTTAGCCCTTAGCAGCAATGATTTTATGAGCTTCTTTAATGACAAAATTCTAACTATTAGAGGCAAAATTCATGACCTCCTGTCCTCAGATAGTACCTATCTAACCTCAAACTCAGCTGTAGCACCTAATATTTATTTAGATTGCTTCTCCCCAATTTCTCTTCAAGAATTGACCGCAGTGATTTCTTCATCTAAATCATCAACGTGTCTCTTAGACCCCATCCCAACTAGGCTACTCAAGGAGGTCTTACCTTTAGTTAACACTCATATATTAGATATGATCAATATATCCTTATTAACAGGCTATGTACCACAGTCTTTTAAGGTAGCTGTAATTAAACCTCTACTAAAAAAGCCCACCCTGGATCCAGCGGTGTTAGCCAACTATAGACCAATATCTAATCTTCCCTTTATGTCAAAGATCCTTGAGAAAGTAGTCGCAGACCAGCTGTGTGATTTTCTCCATGATAATAATTTATTTGAGGAATTACAGTCAGGATTTAGAGCGCATCATAGCACTGAGACAGCACTAGTTAAAATTACAAATGACCTTCTGATTGCTTCAGACAAAGGACTCTCTGTACTTGTTTTATTAGATCTTAGTGCAGCGTTTGACACTGTTGACCATGAAATTCTGCTACAGAGACTGGAACACTTAATTGGCCTAAAAGGTTCTGCACTAAGCTGGTTTAAATCTTATTTATCTGATCGTTTTCAATTTGTTGACGTTCACAATGAATCATCCGTACGTACTAAAGTTTGTTTTGGAGTTCCGCAAGGTTCTGTGCTTGGACCAATCCTATTTATTCTATATATGCTTCCTTTAGGCAACATCATTAGAAATCACTCTATAAATTTCCATTGTTATGCGGATGATACACAGCTGTATTTATCGATGAAGCCAGAAGAAAGTGATCAATTAACTAAACTTCATAATTGTCTTAAAGACATAAAAACTTGGATGAGCACCAATTTCCTGATGTTAAATTCAGACAAAACTGAAGTTATTGTTCTTGGCCCCAAACAACTCAGAGACTCTTTATCTGATGACATAGTTTCTCTCGATGGCATTGCTCTGGCCTCTACCACTACCATAAGAAACCTCGGAGTAACATTTGATCAAGATTTGTCTTTTAATTCTCATTTAAAACAAACCTCACGGACTGCATTTTTTCATCTGCGTAATATTGCAAAAATTAGGCCTATCCTGACCCAAAAAGATGCAGAAAAATTGGTCCACGCTTTTGTTACCTCAAGGCTGGATTACTGTAACTCTCTATTATCAGGTAGCTCTAGTAAGTCATTAAAAACTCTCCAGCTAATTCAGAATGCAGCAGCACGAGTACTAACAAGAACTAAGAAACGAGATCATATTTCTCCTGTTTTAGCTTCTCTGCACTGGCTCCCTGTAAAATCCAGAATTGAATTTAAAATCCTACTGTTAACTTATAAAGCTCTAAATGGTCAAGCTCCATCATATCTTAGAGAGCTCATAGTGCCATATTATCCCACCAGAACTCTGCGCTCTGAGAACGCAGGGTTACTCGTGGTCCCTAAAGTCTCCAAAAGTAGATCAGGAGCCAGAGCCTTCAGCTATCAGGCTCCTCTCCTGTGGAATCATCTTCCTGTTACGGTCCGGGAGGCAGACACCGTCTCCACATTTAAGGCTAGACTTAAGACTTTCCTCTTTGATAAAGCTTATAGTTAAGGCTGGCTCAGGCTTGCCCTGTACTAGCCCCTAGTTAGGCTGACTTAGGCCTAGTCTGCCGGAGGACCACCTATAATGCACCGGGCACCTTCTCTCTCTCTCTCTCTCTCTCGCTCTCGCTCTCGCGTATCCTATTACTGTATCTTGTTTACTCGGCCATTCTGGATGTCACTAACTCGGCTTTTTCTCCGGAGCCTTTGTGCTCCACTGTCTCTCAGGTTAACTCGTATTGCAGCGGTGCCTCGATAGTGTGACGTGTGTGGTTGTGCTGCTGCCGTGGTCCTGCCAGATGCCTCCTGCTGCTGCTGCTGCTGCCATCATTAGTCATACTTCTACTGTTATTATACACATATGATTATTATCATACATGTATATTGCCAGATACTAATATATACTTTCAACATATTGTACCACAGTAGCCAGAACTATAACGACAATATTATTACTTTCATGAATGTTGTTGTAAGCTACTGTCATTATCGAGGATGTCATACAGATTATTGTATTGTGTCATACAGATTACTGTTAATTTGTTATGGTGATCTGTTCTGTACGACATCTATTGCTCGTCTGTCCGTCCTGGAAGAGGGATCCCTCCTCAGTTGCTCTTCCTGAGGTTTGTACCATTTTTTTTTCCCCGGTAAAGGGTTTTTTTGGGGGAGTTTTTCCTTATCCGCTGTGAGGGTCCAAAGGACAGAGGGATGTCGTATGCTGTAAAGCCCTGTGAGGCAAATTGTATTTGTGATATTGGGCTTTATAAATAAAATTGATTGATTGATTGATATGGCATGAGTGTGCTTGAAAAACTGCTTCAGTTAAATTTTCCTTTCATAAGTTACTGCCTTGCTACAATATGACAAATTTTATGATGTAAACTTAAAGCCGCTACAAGGAACATGTAACTGGATATGCAAAAGTCTCTCGTTTCTGCTGATGTCTGTGCGTGACCTACAACAGCAACTGAGACCATTGGTGTGAAGATAAGGTATTTCTAAATAGTGTATATCCATACTTTTAGGAAACTGTCTCCGGGTCCGCCCCAGGTAGCTTCCAGGACAAAACGATTTACGGCACTCAGACGGCACACATCATCTTACCTAGTTACTTACATTTATAGTGTCTCTTATAAATAGTCGCTATTCCTCCTCCTCGACCCGACGTCCGCGGGGAGTTAAAATAGCAGCAATCATCGGGTAAAAGTTCTGTGAAAGCACTTGACTCAACCGTCATTCACGTCTCAGTCAAAAGAAAATCCAATCCTTGGGAAGTCAGGAAATCCTTCAGGATAAACGTTTTGTTCGCTAGCGATTTAACATTTCCCAGCCCAATCCTGGCAGGAGCCGGCAGGTCCACGGTGTTAGCTGTCCAGGGAGCAACACATAGAGGCTGCAGGTTGCGCAGATTCACCACGTGCCAGCGGGGACGAGGAAAGCAGGGCCTGCGGGGCCAGAACACCTCACCCGGGCCGACGACAGGTACCAGCCAGGCAGGGCCGTGCCTGACCAATTTGGCACCCTAGGCAAGATATAACCTCAGTTTTCAAAAACTACTAAAGAAATATTTCAAAAACTTCCTGAAAAAATGTCTGGATTTTATTAATTATTAAACAAATGTTGCATTGCAATAAAGAACATGAACATTACTTAAGTTATATTAACTTACAGTTCACAATAAATTAAAAAAAACTTGTTAATCTCTTAATAGTCTACATTCTTTAAATAATCTTATTTCCCCACTGGCAGTTTGTGTGTGGGAGGGAGATGCACTTGAGGCTGCATCACTTGGTCCTGAGGTGGATGAGGTGGCTGCAGTTACATTAGTAGGCCCGGGATTTGCAGAGGTGGGGCACAAATACTTCAGAAGTGCATCTAAAAAAGAGGAGATACGTATATTTGACAAACTGGGCTTTTACAATATATTAATCAAATAGCTGTTGATTGTGAAACCATCATGGCATAACCATAACAGCACCTATCATTACAGCCTGCCTTGATCTAATGACATTTTAAACACAGCAACACAGCCAAAATATAAAAAATGCAACTGTAACATCACAAATTGCACAAATCTGAAAACTGGAAAACATAAATATACAGTATATGAATATATGCCTGGCTGGTAAACAGTGAGTGGTTTGTGCAGCAGCACACTAACATTAAACATTAAAAGAAAAGTTAGGCCAATTTATTAAATTACGTTGCTTATTCATTCCCCCAAACACTTTGAGTCTTTTCTTTCCAACTTTCTCTAAGATGGGAGCAACATTAACTGACATTAACTCTAGCTGAATGCTGAAAGTATTCCTAAAACAAGTGGCTAATGAAGTCACAGTAACATTATGTTATGTAGTAACTTAGTACCTTAGCCTAACCGCTAACCATTAGTGGCTAATGAGCTGATGTTAGCTTGCAAGTGCTTCAGTAACTGTAACTTGCGTTGTGTTTCTACCATTTTAAATAAAGAGTTTCATCACATCACACCACCTTTTCTTTGTTTTTGTACTGCGCCCCAGAGGGCTTTTGCCTCTTCATGACAATGATGGCACCCGACTGTCAGTTTGTCACTCAGCAAATCACATTACAGAAGACGGCAGGTAGGGGGGGGGAGGAGGGAGGGGGGCACGGTAAGGGACCGTGGCAAAACTGGTGCTGCCTGCCAGAGAGGCAGAAGGATGCCAAGCAGGCAGAAATTTAAATTAGAAATATTATTTCATTATTATTTAAAGACGTATAGCTATATGTACTGTCGTTGTTTTTTTTTAATAGAATGGGGAAAAAAACAAAACAATAAAACCACCTCACTCCCTGGCGCCCCCTGGCATGCTGGCGCCTATAGCATTTGCCTAACCTGCCCTATGGGCAGCACAACCCTGCAGCCAGGCGTCGACAGGGTCCAGCGAGTGCCGAGAAATAAAGAGGTGAGGCACTGCTCCATGCTGAGTCCAGGAAGCCATGGAAGTGCTCGCTAAATAGGCCTTCAGCCTTACCAGCGGACCGCTGCGTTCACCCCAGCAGTGCGCCGGAGAGGTGGATCTGGGGCGCGGCAGAGGTGAGCTGGGATCCCTGATAGGAGCGGGGGCAAAGTTTTCCCGTCTTGTTGTTTCATTCATCCCCAAAACAAACACATGCGCGAGCCAGGTAAGCATCTTTACGACAATACGTGCTAGAGCTCATGGGAAATGTAGGCTTCATTCCGGCAAAACACTACCGTTCCAGTCCCTTGGGCAGAGCCCCTCATATCTTACTTTACATAAACCACATTTTAATATGAAATACATTTTATTACAGATAGAGGTCTCCCATATTAACACAGAATATTGCCTGAAAAAAAATGTATATTTATATTTATATACCTCTTTTTAGGCACAAACACACGTTTTTACCATGTCCCCAAGGCAACTTTTCATATTTCAATGAAGAATATTTCATTAAAATAAGAAATAATTACAAAAATAGCTTTATTATTGTATATATCAAGATTAAATAATTAAAATTCTAAATATATGTTTGTGGCTATATCACTGTTATTTAGGTGTTCCATTGAATTTACTGAGTGTCCCCCGAATTGCGTTCCACCCTGTTACAATGTGGTTTTTAGCCTACCAAACCAAGTAAAACTACAATTCCCATGATCCAACACGCAGGAACTGGAAGCAGCCTTTTGGCGGGAAATTTGAAGGAGAAGTCAGAGATAAGAATCAACATCTCTTGTCATTTTTGCATGTTTTATAGTGTAAATCCACATGTCCTACTCTTAAATTTCCACCCTGTTATGCTAAATTGTTGAGAAAGTAAAAACAAATTTGAAATTTTTTTAAATATGTTTGATGTCCCTATTTATGTACTGTTTAAATCTGGAGAGCTAGCTAGTCAGGTCTACTTTGGTTGGATATTTTCCACCCTGTTACGTTAGGGTGGAACGTAACAGGGTGGAAAATATCTAATAATAATACAGAATATGCACTCTCAGATGATGATGATGATGATAGTGATAATAATAATTATACTACTAATAATAACAATAACAACAACAACAACAACAACAATAATAATAAGTAATATTATTATTATTTATTCTTATTTTGACTATATTAGCATAACTATCATTATTATTTAATAATAAAAATATGATATATGTACATTTCATTATCATTATTATATATTATGATATAATGAACTAATTTGTAATGAATCTGTTCTTTGCCAATATAAAGCCTATAGAATATTTTTTTGCGGAATGTGGGCATTAATTGGGCTTTATAATTTTAAAAATACTGAATGAATTACTCTATGGTTTTAAATGACATGAAATGAAAAACTGAATCAATTACTCGGGTTTTAAATGACATAAAATGAAATACTGAATGAATTACTCTGGTTTTAAATGATATGAAATGAAATACTGAATGAATTACTCTAAATGGATGAATATCTCTACAGTTAGAAATGAAAATGGAATGAAATTCCGTATTATTTACTCTAAATGAATTGATTAGTCTGTTATATGGTTATAAATGAAATTAAAATGAAAGACTGAATGAATTACTCTAATGAATTACTCTCTCTTTAGAGTCCAAATGAATGAATTCATCTTCTGTAAATATGTTTAACTGTAACCTCGACTAGTACTGCTGGTGTGTGGTGGTGGTGGTGTCGTTGTGGGGGGTGGGGGGGTGGGGCGGGGGGGTTAGACTAATGCACTATTTTCTTGATGGTATTGTATGTGGATATAATAAAAACGTTCAATAAATAGCAAGTTAAAGCTAATCATTGTTGGTAATTCGACCCTGTTATGGTACTTTCCACCCTGTTGCGCTTGTTTCCACCCTGTTACACACAGTTTCTTTTAAAATGATCTAAAAACAATGGTATTTTTATGTTCTTATGTTAATTTGCAGTCCTGAAAGAGACAATGAGAATACATGTGTTTTATTGTGCACATATCTAATTATCTTGAGCATTTTGGCTAAATTGGGTGTGCACATGGACATTTTCTAAACAAAAAGCCTATATTCTACACAATAATTCCTGTATCTTTGTTATTCAAATTTAAAAAACATATGTTATGAAATAAGGGACACATAAGGTATAAGTGCTGATAAATATTGTTGAATATTTACATTATTAACATTTAGCAATACTATATATATATATATATATATATATATATATATATATATATATATATATATATATATATATATATATATATATATATATATATATGTCCGTAACAGGGTGGAACTCTAGCACGATCCATGTCTCATCAGTCCATCCATAATTATTATTATTTAAGTGCCTGAGCTCTAAAAATGCAAATTCCTCAAGGTTACACATATCTTCTACCTAATGACATGTTAAAAACATCAAAAATTCACAATAGGACTTCCAGTTATGGCAGCCATCTGAGAAGACGTGTCTCACAACGCTCTGCTGTGACTGCTACAATTCCTACTAAAATACTCCTGTTTGCAACATTAATTAGTAATACAACGATAGTGTGAAAGTTGTGATGCCGAGGGTTAGCAAAATAAGTAAAGAAGGGAGCAAAGCATCGATCCAGCCGAAGTTAACTGACTACCGAGTTCACAGTGACACAGCTATAGCTAACGAAGACATGACGGAGCAGGCGGCCAGCGATGAAGTTAAACTCAGAGTTGAGAAGGCGGACGCAATACTGGCTGCCATTAGCTCCATGAAAACAGACTTTACATCAAGATTTGATGGAGTTATGGCGGCGATAGAAAGCATGAGGAAGGAAATAAATGACTGTAATGAACGGGTGTCACAGGCAGAGCAGCGCATATCGAACGCCGAGGACGACGTGGCTCACCTGCAAAATAAAGTACACATGCTGGAGACAAAAAATAAAACCCTGGAGGACAAGCTTGTGGATTTGGAGGCCAGGTCTCGTTTGAACAACCTGAGACTGGTAAACCTACCGGAGGGCGCTGAAGGATGTGATCCAGGCTCGTTTTTGGAGAAGTGGATTCCTGACGTACTGGACGCCATGGCGCTTCAGTCATCAGTAGTACTGGAGAGAGCGCACCGGATCGGGCCAATGAGGGACACCAAGGCACGGCCGAGAACGCTAATAATGAGGTTTCTCAACTAAAGGGACAAACAGGCAGTCATGGCTGCTGCACGGGCCAAAAAAGACATTCGGTACAAGGACCAGCAGGTTCGATTCTACCCAGACTTAGCTGTGGGACTACACCAACTGAGGAAACAATTCGACCAGGTCCGCCAGGAATTGCGCAACCTCGGAATCCGACACGGACTTATTCATCCTGCGAGACTGTTGGTGACACATAAAGAACGGACCTACACTTTCAAAACTCCAACCGAGGAACAAGAGTTTATTAAGAAGGTCCAGAGGGACGCCAGCGGGAACTAAAGTGAAACGGTGAATATTTGAATGTGGTATCACATGTAACTTGAAACACGGTGTATGTATGTCTAAGAGAAAGCATATGGCAGGCAAGTGTATAAAACACAAATTAACACACTGCACATATGTTGGGCTAAAATGTACACTTTAAGATTATAATGTAATGAGTAATTACAGGTGAACTACACCATACCACATAACATTACACTATTACCCATTTCACAGGCAGATATATATACAGATACACACACACACACACTCGCACGAATTCTACTCACTGAGGTATTAAATATACACTGAATGCCCATGTTGTATATAATAACTGATACAAATTATCTAAAAAGCAAGACTATTAGACATGCTACAGAGGAGTGTTGATTGAGGCCACAATAAGAAAGCAGTAGTGATTAATCATTTAGAGTAAGAAAAGGGTGGATAGACTGATCCTCACTAAGGGTGGAACAGTTATGGCGATAACAGGTGTCAGTTTGGGGTTGGGGGAGATCTCACTGAAGTGGGTAAAGGGGAGTTCAGGTTCAGTAGGTTGGATGAAGGTTTTAACATCCAGGTTCGTCATGCTCTTCTTCTTTATTTTTGCATTGTCAAGTGAGTTGATACTTTTTGTTCAAGATGTCTCAAGGAGTAAAGCTTAATTTAGTTTCTTGGAACTGCAGAGGTCTGCAACAGCCTAAAAAAGTTAAACAAGTCTTGAATAGAATTAAGGATATAGATTCCAAAATTGTATTTTTACCAGAAACTCAACTTTTAGATGAGGATGATAAAAAAAATTAGGAGGAGGTGGCCAGGTAGTGTGTTCACAACGTCATTCTCATCCAGGGCCAGAGGTGTTATGATATTTAGTAAATGTGTATGGCCTCAATATTGATGATCCCAATTTTTATGTTGGTTTGTTTCTTACCCTCTCAACATGTGCAGGACAGTTTATAATAGCAGGAGATTTTAATTGCACTCTAAACCCTGGCATGGATAGATCCACAGGAATAGACCAGTCACATAATGGCTGTAGAACAACAATTCATCACTTCATTAAGGAATTAAGGTTGTTGGATATATGGAGAGAATTAAATCCACATGCGAAAGTTTACTCTTGTTACTCTAGCGTATTTCGGACATATTCTCGAATTGATTATTTTTTGGTTTCTTCAGAATTGCGGTCCAGAATTCATAACTGCTTTTATGATAATATTGTAGTCTCAGATCATGCACCATGTTGTTTAGAATATATAGATAAAAAACTGACAAAAGACCCACCTAGATGGCATTTTCAGCATAAATGGCTGCAAGATGAAGACCTTGTAAAATATATAGGAAAGCAGATAGATGAGTTTTTTGAAATTAATACTACACAAACATCAGCATGTACAAAGTGGGAAGCATTTAAAGCTTTTCTTAGAGGTCATATTATCAGTTACACAGGCTCAAAATCAAAAAAGGCGCGTGAAGAGAGATCACGGCTAGAACAGAAAATAAAAATTCTCCAAGAAAAGGTTTATGAGAAAAGTAACCCACAATTGGAAAACGAATTATTGATTTTGAGAGCTGAATATAATAAAAATAATATCATTTTATGAACAGGGCAATAAAACTGGAAAATTATTGGCATGGCAGATTAAACAATTAGAAACAAAAACATCAATTACAACCATAATATCTGAGGGAAATTCTATTTTAGATCCTGTAGAAATTAATGATGCCTTTAGAGGTTACTATGAGAAATTATATGATACAAATTCTGAAATTAATTTACAAAACGTAAATAAATTTTTAGATGAACAATCTATACCATGTATGCCAAATGTAAGTAAAGACCAATTGGAGCTAGATATCAACAAAGAAGAAATAGGGCATGCTATTGATAATTTGAAATCAGGGAAAAGACGGTCTTCCAATTGATCTACTATATAAAAAATTTAAGAACAAATTGTTAACGCCTCTTTTGGAAATGTTTCTAGAGGCATTTCAGAGTGATAGGTTTCCACCCTCAATGACCAGTGCCTTAATTATTTTACTGCCAAAACCAGGTAGACCATCTGACAGATGTGAAAACCTGAGACCCATTAGTTTGTTAAACTCAGACCTAAAGATAATATGTAAAACTTTGGCAAAACGATTACAAAAAATACTACCAAATGTAATTGATAGAGATCAAAATCGTTTTATAATGGGAAGGCAAGGTTTCCACAATGTTAGAGGGGTACTGAATGCTATACATTTGAGCAAAGAAAAACCAGATACAGCACTTCTATCAGTAGATGCCGAGAAGGCCTTATCTTTTCAAAGCTTTAGAACAATTTGGCTGTGGAAATAAATTTCTAAAATGGATTTGGATAATATATAAAAATTCCACAGCAGAAATATTAACAAATAGAAACATTTCAAAACCAATAAAAATCAATAAAGGTTGCAGACAAGGGTGGCCTCTTTCACCCCTTTTGTTCACAACAGCAATGGAGCCTCTTGCAATAGCAGTGCGTTCACACCCACAATTCTATGGCATAACAGTAGGTCCAACAGAAAATAGGATATGTTTATATGCTGATGATGTAATTCTACTCATGACAAAATGAAATAAAACTATTCCGGCTTTGCTACAACTTTTTAAAACATTTGGCGACATTTCAGGATATAGAGTGAATAAAACTAAATCTTCTATATTATTACTAAACGCAAATGAAAGAAGGAATCCAATCCCTGAGGTAATTCAATTTAATGTTGTGGATCAGTTTAAATATTTGGGGATACAGATTATGCCAAGCCTAGAATTTGTGGTTAACGCTAATTATGAACCTATAATGTCAGAAATTAATGAGTCAATTGAGAGGTGTATGCCATTACCAGTATCTATAATTGGGAGAATTAATATTTTAAAAATGAATATACTGCCAAATTACTCTATTTATTTCAAAATATTCCTCTAACACCACCTTCAGATTTCTTTTCAAGAATGAAGAAAACATTTGTAGGATTCATATGGAATAACAGGAGGGCAAGACTCCGTCTGTCTTTATTATATTTACCATTTGATCGAGGGGGTTTGAAATGTCCTAATATGTTGTGGTATTATTGGGCTGCACAGCTGAGATCTATAACGTTTTATTTTTCAACAAACAATTCTCCTCATTGAACTGAAATGGAGGCTCATGGTTTGACACTACCTCTTCCCTCTTACATGTATTCAGACATGGTAAAGAAACTACATAAACAAACTAAAAATCCAATTGTAAGACACATGATCAAGATATGGTATGAGGTTAAAAAATATTCTCAAGAACTGGGAACATTATCACAGTTTAGTCCAATATGGGGCAATCAGTTTTTTGTACCAGGGAGAGCAGATGCAACATTTAAAGTATGGGAATCTAAGTGACTTAAAATGATTCAAGATCTTTATATACAGGACTCAGACACTATGATGTCTTTTGAAGAGCTGAGATCTAATTTTAACCTTAATAACAAGCATTTCTTTAAGTATCTTCAGCTTAGAAATTTTGTAAAAGTAAATCAAAATAATCTGCTTACAAGGCCTTTATATTCACTTCTGGAAAAAAGCATGATAAAGGACAAGTTGAGAAAAGGTATCATATCAGAACTTTACAGTCTGTTGTCATCTTACTCACCTGAAAACTCACAGTCTAAATAAAATCCTGGAAGGAAAACTTGCAGCTTGAAATTTCAGAGGAAGATTGGGAAGCAGCTTGCACTGGCACTCATATCAAATCTATAAATACACGTCTGAAATTAATACAATATAAATGGTTAATGCGGACTTATTTGGCACCAGTGGACTTAAACCGGCTTGACCCAAATATACCTGATATATGTACAAAATGTACAGAAAACAGAGGGACTTTGTTCCATTGTATTTGGCAATGTACAAAGGTTAACATGTTCTTGGAAGAGGTAAGAGTTGTGATAGAGAAGGTAATTTCAAAACAGATTTTACTGGATCCTAAACTTTTTCTCATGGGCTTATATCCAAAGAAACATAATTATAATAAATATGAACAGGCATTTATAGATCTCAGCTTGCTCAATGCAAAAAAATGTATTGCATTATTATGGAAAGGGATTTATAGACCAAGTATTACTCAGTGGACAAGGCAGATGTTATCAAGTCTCCCATTAGAGAGAATAACTTAAATATTAAAGGCCAAGCAGCATGTGTTTGAATTTATATGGGGACCCTTCATAGATTATGTAAAGGATTTAGATTTAATAGATGATGTGAGTGAATAGGTTCCATGGACGATGCAGTTTTCAAGTTTATAATTTCTTTTCAAATTATTGTTTTGCAATTTTTTTCTAGGCATCTGGATTTCACATATGTCACAATGAATACACTCCATTTTATAAGTATTATTTTGAGACATGCCATTCGGTGATTTCTACTGGCTTGAACAGGAGCATGACTGTTTTTTTTTTTGTTTGTTTGTTTGTTTTGTGTGTGCAGGGCTGCCCCTGACCAAATTGGGGCCCGAAGCGAAATTCTACTCGGAGGCCCCCATCCCAAATGTATCATAGGTACAAAATGACCGTACAACAACTTGCCATTTAACTTGACAACCTTTATTGGCAATAACAAATGAACTGTATACAGTAGTTTGGCTGTATGCCTCAAATAAAATAAAAAATTCAACCTGAAATAAATAAATAAATATTAAATAAAAATAACTTCAAACTGAAATAAATAAACAAATCTGAGTCACAAATAGCCATCAATTACTCATCAAAAGAAAGTAACTTCCACCACCTCAACCCCCACCCTTGATTAAACACTGAAAATAAAATAAAAGAGGGAGACAGGTTTTTCCTATTTAATCTTATTTTGTTATATTTTTCCCTCTCCCCTCTCTGGAGATGTCCGATCTCCCTCAGCCCTCCGCCTCTCCCACCTTAATTAAACACTGAAAACAGAAATAAAATACAGAGACTTTTTTTTTCTATTTTCATCTTATTTAGCTATATTTCTCCCTCTCCCCTCTCTGGGAGCGTCCGACCTCCCGGTCCCGCACATACCCCCGAGGCTCTTCTGGGCGACTCTTCACCTGCTGCAGCTCTGCAAGTGCCTGCTGGCGCACACCTCTGATTGTTCAGATGTCGAATACTGTCAATCATTGCCGCGACGCATGGGTGGTCAGGTCTCTTCTCTCCTTCCTCGAGCTGATTCTACGCGCGCCTCACGGTAGCGCATGTGTGCATCCATTGCGCATATGCGCAAATGCGTCCCCTCGCGCAAAGTGTGGCCCCCCATGGAAGATGAGGCCCTACGCACAACGCGTGTTCTGCGTTTAGGGAGGGGCGGCCCTGTGTGTGTGTGTTTGAGTATGTTTTTTTTGTTGTTGTTGTTTTGTGATAATGCAGCAGGACCTTATGTTTGCAAACACTGTATGAATGAAAAGAGGCTGTATCTTATAATGCTGGAAAATGAATAAAAATATTGTGGCAAAAAAAAATTCACAATATTATTTTCAAAGCTTAACACCTTGAAAAGTTACCAATAGCGAGGAATGACCCTACCGCTTTTGTCCACAGGGTCGCCAAAATCAAATCAAAATGAGAGTTCCTTGTAGGGGCTTTAAAGTGAGCTTCACCTGTTTGAAAGACCAGCAGCTGCCACTGACCCAAACACACAAATTCCAACTAACAAACTATATACAACCTTGGTGTGTGTATATACATATACACACACCAAGGTTGTATATAGTTTGTCTCTTTCTCTCACTCAAGTGAGAGAAAGAGAGAGAGAAAGAGAGAGAGAAAGACAAATGCGTGTGTGATGATCAAAGGGTCGTTTGGCCTACAAAACAAAATGGCTTATAACAGAGAACTACAAGATGGCCGAATCAAAGCTGGCTTCAGATCGGGGGAGGTCTTGTCTGACCATGTGGTCAGGACAAAGACAAAGGAAAATAAGCGGGAACTTTGAGTTGCCTCTTTGGGTGTAGCTCTGTTGAAAGCCTCATTGTTAATGAGTCTATTTGTGTTGCAAACAATCTGAATTAGTGCAGAGATTGTTTAGTTTAGCTCCTCTCCCTCAGTTTTCATCTCCATCACCCAAACTTCCCCCTGCTCGTCCTCCCCTGCCTGCCTCCAGAGCTGGTATCCCTAAGAGCTAGGATGCACAGGGCCTCTGCTGTCCCAGGTCTTACAGCCATGATAAACGTAATATCAAGCTGGGGCCCTGTGAGACAATATTCTCCCCTAGTGCTGTATCTACAGCCACACCACATAGACCAGATTACAGAAGGACAGTTAGACTATCCAATAAGAGAAATTTAATCCATATCCCTTGTAAGAAGATAATGTCCAGTCCCACTGAAACTAATCTGAAACTTGCTGTGCTTAATGTCAGATCCTTGTCTAACAAATCATTTTTAATTAATAATTTGATCTCTTCGTATAATCTTGATTTTATGTTTTTAACTGAAACATGGCTTGACAAAAACACAGGTAATGCTGTTCTAACGGAATCAGCTCCACCCAACTACAAATTTGAATCTGAAACACGAGAAAACAAAAAGGGTGGAGGTGTCTGTGCAATATTTAGAGATCATATGGTTACGCACAGGTTGTCATTTGGGGTGTTTTCATCATTTAAGTATGTATCCTTTAAAATGGAGCTAAAACAATCTCCGTCCATACTCTATGTAGTTATATACAAGCCTCCCCAGCACCGTCAAAGTTTTATTGATGATTTTACCAGGATGCTTTTAATTGTATGCACAGACTTTGATGGTTTGGTCATTACAGGTGATTTTAATGTACATGTGGATAATGTCTGTGACAGAAATGCTAAAGAGCTCAGTGCTGTCCTTGAAACCTTTGGCCTGACTCACATGTGTGTGAGCCCACCCACAGCAGAGCGCAGCACACTCTGGACCTGCTCATTACAAAGGGGGTTAATATTTCAAACGTCAATGTGGTTGATGTTGCTCTGTCTGACCATTTCTGTGTCTTCTTTGACCTGTCTGTTTCTCCCAAACCACCGGCTGGTCCTGCAGTTGTTTGGAGGAGACACATAAATAAGAGCACAGGTGCTCTGTTCATGGAAATGATAAACTTTGAAAATGCCTCATGTTCTAATTCTAATGTTGATGATTTGTTGAACTCTGTTACTTTGAGTGTTTTGAATGTTCTGGACACCATTGCCCCTGTGAAGGTTAAAATGGTTAAAGATAAGCAGAAGGCGCCATGGAGGAATGATGACTCGGTCAGGGCACAGAAAAGGGAGTGCCGGAGGGCCGAGTGGAAATGGCGCAAGTGAAAGCTTCATGTTTATTATGAAATTTACAAAGAAAAGTTGTACGTGTTCAACCAGATCTTACGTAGAACAAGGGAGAGGTACTTTTCTGAAATTATTGGAAACTGCGGTAACAACTCGCGTGTCTTATTTGCAACAGTGAACAGATTAACAAACCCTCCAGCTCAACTGCCGTTGGAACTGATCTCCACATCTAAGTGTAATGAGTTTGCGGTATTCTTTTGCGACAAGGTTTAGACCATTAAAAATGCCATCATCTCCACAACACCAATAACAACCCTGCAGCCACCTAGACACTTAGAGCTGACTCATTTTTCACCTGTAACTGACAAAACTGTCCAAGAGATCATCACCGGTCTGAGTTCATCTACATGCTGCCTTGATGTGTTTACCCACTAGATTTCTAAAGTCTGTGCTGAGCAGTTTGTTACCACCACTTGCTCACATAGTTAACATGTCACTACAGTCTGGAACATTCCCAAAGGCCTTGAAAACTGCGGTCATTAAGCCTCTCCTAAAGAAGAGCAGTCTTGATGCCACAGTACTGAACAACTACCAGCCCATTTCAAATCTGCCGTTTTTAGGCAAAGTCCTTGAGAAAGTTGTTTACCAATAGCTGACTGACTTTCTCCTAATGAACAACTCCTTTGATGTGTTCCAGTCAGGTTTTAGACCCCATCACAGCACTGAGACCGCTCACTGACATAGGCAAAGTCTCAGTTTTAGTCCTGCTAGATCTTAGTGCTGCTTTTGACACTGTCGATCATGAGATCCTGTTACAGAGATTAGAGGACTGGGTGGGCATCTCTGGCACTGCCCTAAATTGGTTGAAGTCCTATCTAGAAGACAGGAGGTACTTTGTTGAAATTGGTAACTGTGTCTCAGACCACATGGCCTTGACCTGTGGGGTGCCCCAAGGGGCAATCCTGGGACCCCTTCCGTTCAATCTATACATGCTGCCTTTAGGCCAGTTAATACAAAGTAATAATGTGTCCTACCACAATTATGCAGACAACACTCAGATCTATGTGTCACTGACAGCAGGTGAATATGGACCAGTAGATTCACTCTGTCACTGCATCCAACAGGTCAGTGTGTGGATGCAAAACAACTTTCTCCAGCTAAATTCAGACAAGACGGAATTCATCGTATTTGGTCCACAGAAACAAAGAGAAAGTGTCAGCAGTCACCTCCAGTCTCTCTCTCTAAAACCTACAAATCAGGTTAGAAATCTCGGGGTAATAATGGACTCAGACTTGAACTTTAACAGCCACATCAAATCAATGACATCAGCAGCCTTTTACCATCTAAAAAACATTGCCAAAATCAAAGGTATAGTGTCTGAACCTGACTTAGAGAGACTTATCCATGCATTTGTCTCTAGTAGGTTAGACTACTGTAACGGCCTGCTCACTGGCCTCTCCAAACGGGCCGTAAGACAGTTGCAGTACATCCAGAATGCTGCTGCTCGGGTCCTGACCAGAACCAGGAAGTATGAGCACATTAGTCCTGTGCTCAGGTCTCTACACTGGCTTCCTGTGGCTCAGAGAATAGACTTTAAAGCAGCTCTGCTTGTGTACAAGTCTCTCCACGGCCTAGCACCAAAGTACATCTCTGACATGTTAGTGCCATATGAACTATCTCGGACTCTGAGGACCTCAGGGACCGGCCTCCTGGTGTTGCCCAGAGTCAGGACTAAACATGGGGAATCAGGGTTCCAGTTGTATGCAGCTAAAATCTGGAACAGTCTTTCTGAAGATGTGAGACAGGCCTCTACGCTGACAATGTTCAAATCTAGGCTAAAAACAGCTCTATTTCACTGTGCATATGACTGAAAGGATCTTATCTGCACTCTTCTCTTTTAAAGTTTTAAAGTTGATTATTTATGTTTTTATTTTGTACTGTGATTTTAATGCATTTTCTTTTTTCTGTAAAGCACTTTGAATTACTTTGTGTACGAATTGTGCTCTACACATAAACTTGCCTTGCCTTGCCTTGCCTTTAGTTGTGTGCAAGAATCTGTCTGTGAACAGCATTAGCAAACTAAACACTTAGCTTTGGCGAAGCCAACTAACCAATGACCTAACTGCAAACAATCACAACAATAACTCAATGACAGCATTAAATCACATACAATTAAACAGTCTTGCTTAGCCTGTACAGCTGTGATAAAGCTATGCCCAGTTGTTACATTACTAATCCTTGAATGGATGGAAGAAAGAGTCACTTGGTGGTGTGCTGCTTTTGATAGCTGGCAGAAGAGGGCTGGAAAGAGCTGTGGTTCCAGATGCAGTTTTCTTGTGTCCTTGTTCCAAAGGTGAAACTCCTAGGAAGCTGGTCGCTCAGGGCACTGTGTACTAACTCACTTGGTTCTCCTTGTTGCTAGAAAGCTAGTTGCAAACCTTGAGCTTGCGACTTTAACTTCTCTGGTTCAGGTTTAGAGAGTCTATGATCAGTTGCCCTCCCTGTAGTGGTTTCAGGCAATGGCCTCTGAGTTGGTCAGAGATGGTGTGAGCTGCTCGGAATCTCACAAGCAGGAGAGCATCTGGGCTGGTCCAGGCCCAGCTGGAAAGAGAAAATGCAAGGACTTATCTTAGAGTTTATTACAGTGAGATCACAGAGGGGCATGTCACTGTAACAGTACTGTCCAGTCAAGTTTGATGACTGGTCTCACTGGGAGGTGTGAGGTGACCCCCTGTGGAGATAAGTGTCAAATAGCTGTCTTTGATATGAAGAACAAAGAGCATGCAGAGAAAAAAAGTTGTTGTGTGCCCTTGTGCTATGTGTTTGTGTTGTCTTGTTCTCTCTCTGTCTGTCATCCCCAGGGCTGGGCGGGGCCACCAGTCTCCTGCTCTCACTCTCCTGCGCACCTGCAAAGCATCAGCCTGATTACTTCTCATCTCCACTTCATGCAGTATAAAATCCAGCTTCACGTTCCACTCTTCAGCAGTTCGTTGTTTCAACCTTAGTGGTAACGCTCTTGGCCTCGTATTTCAATGCTCTGTGCTGCTCTTCCGGTTTTTGGATCTTTGACTGATTTCGGATTATGCTCGTTTTTGGATTGTGTGTTGGATACTGTTGCCTCGAACTAACTTTGTATATATTTTTGCTTCCAAGCCCTGCCACCTGCCTGCCCCCAGCCTTGCCTCGCCCAGCCCCATCGTGTTGTCTTCCCTCATCTGGACTCCGTCATCTGCCCTGGATCCCTGTTGGTGTTGTTCTTTTTGTCACTACATGGCACATTTGAGAGCACACACTTTTGTAAATAAAGCATTTTTTTCACTGATTTGCATTGTGGGTCCCGTCTCATTTGTTCAGGTCTTTAAGTCCTGATGGAACAAACTGGCCTGAACATGGACCCGGCAGATAGAGTTCACCAGGCACTGGCTAATCATGGAGCACAAATTGTACAATTTGATGAAGTTTCACATGAACTCTTTGACAGCAACCAAGCTATGTGAACTTCTATTATTGAAATGTCTGAACAGTTGTCTAATTTAGCCTTCATGGTACATGACTGACTGTCCAGAAGAGCTCCCAACACCGATCCTCTGGAGCCACCACCCAGAGACTCTCATGTAAGTGACCCAGTGAAGTGGTTTGATGGGGATCTTGATAAATGTTGATTTTTGCTGCAGTGTAAACTAATGAAATGAGCAGGCAGGACAACGTTAGGCTGTTGCTTCATTGACCTCTAACAGCAGAATCTTTACTTGCAAATTTTTATGCCTCAGACAGCCAACCAATTATTCTTTTAACAACATTAACAATATGAAAATATCTGTTGTGTCATTTTCTTTAAACAACTATAATAACAAAACAACAACAAATAGAATCAATCTCTTAAAAGTTGTCTTATACATAAGTATTAACAGGCATCAGTGTGCAAAATAATTATATCTGTTGAAGTGAACTGCACATATGGGTATTCAACTTAACATGCAATATGAGTTTGGATATCAGAGCACTTGAGTTCACAACCCCCAAACAAGGAGCAGATACATACAACGTCAATGAAAAGGTACGCCGCCATGCTAGCAGGACCAGTGGGTCCAACATTATAATCCAGAGGCACAAAACTAACTAAAATATTAAAGCTGCAAGCAGCGTTGGGCGGGACCTCAACTTGGACACCTCTCCACTCTAGCTCACAGCTGACAATTTCTCCACATTTGCTCATGTTAATTTCAGAGGCACTAGGTCCCTTCCCGTTGGATTTAGGTCAGGGGTGTCAGTGCGTGATTTGTAGGTGATGATGAGACCAACAATCCAGTTTTGGTTTAATGTTTCTACAACATTCCTATGGGCCGCAGTGGCCATTTTTGTGTGTCTAGGTGGCGCTAGAGAGTTCATTTTGGCAATTTGAGTAAATTTTTTCATTGTATCAAATTTTTCGCCAGTCCTGACATGCGTGCCAATTTTGGTGAGTTTTTGAGCATGTTTAGGGGGTCAAATTTTGTTTTTTTGCACACCAATGGGGCCCCATGTCATGCAGTAGGTGCCCTTTTTTCCTTTTTGCCCCTGCCCTTCAAACATCCTGAGTCCATCACTGAGAGGGAGAGACCAGCTGTGAGAGCTGGCAGATTGAGATGGCTTTAAAATGTGTCAAACTCCTCCCTTTAATTGCCAAACCATGGGTCCAATCGTCAATCTGATCATACCAGCAGAGAGATACACTCAAACGCAGATATATAGTTTTAATGTTTGTGGAGTCAAAAATGCGATGTTGAACGCAAGTTTAAGATGTATAGCTCACAGCTGACAATTTCTCCACATTTGCTCATGTTACTTCCAGAGGCACTAGTTCATTTCCTGTTGGAATTAGGTCAGGGGTGTCAGGGTGTGATTTGTAGGTCTCGATGAGACGAACAAGCCAGTTTTGATTTGATCTTTCTACCACATTCCTACGGGCCGCAGAGGCCAGTTTAGTGTACCTACATGGCTAGGTGGTGCTAGAGAGGCCATTTTGGCACTTTAGGGGTTAATTTTTTCATTTTATCAAATTTTTGCACCAGTCCTGACATGTGCCAATTTTGGCTGTTGTTTGGCTAACAACACTGAACTTAGTCACAGACCCCTAGAAATACAATCAAATATTCTTATGATTCACTTTCATGAATTATTCATGCTTAAACATGACACTAACCTGATACGAAGGACAACGTTAGGCTGTTGCTACATTGACCTCTCGTGGCAGAATGATAGGAGAGCCAACAAGAGCAAAAAAAATGGAGTTTCAGACAGTTGCCCGATGCCCTGCTGCCACCTACTGACGGTTTTGTGTATTGCCCCAAAGGAAAAGTCCATGAAGACTGAATAAAAGTCTCTTAAGACTTAAAAAGAAATACCAGTAAGAGCTGGAATAATTATACAGTAACTATTGACCTTTATGGTAGGTAATAACATGAACAAAAATGTGACCACATCTTTTGGGTGTCACAGAGGCATCTAAAATTTGTTATGTGCTGGGATTGCTGAGGGGCAGAGCTCTGGCATGGCCGGAAGCGGTAAGTTCACAGACTGATTTTTGTAATTTGAAGAGAATTTAAAGACTGTCTTCCATCAGCCTAACTGTGGAAGCAATGCTTCAGAATGGCTGCTTCGGCTCGGAACTCTTAGTGTTAACACTAAATGGAACGATGCTGCTCTATGTGCAGTATTCGTTCAGGGACTTTCAGAGCATTTAAAAGATGAGTTAGCAGCCAGAGATGAACCCTCAGAGTTAATCTCCCTTGTTTCTTTAGCCATCTATTTAGATAACCGACTGCGAGAGAAGTTATCCCCAGCAGTTAATTCAGCCCGGGCTACTGGAGCCAGTAGTCGGAATATGCCAGCAGACCCTGTGCCTCATGGTTCTGCTGCTGTTCACCCTGATCCTGGGTCGACAAATGAGGAGCCGATGGAACTGGGTTGTGCCAAGTTCAATTCAATTCAATTCTATTTATAAGTTGTCTCCAGAGGAACGTCATTGCCGGTTAAAGGCGGGTGAGTGTCTGTACTGCAGAACATCCGGTCATCTGGTCGCCACCTACCCTGTTCGGCCAAAAGAGAGCACTCGTCAGTAGGTACTGACGAGCTGTTCCCAGCCCCCAACTCCAAACTCTGTACAATCACATCTCCTGGTTGCTGCCTTTTTGGACAGACTGTGCTTCCTTTCCAGTCTCTAATTGACTCTGCTGAGGATAATCTTCTGGACACTGAAGTAGATTAACAGCTGGGGTGTAAGCTGAGCACACTAGCTGAACCCATTCCAACAGTGGCATAAGGTGTAACAGTATCGCGTTCACACAAATAACCAGTCCAATCCAATCCACTTTATTTATATAGCACGATTTTAACAAACACAACGTTTCCAAAGTGCTGCACAGCAAGATAAAAACACAATAATAGAAGCACAATAAAATGATAGTAAACAATAGGACAATAAACAAATGAAATAAATGAAATCAAATAAATAAAACAAAATAAAATAAAATAAAATGCACTGCCCGCACAAGATAAAAATGTGCATATACACATAAAATCATAAAATCAACATGCTACATGGTGTCAAAAGCCAAAGAAAAGAGGTGGATTTTAAGGAGAGGTTTAAAATGAGACAGTGAGGAGGCCTGTCTAATGTGCAGTGGCAATTCATTCCACAGTTTTGTGGAGTGTAGGAGTGTAGTGGTGCAGCAGCTCAGAGACGTAGGGTGGGGCTTTAAAAGCAAATAAAATCATTTTTAAATGAATCCTAAAATGGACGGGCAGCCAGTGCAGTGAAGCTACAATAGGTGAAATGTGCTCATACCTGCTTGTGCCAATTAAAAGACGTGCAGCACCATTTTGTACCACTAACCACTAACCCCCATATAAAGTGCATACAGTAATCCAGCCGAGTGGTCACAAAGGCCGTTTCAAAGTGCCGTCTCTGAAGGACTGGTTTAATTTTTGCCAGGTGCTCAGCTGGAAAAAGCTTGACTTCACCACGCTTTAATCTGGCTGTCAAATTTAAGGTCTGCATCGACTTTTACCCCAGATTGCTCACAATTGGCTTGTGATACTGTGCCAAAGAACCCAGATCAATTAATGTCATGTAAACACTTAAGCAGCGGCTTAACACAGTAGGAGTCTGACTTTTAAGGGGGACATAGATCTGACTGTCATCCGCATAGCAATGAAAAGAAATGCCATGTTTCCTGAGAATTGAAACAAGTGGGAGTAGATAGAGGGAAAATAAAAGAGGGCCAAGCACAGAGCCCTGTGGTACCCCACATGAGAGGGGAGCAGTGGAGGACACGGAGTCATCAAGGCTGGCATAGAAGGTTCGATGTTACAGGTAGGACCTGAACCATTCAAGTGGGCGCCACATTTGCCCACCCACTGCATCAAATGAGCAATCAGGATCCCATGGTCCACTGTATCAAATGCTGCAGTCAAATCTAAAAGTACAAGGACAACACAGTGACCAGAGTCAGTAGCTAAAAAGATGTCATTAAAAACTCTTAAAAGTGCTGATTCAGTGCTGTGCAATGTTTTAAAACCGGATTGGAAAATCTCAAGAGTATTCTGTTCATTTAAAAGGTCCTTAAACTGAGATTAGACAATTTTCTCTAAGATTTTAGAAAAGAAAGGCAATTTAGAGATAGGCCTGAAATTTGCCAAAACAGTAGGATCCAGCCCAGGTTTTTTTTTAAACAAAGGTTGCACAACATCATGTTTAAAATGAACAGTGACCACTCCAGAGGACAGACTGCTATTAATAACTACGAGAAAAGATGGTCCAACAGTGGGGAAAACCTCCTTAAAAAATTGGGGAGGGACAGTATCATCTGGAGAACCTGAGGGCTTCAAATGATCTCCTGAACAAAGGGCAGGGTCACAGGTTCAAATGTGTCCAACACAGCAGTGCAGGGGACAGACAGAAGGATCAATGGCAGGAGGTGAAATAAGTGCTCTGGTAGAAGTGACTTTATCAATGAAAAAGTGAAGAAAGTTTTCACACACAGCAGGGGAATCCTCAATTCCAACAGTCTGTGGTGCATTCAGAGCAGATTTGATAACTTTAAACAACACATGAGGCTTGTGGCAGTTCAACAGAACAATATCAGAAAAATATTTTCTTTTAGCCTCTTTCACAGTGGATTGGTAATGATGCCAGCAATCCCTTAACATTTGAAAAGACACTGGCAATTTTTCCTTTTTCCACTTTTGCTCAGCTCTTTGACACTCCTGTCTGGCAGCACAGGTTGTTTCATTCAGCCATGGCTCTGGTTAAGGTTTATGCTGCCTGGTCTTTAATGGAGCTGCAATGTCTATGGCCGTTTGACAGGTGTCGAGAAACCATGAGTTAAGAGCCTCTCCTCACACACCGATTTAGGAATGATGCAGTTCTGACTGAAAACAGCTGAGAAGTGAGCAGCAGTGGAGGGGTTAATAACTCGACATCTGCGAGCAGCAGCGAGAGGTTTAACTGTGTGACAGCAAACAGCAGCTTCAAAAAGTAGGAAAGAGGAAAGGAGGAAAAGAGGAAATCCATTTCCCAGGATATGAAGAAATCCTTACGGATAAATGATTTGTTCACAAGTGATCTGGTGTTAACCAGGCCAAACCTGGCAGGAGCTGGCGGGTTAGGGCGAACAGCTGACAAGGAGGCCCGGCACAGAGGCCACAGGTTCCCCAAATTTACTCTGCACCAGCGGAGACAAAGGAGAGCAAGGTCCGTGGGGATGGAACACGACATCTGAGCCCGCCACCGGTACCAACCAGGCAGCGACAGGGTCCAGCGAACATCGAGAGACATACAAGCGAGGCCCAGCTCCATATCCACCTTGATCAGGACGTACCAACCCGGCCCTCAGCCTCACCAGCTGCTACGCTTTCCCTGGCGACGATACTGTTTTTGCCGCGGGGGTGGCGCTGGAGTGTGGCAGAGGTATGTCGGGATATCCAATAGGAAATGAGGCTCAGTTTTTGTCCATAATAATCAAAGGTGACAAGATTTTTAGCGGATATTCTCAGATCTAGCAGCGTTTGGTGATCATACACCAGCAGAGTGTTGACGGTATGTGCAACAAGTGTTACAAGCAGCAGAAACACACACAACAGTCAGAGCAACTGATTGCCTGCATGACACACTGGCGCCATCTTGCCAACTTCAATAAAATAATAAGATTATAAACAAACTCCTGCACTGATTCTCTTGGTTTCCGGCAATCATCATGAACAGATCACTTTCCATATAATCTCTGCCCCTCACACACCTTTAGTTTTAGGTCATCCCTGGTTAGCACTACATAAGCCTCATATTGATTGGTCAGCAGGTTCTGTTATTGGTTGGAGTCCTTATTGTCATTCACTTTGCCTCTGTTCTACCATTCCTTCACAGACTCTTTTCACCACTGAGATTCAGGAGACACCCCTAGATCTGTCTACCATTCCAGCTGAGTACCACGACCTTCAGGGAGTTTTCAGTAAATCTCGTACCATATCCCTACCACCACACCGACAGTATGATTGTGCCAGCAACCTGTTCCAGTAGTGATGTGTCGTTCACGAACGGGCCAGCTCTAAGAGCTAATTCTTTGTAGCGAACGAGAAGAGCCGACTCCCATCGGGGAGAGGCGACTCTTCAGCTGCTGCTTAGCTCTGCTGAGAATCCATGCAGGCAGCGGCGGGATATTATTTTGATGGGCACACCATGCGCCCAATTACATGCAAGTACACTCTAGCATCATGTGAAAGAAGGAAGGGGGGCAGAGACAAGTGAGTGTAGTGGTACAGGCCAGGCACACACAGTGTGACAGAGAGACAGGGGAGCAGGATTTAAATGCAAGCGTGTCAATGATATTGGAGACTGCAAAGCTGAGTGCAGAATTTGTAAAATGAAAATATCTATCAGAACAGGGTCAACAACAAATCTGCACAGCCATCTACGAACCGTCCACCCGTACTTGCAACTGGAACTTTAGACGACATTCTCATATTTTCGCGGTTCCTCGAGGAGCACATCTGCCATGTATGACAGGTATTGAAAAGACTACTTGGGAAAAAGTTGTTTTTTAAAGCGGAGAAATGTGAGTTTCATGCTGATTCTGTGCTTTTTCTAGGGCATATATCATTCAGAGTGGTCGTGTCATGGCTGTCCCAGCTAAGATTCAGGCAGTGGTGGAATGGCTGGTTCCGGTGTTGAGAATGGAGTTGTAATGGTTTCTAGGCTTCACCAATTTCTACAGATGCTTCATCAGGGACTACAGTAAGATTGCTTTTCCTCTCACCAAGCTATGGTCTACAAAAACCATGAGCACCTGGCATACATCCAGTCGGCTAAGTGATTCAACTCTCGCCACGCCAGGTGGGCGTTGTTTTTTGGTCACTTTAATTTCACTCTTAGTTACCGACCAGCATCCAGAAATGTCAAGCCTGATGCCCTCTCATGTCAGCATGTACTCTGATGCCAAGGAATTTGTGGCGGCTTGCAGTATGTGTGCCTATAGGAAGGCATCTAATCAAGCCCCTGCTGGTCAACTTCTTCCACTGCCTGTGCCCGGTCAACCTTGCTCACACATTGCTTTGGACTTTGAAACAGGTTTGCCTTCATTACACGGTAATTCAGTCATACTGACCACAGTCGATAGATTTTCTAAAGCAGCACATTTCATTGCTCTAGCTAAGCTTACCTCCGCTTTCACCACGGCAGAAATATAGTTGTTATAGTTATGTTTTCAGGCTCCATGGCATTCCACATGACATAGTTTCAAATTGAGGTCCACAATTCATTTCTCAAGTTTGGAAAGCTTTTTGCAAAGCAATTGGAGATACTGTTAGTCTGTCCTCTGGTTATCACTCCCAGTCTAATGGACAGTCTGAAAGACCCATTCAAGTGCTGGAATCTTCTCTTCCATGCATGGCGGAAAAGGAACCAGAGCCCTGATGCACCTTCCTCCCAGGGATTGATCATGCCCACAACAGCCTTCCTAGTGCTCCCACCGGGGCAACCCTGTTTGAAGTCTCCCTGGGTTACAGGTTGCAGTTCCCTCTATTCAGGAATATATGGACCATCGTCGACAGATTTGGAAGGACAGCCAGACCACATATACAGTACAGGCCAAAAGTTTGGACACACCCTCTCATTCAATGCGTTTTCTTTATTTTCATGACTATTTACATTGTAGATTCTCACTGAAGGCATCAAAACTATGAATTAACACATGTGGAGTTATGTACTTCAGAAAAAAAGGTGAAATAACTGAAAACATGTTTTATATTCTAGTTTCTTCAAAATAGCCACCCTTTGCTCTGATTACTGCTTTGCACACTCTTGGCATTCTCTCGATGAGCTTCAAGAGGTAGTCACCTGAAATGGTTTTCACTTCACAGGTGTGCCTTATCAGGGTTAATTAGTGGAATTCCTTGCTTTATCAATGGGGTTGGGACCATCAGTTGTGTTGTGCAGAAGTCAGGTTAATACACAGCCGACAGCCCTATTGGACAACTGTTAAAATTCATATTATGGCAAGAACCAATCGGCTAACTAAAGAAAAACGAGTGGCCATCATTACTTTAAGAAATGAAGGTCAGTCAGTCCAGAAAATTGCAAAAACTTTAAATGTGTCCCCAAATGGAGTCACAAAAACCATCAAGCGCTACGACGAAACTGGCACACATGAGGACCGACCCAGGAAAGGAAGACCAAGAGTCACCTCTGCTTCTGAGGATAAGTTCATCCGAGTCACCAGCCTCAGAAATCGCAAGTTAACAGCAGCTCAGATCAGAGACCAGATGAATGCCACACAGAGTTCTAGCAGCAGACCCATCTCTAGAACAACTGTTAAGAGGAGACTGCGCCAATCAGGCCTTCATGGTCAAATAGCTGCTAGGAAACCACTGCTAAGGAGAGGCAACAAGCAGAAGAGATTTGTTTGGGCCAAGAAACACAAGGAATGGACATTAGACCAGTGGAAATCTGTGCTTTGGTCTGATGAGTCCAAATTTGAGATCTTTGGTTCCAACCGCCGTGTCTTTGTGAGACCCAGAAAAGGTGAACGGATGGATTCCACATGCCTGGTTCCCACTGTGAAGCATGGAGGAGGAGGTGTGATGGTGTGGGGGTGTTTTGCTGGTGACACTGTCAGGGATTTATTGAAGGCACACTGAACCAGCATGGCTACCACAGCATCCTGCAGCGACATGCCATCCCATCCGGTTTGCGTTTAGTTGGACGATCATTTATTCTTCAACAGGACAATGACCCCAAACACACCTCCAGGCTGTGTAAGGGCTATTTGACCAAGAAGTAAAGTGATGGAGTGCTGTGGCAGATGACCTGGCCTCCACAGTCACCGGACCTGAACCCAATCAAGATGGTTTGGGGTGAGCTGGACTGCAGAGTGAAGGCAAAGGGGCCAACAAGTGCTAAACACCTCTGGGAACTCCTTCAAGACTGTTGGAAAACCATTTCAGGTGACTACCTCTTGAAGCTCATTGAGAGAATGCCAAGAGTGTGCAAAGCAGTAATCAGAGCAAAGGATGGCTATTTTGAAGAAACTAGAATATAAAACATGTTTTCAGTTATTTCACCTTTTTTTCTGAAGTACATAACTCCACATGTGTTAATTCATAGTTTTGATGCCTTCAGTGAGAATCTACAATGTAAATAGTCATGAAAATAAAGAAAACGCATTGAATGAGAAGGTGTGTCCAAACTTTTGGCCGGTACTGTATATATATATATATATATATATATACACACACACACACACACACACACACATACATATATATATACACATATACATATATATATACAATATATATATATATATACATATATATATATATATATATATATTATATACATATATATATATATACATATACATATATATATATATACATACATATATATATATATATATATTTATATATATATATATATATACATACATACATACATACATACATACACATACATACACATATTCATTAACATATTCGAAGATAAGTGTGGTCCGAGTAAGGGAGCAGGAAGTAGGTCGATAGGAAGTAGAAAAGGGGTTAGCTTTGTCATAGCTTAATGGAAGTCAAAGAATAAAGAACATGGCAGGCTTATTCATAAGCTATTAACTGCATTTTTATGGACAGTGAGATGGGCCTCTTCTCATTACCCCCTATCAGTACAAGTAGACAAGCTAACAAGGCTACCTCTAAGAAGCCATTGACACCATCAGGATGTTTGGTTGGTCACCTGACACTCACCTTGCAGGTTTTAGCAGCCCTTCGTGAGTGCAGCTCATCCTTCTTTTATCCTGAAACAAAACCTCCTTTTCAGATTTGTCCTCCTGGACATGTTCTAACATACTGTGTGTAAAATGTAACTTGTCCCCATTCTTAACTTTATTATCTACTTTAAATACCAGTTTGGAGTCACAGGAAGGAGTGTATATTGTGTGAACCATTCACTGCTTGTTATTGGTTGCTTGTAATTTTGGTCAATCTCTGACATTAGGCTTTATTGTACTCAGTCCTTCTTGATAAGCTAAATACCTCAATGTACATGTAATCTAAATGTGAAATGGCATATTTCCTGTGGATGGCCCCACCTCGGAGCCCCTGGGCTGGAAATAGTCTCCGTCAGGCCCACGCCCACATGGCTCATTTCCTCCTATAGAACAACAGAGATCGCCCCTAGCCTTTTTCCCCGGGAAGCTCCAGTTTCTCCTCCTGTCTCTTTCCTGAGTCCCCCACCCCTGACTCCACTCTGTGAAGAAACACCACACTCCAGTGTCCCACATCCCTTGACGGACAGACAAATAGACACAAAGTCTCACAATTAGCTGGCAGCATACTGCTTCTCTGTCTGAGGAGCAACTCCAAACAAAGACACAAACACAAAACCCAGCCTCATCCCTTTCCTCTTACTCATTTTCTACAGTTTTACCCATTCCTCTGTTCGTCCTTCCCATCCACCCATCCTGCTGTTGTATTTAAGACACTATAAATAACAGCAAACAGCACCGTAAGAATATTCAAGTTCAAGTTTCACTGTGGCTTTATTCCTAAACACTACACAAGTGTGTAGTCTCAGGACTAGATATTGATGAATTTGCTGTTAAAACCACCTGGGGGGCTTAAAGTGTGAATTTAGTCATGAGGGTGGCACTAGAGGAAAGACCATCATGAAATTTTAAAGAGATTTTCTCAGGCTCAGGAAAATTATTAATCATTTTACTTAAGAGAGCTTGTGTGAAGCTGACATGTTTCGGTGGAGTTGCTAGGTGTTTCAGCTTATACTGACATGACAATCCATGGCACATTTAATGGGAATTCATTCTATGTGTAGCTTGAGGGTGTCAAGCAAAGCATGTGAACTGTTTTCACAAGTCTGAATATGATGTAAATTTCCAAACTGTAACAACAGATAGAGGTAAATACGTATGAAATAGAGATAACTGGACCTGGAGCTGTTGAGTTTTAAGTGGATTTATTTAAAAACAAAAAACAAAAACAAAAACCAAGAATGGATATCTTGGGTTGAAGCTGGCCTCTCAGGAGAAACAGGGCAGGCAAATGGATAACCAGTGAATGTGGATCTGAGGCAGGCAGGCAGAGCGAGGCAGGCAGACAGGCAGAGCAGGGCTGGAAGATTTAAGCAAAAACCCACAAGGATAAAACGCAATCATGAACAAGTAGGCTGTGGTTAGTACCACAAGGCAGACTAAATGATCTGGCAGAGACTGGATTGCAGAGCCGGGGTATTTGTACTGCTAGAGTTGATTGGATGATGGCTTTCAGGTGAGCAGGAAGATTGGCAGCAGGAGTTGATTGGCAGCAGGACTGGTGAGCCACACCCAGACACAGAGACAAACAAGGAACCACAAAAACAAAGGGGAGGGGGAAAGCAGCTGACACATGAGGAATGAAGGAAAGGCACAGATTATGACAGTAACAGATGAGTAATGTTTTTGTAAAGGTATGAAGATGTCTGGGAGGGACTGACCAAACAGTAAACTGATGAATTCTGAAATTTAAGGTGTTAGGCTGTAGCCATGGATTCAGCCAAATCCACTGGGGTTTATTTTTATATAACTCACCTGTTTTCATTCATCCAAATATGATCACCTTGAGTGACTTCTGGTTCCAAAAAACCTAAGATGGCAACAGCCAAAATGACAAACCAGAGGCGGAGGGGAATCCACAAACCACTGGATGATGTCATGGTGGCTACGTTCATTACTTTTATGACTCCTCACCAGTG
Source organism: Epinephelus cyanopodus (assembly GCA_026686955.1). NCBI lineage: Eukaryota > Metazoa > Chordata > Actinopteri > Perciformes > Serranidae > Epinephelus > Epinephelus cyanopodus. Next base: position 901,319 of record CM048936.1, read on the forward strand.
AAAGCCTTGGCCAGAGGCATTATATTTTTGGGTTGCGCGTCCATCCCATTCTCCTGAACATGATATTTCGAAAAGGAATTTTTTCTAATTTGACACAAACGTCCACTTGGACTCAACCATGAACTGATTAGAGTTTGGTGTCCGTGTCTGCCTCATTCAATCTTCCTATCTTCCAAGAACGCCTTGAGGGAATTTTGTCAATTTTGTCACTTGGACTCAAGAATGAACTGATTTTCTGGTTATGGCAGCGTGCTGAGTAGTCGTGGCTCCACCTGCTCCATTGCAAAATCTGAAATTTATACTACTTAAACGATGTCATTCTGCATAAAAAGTGTCACGAAGGGTGGAAACCGATGTGCTACATGTGAACATGTGAAAGGAAGCAAAGACCAAAATAAGGTAACTGAAGGAGGTTTTAAGGATGACAACGTGCTGGGCACAGATCTGGAAGAGGGAAGCGATGCTAACCCTCTGCAGGCAAGTAACATTGACGGCGCTAAGAGCATGGAAAGTCCCTCCATTTCAGACATTATGAAGGCCATACAATCCTCCAAACAGGATTTTCATACTGAAATGGATGGTGTATTGTCAGCAAATAAAAATGCTCAAACCGACATTAAAGAATGCAGTGGGCGTATCGCCGAGGTGGTACAGCGCATATCCACCGCCAAAGATGACATCAACACACTGCAAGGAATTGGAAAAAAAGGCAAAACTATTTGCCACTAAAGTAGATGACCTGGAGACCAGGACCTGGCACAACAACGTACTTATACTGGGCATACCGGAGAAAGAAGAAGGCTCTGACCCCCGCTCTTTCATGGAGAAATGGATAGTGGACAATTTGAATATTTCACCGCCAAACCTGGAGCAAGCCCATCGCATAACAAGCCAAAAGCCCGGCTCCGCGCCGAGAGTGTTCATCATGAAATGCCTGAATTATAAGGACACCGAAAATATTCTGAGAGCTGCTAAAGCTAAAAAAGAGGTGACATATAAAGACAACAAAATAAGATTCATCCCTGATCTATCAACAGAGGTGTACAAACAGCAAAGACAGTACGATGGCGTGAAGAAAAAGCTACGGGACGGGGGATCCTGAAACACCAGATCATATTCCCTGCCTGGCTGCTGCTGACCAACGGAGAGCATACAGCTGTTTTTGACTTGCTGGCAAATGTGGAGAAATACATCGCAGAGCTGGAAGAAGCGTCACCTGCAGACGAGTAGGAGAAAGTCTGTATTAAGACTGCAATCACTATTAATATTAAAGCAAAGAACTTTGCTGGTCAAAAAGACTGAAGACTGTCATGAGCCTCATTGGAGGCTCCATATTAGCCTGTGGATCTGGACAGAGTTTGCTCAAGGTTATTAAAAAACCCACAATAGCTTAGTCTATCTGTTAAAGGCTAAAATTGTTGTAAAAGAGGTATGTTTTCCTTATATATACGCATTACTGTTACAATGCAATTATACAGATCGTTTGAATTAATAAGCAACATGAGTAGGAGATTTAAAGAGTAGTTAGAAGAATGGTTCCTCATGATAATGTGGACCTGTTCCAAGCAGAAGGAAAATCCTTAAATAGGGTTAAGGGATGCCCATCTGTTCAAATTGCCCAGATAGTACACATAAACCCAGGGCTGCCCCTGACCAAATTGGGGCCCTAAGAGCAATTTTATTTGGAGGCCCCCATCCCAAATGTATCTTAGGTACAAAATGACCGTACAACAACTTGCCATTTAACTTGACAACCTTTATTGGCAATAACAAATGAACTGTAGACACAGTAGTTTGGCTGTATGCGTCAAATAAAATAAAAAATTCAACCTGAAATAAATAAATAAATAAATATCAAATAAAAATAACTTCAAACTGAAATAAATAAATAAACAAATCTGAGTCACAAATAGCCATCAATTACTCATCAAAAGAAAGTAACTTCCACCACCTCAATCCCTCACCCTTGATTAAACACTGAAAATAAAATAAAAGAGGGAGACAGGTTTTTCCTATTTAATCTTATTTTGTTATATTTATCCCTCTCCCCTCTCTGGAGGCGTCCAATCTCCCTCAGCCCTCCGCCTCTCCCACCTTATTTAAACACTGAAAACAGAAATAAAATACAGAGACATTTTTTTCTATTTTCATCTTATTTAGCTATATTTCTCCCTCTCCCCTCTCTGGGAGTGTCCGACCTCCTGGCCCCGCACATACCCCCGAGGCTCGGGTCTCCCCCTCCGTGGAGCCCGCCCACTCCTCCTTCCCCTCGCATACTCCTGAGGCTCTTTTGGACGACATGTCAGCAACTCTTCACCTGCTGCAGCTCTGCAAGTGCCTGCCGGTGCACACCTCTGATTGTTCAGATGTTGAGTGCTGTCAATCATTGCAGCGACGCATGGGCGGTCAGGTCTCTTCTCTCCTTCCTCAAGCTGATTCTACGTGTGCCTCATAGTAGCGCATGTGCGCATCCATTGCGCATATGAGCAAATGCGTCCCCTCGCACAAAGTGTGGCCCCCCATGGAAGATGAGGCCCTACGCACAGCGCATATTCTGCGTTTAGGGAGGGGCGGCCCTGCATAAACCTCAGGAAGAGCAACTGAGGAGGGATCCCTCTTCCAGGACGGACAGACGTGCAATAGATGTCATAAAGAAAAGATCAACATAATAAATTAACAGTAATCCATATGCCACAATGAGACAGAAAGAGAGACAGAGAGAGAGACAGAGACAGAGAGAGATGCAGGACAGACGATAATGTTAATAGCTTACAACAACATTAATGAAAGTAATAATATTATAATTATGATTCTGGCTATTGTGATACAATATGTTGAAAGTAAATATTAACATCTGATAGTAAAAGGGGGATATATACCACTAAGTGTACACAATGAATTTGACTAAGAATGACAGAAGTTAAATGCATCTCATGGACATGTAGGGGCCTGCGCAAACTTGTTAAAATAAACCAGGTTATGAGCAGAATAAAACACCTAAAAGCCAAGATAGTGTTTTTACAAGAATCACACCTGCTGGCTAATGAGACATCTAAAATAAAACAAAGATGGCCAGGACAGGTCTTCTCAGCTTGTCATGCTACTAACTCTAGAGGCGTAATGACAGTAATACATAAATCTCTACCATTACAAATTGAAGAGGTAATTGAAGAACCCAGTGGTAGATTTTTGATCATACAAGGTTTCCTCCTCTCAGCACAGCTTAACTTAATCAACATATATGGACCAAATAATGATGATGTTAATTTCCACAGTAATTTATTTTTTAAAAACTTCAACACTGCCAGGCAAATACATTGTTGCTGGGGATTTCAGTTGTGTATTGGATCCAAGTAAAGACAGGTCTGTTGGAGTGGACAATACTCACAAGATCTAGGAAAACATTACTATATTTTATGAAAGAACTGAATTTAATAGATGTAGTAGATGTAGATGTAGATGTCTTTAAAGATGTCTTTATAATAGCATTGTCATTTCAGACCATGCAGCTGTATCTATGGTCTACGTTGAACCAAAACTGGTATGTAAGTAAGTAAGTAAGTAAGTTTAATTTATATAGCACTTTTCATAGATAAAATCACAAAGTGCTTTACAACAAGGGTAAAATGCAATAAAGTACAGTACAGTCACCCTCCTAAATGGAAATTTCAGTTAAAATGGATGCATGACTTGAAATGTCTCCAATTTCTAGGAAATCAAATAGACACTATTTAGAAATAAAGTAAACCCATCCCGGACTACTGCCACAATCAGATGGGAAGCCTTTAAGGCATTTATCAGAGGCCAAATTATAAGCTATATAAGAGCAAGAGAATCACAGGAACGATTTAAAGAACTGGAATCCAAAATTAAAATTTTAGAGAATAAGAGCTCCCAGGAAGGGCAGAGAAATCATGACACCTCAAAACAATTACTTTTACTTAGGACACAATATAATGACCTATCGTCCAATAGGGCTGCTGCAAATATAATGAGGCTCAAAGAAGCCTATTATGACCATGGGGAGAAGCCAGGGAGACTCTTGGCATGGCGCATCAAACAACAACAGACAGAGAGGGCAATTACTAACACTGAGGACGGAAATGGGAATAATATAATTATTCCATCAAAAATTTCTACAGCATTTAAAAACTTCTACGAAAATCTCTATAGATCTGAATACTCTAATAACTGTAACACTCAGTCTGAATTCCTTGACAAAATTAACATACCTAAAATTTTAGAGGAAAGTAGGCAGCTTTAGATAAACGAGGCAAGTCAAGCAAAGAGGAGATATCAGAGGCCATAGGTGCATTAAAGGCAGGGAGAACAGTGGGGCTGGATGGTCTTCCAATAGACATATATAGATATTTTAAAGATAAATGAATAAACCCTCTGTACGAAATGTACTCAGAATCCTACAATAATGGATATCCATCCACTTCAATGAGAGAGGCATCAATTATTTTGCTCCCAAAACCTGGGAAACCCAACAATAAATGTGAAAATATGCGACCTATAAGTCTAATAAACACAAATACAAAAATTCTCAGTAAAATTTTGGCAAAGAGGCTAGAAAATGTACTTCCCAGTATTGTGAAGGAAGATCAAAATGGGTTCATAAAAGGATCTGACAAGGATTTCATAATGTAAGACGGGTTCTCAATATTCTACATAGCCAAAACGGAGAAAAAGATACAGCTCTGCTCTCATTGGATGTGGAGAAGGCCTTTGATAGGGTTGAATGGCCCTATCTTTTCGACATTGTTGTTCGGTTTGGATTTGGCGAAAATTTTTGCAATTGGATTAAATTATTACACCTCAGCCCTTTGGCTAAGGTGCAAACAAATTTGATGATGTCTGAGCCCTTCAGTATAACTAGAGGCTGCCCTCAAGGTTCGCCTTTGTCTCCACTTCTGTTAATTTTAGCTATAGAACCCTTAGCCATAGCAATTAGAACAAATAGGCAGATACAGGGAATTCAAATTGGCAATCACGACCACAAAAAAAGCCCTTTTCTCTAAATTTTGTTTTTAAAAAAATTAAACACCTTTATACCCGCCTTGATGGATTTAATTGGCTCTTCTGGTAAAATTTCAGGATACAAAATTAATGCAAAAAAAATCATCACTTTCGCTGCTAAATGAAAATGAAAGACAAGACCCTAACCATAATATATGTGCCTTTAAACTATCGAGTGATTTAACTTATCTTTGCATTAAAATTGTCCCTCAATTAGAAAAAATATCATCAATAAACTATAAAGCTGTGTATCAACTGCTCAGTCTGTAGAAATATGGATGTCTCTGCCTATTTCCTTGATCAATTTGTATGTCTATTTCAAAATATACCCCTGGCACCACCTGAGGAAATGTTTACGAGACTAACATCACTTATTTCAAAATTTGTATGGGAAAAGAAAAACCCTAGCGTCCGGTTTATCACTACTATACCTCCCACTCGACACCGGGGGGCTCAAGTGTCCAAATCTTTTTTTTTTTTTTTTTTTAAATATCTACAAATATGCAAAATCAGTCATTGAAAATTCCTTCACTGTCATCATTGGAGGAAATCATTATTTCTAATTGCCTTAATTTACAGCTGGCTTGCATCTGGTTCGAAAGAGACCTCTAAAGAGACCTCAGCATCTAAACTGCATGCATGGAGGGCTGATCTAAAAATGGACATTTCAGATAAGGAGTGGAGCGTAGCCTGTGAGGAGGCCCAAATACAAACAGCTAACACAGGTCTAAAGTTAATTCAATATAATTGGTTAATGCAGACCTATGTAATACCTGTTAAGTTTGACAAATATAACAGCAATACACCAGACACATGTTATAAATGCAATGCAGCTCAGGGAACACTTATACACTGCATTTGGGAGTGTGAAAACATAAAAAAAAATTCTGTAAGGAGGTGATTAATAAATCATGATTATTCTGCCCATGAATATCCCATTAGCAATAAAAACAAAAAGCAATGAAAACACTGAAGAAAACAAAAAAGAAAGAACTGATTTAATTATTGGTGGTCAAAAATAAAAAGTCACCATGACCTTGCGCCAATATCTCAAAAACACCTTGAGGTAAATTCTTCAAATTTGGCACAAAAGTTTGAACTGAATAAAATTTGGTGGTCAAAGGTCCAAGTCACGGTGACCTTGTCCATCCCATTCTCCTGAATGTGGAATCTCAAGAACACCTTGAGTTAACTTTTTCAAATGTGGCACAAACATTTACTTGGACTCAACAACGAACTGATATGTATTTGGTGTTCAAAGGTCAGGGTCACTGTGACCTTGCATCCATCTCATTCTCATTAACATGATATCTCAAGAAGGCTGAGAGGGATGTTTCTGAAATTTTGCACAAAGTTCCACTTGGACACAAGAATGAATTAATTACAATTTGGTGGTCAAGGGTCAAAGGTCAAGGTCACTGTGATCCCATAAGGCATGTCATAACTCAAGAATTCAAATGCTAATTATGACAACATTTCAAACAAATATCCGATAGGATATAATATTTAAGCGATGACATTTTATATCCAAAAAGTCAAAGGTCATGTTCACTGTGACATCATAATGTTCTGCAAAAACACTTTTCTGGCCATTACTCAATGTCATATCTCAGAAACAGGAGGGGAGACATTTGGTCAGATACTGAATTGGTGACACTCATCTTGGGTGCTCATCTTGAAACTGTGTTGATTGCATCAATCTTCTGTGCTGCTGGGGGGACAATGTGTGTGAAGTATCCATGTTTTTTTACAGACATGGATGTAAACTGCAACTTGACTGGTTGTGAGGGCATACAACCATAAGGTGTTAATTCTCGTTATACAGTCTATGGTCTTTTACTTGAATGGAAGAAATTTAAGAACATACCTGGCTTCCATTCAATTCAAGAAATGTCTGGCTTGAGCTGACAGTTCATTCTTGACCTTTGAAACAATCTCCACTTTCTGTCTTGTTCAGGAGATTTTAACCATAGTCTTCTTCATCAGCAGACAAAGTTTGTCTAGTTGTCGTTTGGTTGCAGATATTCAAATGTTCCATTATTCTGGGCACTTTAAAGACTTCTCATTCAAGGTTGCTAGTTGAACTTAAAGCATGAGGACCATTTGATATGGTCAAAAGCTCAACAACAAGCAATTGAATGGATCTGGAGTGGAAATTATTAAGGATAAACTGTTAGGCTCAACTGTTTTACTTATTGTGCTCTGTAAAGTGTTAAGCATGAGGGAACGTTTGAACATTCCTAACAACTGCGCAAACCTCGGCTGATAAAGACTGTGGGCCCTATTTAGATGGTCTAAAGCGGACGGCGGAGGGCGTATAATCCATGTCGCAAGTGTCATTGCTATTTAGATGCAGGCGCAGTTGTCATTTTCATACCCTGCGCCCTCGTCATGTAACTAGCAAATGAACTTGCGCTTCTCTGGGTGTATTGGTCTAAAAATGAGGAGTGGTCAGGCGCAGTCATGGTTTGTTGCTAGTTAGATGACGTGAAAAGCAAATGCGCCAGTGACCAACAAAAACCTGGTCTAAAGTCAACGGCGCAGTATTTCGCTGTTAAACAAGTTAGTAATATGGGTCTCTAGGCAGGTGCACAACGGGTGTGCACTCTGCTCAGACACACACGGAGCAGCCACACATATGCAAAAGATTAATAAAAATATGATTACAGTGTGAAAGGTTATTATTCAATTCAATCAATTCAATCAATTTTATTTATAAAGCCCAATATCACAAATACAATATGCCTCACAGGGCTTTACAGCATACGACATCCCTCTGTCCTTAAGACCCTTATTGTGCACATTAAAATATTTATCAGAAATACGTCTTAATGGTCAGTCATTAATCAGAATGATCTAATCGCAGTTATAATGATCATCATAATCCAGGAGGTCTGCTCGCAGTGTCCGAATATACGTAACTGTGAGCATACCTCCACGGGCTGATGATGCATAGCCTGTAAAATGAACTTGTCTTTCCTAATTGAATTGTGATCATTTTGGGATGTAAATCACAAAATCATGCTGGATATATATATATATATATATATATATATATATAAACACATATACATATGTGCATATATATATATATATATATATATATATATATATATATATATATTGTACATATACATATGTATATATATCTATATATACAGCTATTATGATGAAACAAAATAAAATATAGCATTATTACTGCTGTTTTTGTTTGTTTGTTTGTTTGTTTTTCAATAACATTATCTATTTGGCCTTTTGCTTTAGGACAGCATGAAGTGGGGAAAAAGAGAATGGGGGAATGACGGGTGTAGGCTGGGATCGAGCCTGTAGCCGCTGCGAAGAGGCGGTGCCTCTGTGCATGCGATGAAGATTACACGCCTAACCAGGTCATGAAACCGGCAGTAATAGGGGCGTTGGTAGCTTATTGCAATGTTGCCGACACCCCTGTTACTGCTGTTTTCATCACCTGGTTAGGAGTGTAATCTTCATCACTATCCCCACTATTACTGAGACAGCTGTCATCACTTTCGACTGGTGGAACCCTGGTTTGAATTCCACCTGATTGCTTCCCATAGAACATTGATGCATTCATTTTGTTCTGTGTTGTGAAAAAGTACAAAATTGCATTTATATCCCAGCACGCTACTTTTATAATGTTTATAGAAATTAACTAGAGTGGCATTTCCCAAAGAAAACGCATGTGAGTGCTGAAATCCACCTAAATACAGCATTATTTCTCTGCTGCCATTATGCGTTATGCCGTTGCGACAAACATAAATCTTCAAATAACATAAAAAATACTAGCCACATGAAATCTATTCAAATATGTCAGCTGTTGAAGCAAACAATAAGCTGGCATGTATTTTTACCTTAGCACAACTTACCTCATATTTGCAGCCTCCACATACAGCGGTTGTTAGCAAATCATTACCTTCCATGAACCGGATGTAGTTTTTACTCTGACTGGTCCTACAAGAAACCAGTGCTTGCAAAAGGTTCCTAGGTACGTACTGAATATGCACAAACTGGCATTGGGAGAATACATCAGTATTGGGGGGTAATGCGTTACCGCCAAAATGGGTTTTTTCAGTAACGAGTAGCGCAAGGCACTACTATCCCTAAATGCAGTAATCACATTACAGTTACTAATCAAACACTTACGTCATTACTTGCGTTACATAAATTCATCATTAGATTTTCCCCTTACTTAAGAGTTAGTGACAAGGGGCTTCTGACGGTTGCCAACGGGTCGTCCTCCATGTCCAGCCGGTCAGCGACGAACATGTGCCAAGAGGACAAGCCAGAGGATGGGAGAGTTTCTGCCGCAAACAGGCACCAAGACATAGGAGCAGCTTCATGTGTTTACAGCAGATAGCAGGAGCGAGGACAGACGTCTCACACTACTACTCTGTGCTACAACATGAGTCACGGAGCGAGTCACGGTAACGTCCGTTGTCCTACTAAGTATTGATAACACGCTAAGTATTTATTTAAATTAAATTAAATTTATTATTAAATTTATTTAAATTCAAGTTTTTTCTTATTTGATGAATGTGGCGCTGATATGCAAAAATGAACTAAATGATTGTGGGGCAGTGGGCAAGTAATATAATCATAACACCTTTACACATGGTAACCAGCCCCCCCTGGCATAACAACTTCTCTGGCGGAAACCCTGCAAATACTTAAGGAGAGAAAGAGGGAAGTCTGCTTAGGGGCCTACCTTATGAACCAGCTGTGCAATTAATAAGAAGCTCTGGCCTGACACCTCATGCAACAGCCTGATAGCATAATGGATTTCAGTCATCACTACAATTACACTGATACTGAAAACACATGCTTTTATACAAGTGATGGGGCACAGTGAATGAAGTGGGGGGGGGCACTGCCCCCTGGTGCTCCCTCGTGAAGCAGACTCTGGGTATATCCATCTAGTTAACTATACCTACCTTAGGATTGTTACACATATGTAAGGTTTAATGCTATATCGTTAACTGGCAAATTACGCATTTCAGTCAATGTTACAGAGTAACTAGTAATGTAACGAGTATTGTAACTAATTACTTTTTCCAGGGAGTAATCAAGTAGAGTGAGGGATTACTTTTTTCCCTAAGTAATGTGCAATGTGTAATACATTACTTTTTTGAGTAACGACTCCTATTACTGAATACATATGCTATCTTGGCTGCAAAGCTTTCTTATGATTCAGTATTGTTATATGTACTCTGAACATTAAGCAAAATACTCACCATTATATATCCATGATTTTGAGAAAACGTTTTTAGTACTGTGACCGTAAAGATATGAGAGAGCCTATTGGCCTTCCAAACTGGGAGCACATGCTGTACCCTGGGGGCTGTCCCTGGGTAAAAATACACAGAAAAGCTTGGAGTCACTTTTATTCTGTAACCAGCAAGCATACCCAACAACAGGTTGCAGGAAGACGAGAAAATATTATTTCAGAAGCACCACAGTTTAGATTTTGGTGGTCATAGGTCAAAGGTCCCTGTGACCTTGTCTTTGTTATTCTTGTGAATGCTTTATCCCAAGAACACCTCAGAGGGAATTTTGGCAATTTTGTCACAAACGTCCATGTGGACTCTAGAATGAAATTATTTTATTTGTGACCTTGCACCAATATCTCAAGGACACCTTTATGCCATAAAGATATGCAAGAGCCTATTGGCCTTCCAAACAGGAAGCATATTTTGTACTCTGTCAGATATACCATGGTTTGACAAACAAAGGTGGCATGCAGTTATCAATAGACTTTTCATGACAATATTTAAGACTGAATTCATTTTATGAAAAAACTTGTGAAAATTCTTGTGATCTATGGACCCTTAGGGACTAAGGCAGTGGTTCTCAACCTTTTCCAGCTATGACCCACCAGACTATTCACACTTCCGCATATGCTGGAGACTGCCACACACAGATAATCCTCAGCTTGGATGAGATGTGATCTGATCTTTGTTTTTGATGAATGTCAGTGCGGAAAATGTCTTTTCACATAAATATGTAGATCCGAAAGGTATAAGTACATCCACTGTAGCTTCTGATAGTCCTGCTGCAGCCACTGACAGCCAGAATTCTTCCAGTGTGCGTGATGCAAAAGCAGTCTGTAATGTACGGTCAGAGGAAAGCTCCAGCAGGGCATCCTCTAGTTCGGGCAACTGGAGCAGGTGAAAGGCTGGTGTATCCAGCCATTTTTCTCTGGCGTGTCATCTTTTGGGAAGTATCTGTTGAAACCAAGCCCCAACCTCCGGTGGAGACGAATGAGACCAATGCGGAAGTGCCAAAAACTGCAGTTCACCGACTGTCCACTTGAGGCTGGCTCCGGAAGTGAGCAAATTCCCATAGACCCCCATGTTAAAATGCCCAACTTTAGAGCAGAAATAAACATGTTTTCATGTTTTCATGTTATTAAGGTTTGAAATTACGCATAATTAAGGGCGTGGTCACTTTGAGTGACAGGTGGCACCATCACGGGTGGCTAACTAGCATGCTAAGCCACATCAAGTTACAGAGCCACAGACAATACGATACAACACAAGCTTAGCTCGTTACCTAGCTAATTAGCCAGCTAACATTTAGCCTTCGAGCAAGACGCCAATCCGGGGATGTCAGAGCCTGACAGAGAAGTGTTAGGATTTAACGTTAGGCATTTAGGGAGAGGATATTTTGAACAAAAGGCTGTGTGAAGTTTGAAAATAAAGGTCCACCACGTTAGTTAGCTAACGTGATGCAACGTTAACGTTGTCATATGAGCAGTGTAACGGTAACGTAACATTAAGGCTATACTTGTGTATGTAAATTAAAAAGTGGCGAACTGTGTGAAATTACAATAAGGTTGTAACGTAATTAAAAAAAGCTAATGTGACATTTGACTGTCACATAAAATATTAATAAGATCAGTGTATGATATAGGCCTGTAGTTACACAACAATAGATAATGGACAGACAGAACATGGGGACTGTGATGGTCATCACCTTTTTGTTTTGCTAAAATAAATTGATTATGATCTGTTGAACATTGAAGTAATTTAAATTGCACTGTTTGCATGTAAAAGTGTCTGCAAAGTGGGTAGCTAACACATTACTTTGAATATCTATTTGTCTGTGTAAAGTTTTCCTCTAGGTGACCCAGACAGGCTGGACCAGTGGACACTCAACACCAGAAGACAGAACTGGACTCCAAACAAGACTTCCTGTCTGTGCAGTGAACACTTTAGCTGTGTCCCAATTCAGGGTCTGCATCCTTCAAAGGGCGAATTTGAAGGCCACTTACATCACAGCGCTGCGCGAAGGCTGTCCCAATTCATCTAAATTCGAAGGCTCCTCCAAATGCAGCCGACAAATGCGCCCTCCTTTTCCCTGTATTCGGAGGATGCACCGTGACTTCGTGGCCTCCCATATCCCAAGATTCTTTGCGTGCCTCTGTTTTTTACAACGGCGGCGAGCACCGGCATGGGTAGCAGCACCAAATACACCTTAAAATGTAAGTAACGGATTTTTACTTAACGTCAGAAGTTCAAGGGGCCTTAAAACCTCTAAATGGGTGTTTAAATACATGACGTTAGTGATGGTAGCCAGCTCCGCCATGTAACGTTAGCTTAAGGCTAACCTGTTGATATGAGGAGCTCAGTTTTTTTTTTTTTTTTAATTTATTTATTTATTTAAAGAGGACAGTGCACATTAAACATACATTACTGTAAATGTGCCAGTGTTAGCCAGAGGCTAGTTTCCAACCGTAGTCCTCCGGCATGGTGTTAAGAGCCATTGAGACATACAAGGGTCATAATACATAATAAAAAAAAAACAAAACAAAACAAGACAAAACAAAAACAAAACAGAACAGAAAACAGGGACATAGGAGAGATAAAATTTGAAGTAAGAATGCAACATATCAAGACACTGAGAAAGGGACAATCAATACAATACCGAGACAGATAGAACAGACAGTTATACATAACAAAAACCATTATGTGTGGTGCAATTAAAAACAAGATGAACTGTCAGGGATGAGTAATTGAGATGAAGGTGCAGCAATGCAAAGACCAGAGCAGGGTTTCTTGTTGGAGTTGTGCTAAGATGGATTAAGAAACACAACGAAACCATGGATATAAAGTGCTACAGTGCTCATGGAAAGTGTTGCAGTGTTCTGCTTATAGAGGTTGTTGTCAGATTGTTGGGTTAGTTGTCAGATGTGAGTAAATGGAATGGAGGTGCAACAATGCAAAGACCAGAACACGGGTTATTGTTGGGAGTTATGCAAACTGAGTGTAATATTCCATGATGTTCCATGCTATGCTTTTATTCTGAAACTCCAGTACCGGAGTAGAATGTTACAAATGTTTGTCCATGGTTACTGTTGCCAGGGAGACGGAAAAATAAAGAGTAGCGGGGCTACAGACAGCTACAAAGTTACGGTGCTGGTATCCGGTTTGTCGTACAGGATAGATTATTAACAGTGTGAGTAGTCTATCACAACATGGTGTCAGAGATTAGTCGCTAGACTACGGACCCGCTGCGTAAAAAAAAAAAAAAAAAAAAAAAGAGAAAGGAAGACGTGAAAAAGTGTCGGTGAAAGTGTGTCGCTGAAAAGAAAAAAAACCAACGGTAAGAAGAAATGGAAGCCTTCGGTGTTCCTACCCCCAAAATGGATTGGGACTCGACCAATTTACCGGATGGATGGCGGAGATTTCGACAACACGTCGAGCTCATGTTTACCGGACCACTTAAAGCAAAGTCAGAAGAGGAGAAATGCAGCTTTCTTCTGCTGTGGATCGGTGATAAAGGACGCGACATCAGCAACACTTGGACACTAACGGCTGACGAGGCGAAGACGTTAAAGACGTACTACGACAGATTCACGGAGTACCTCACCCCTAAAGCAAACCCCATCTTTGCCAGGTACAAGTTCCATGAGAAGACACAAGGAAGCAGTGAGTCTTTTGAACATTTTGTGACTGAACTGAAGTTGCTTGTGAAGGACTGTGGCTACGCAAACAGTGATGAAATGGTCAGGGACCGTATAGTGTTCGCCACCAACTCACCTAGAGTGCGAGAGAAGTTGCTTAGCAACGGACCGGAGCTGACGCTGGAGAAAGCAATAGACATAGCGCGCTCCCATGAACTATCACAAGCACAGTTAAAGGCTATGGCAAATGAATGTCAAGTGCATGCAGTCCACCACAAGATGGTAAAGCCAGGGGCCAGGAGAGGTGCTAGTAACAAGGCAAATGACTACCAGAAAAATCAGGAGAAAGCCTGTAGTATGTGCGGAGGAAACCACAACTACACAGCAGAGTGCCCTGCAAAAGGCAAGCAGTGTATGAAGTGCAAGAAGTTCAACCACTATGCAAGAGTGTGTAAAACAAAGCCTCAGACTCAGAATAGAGGAAGATACAAGAACGTTCACACTGTTGAAGAGGTCGATGAGGACTACGATTCTGAGCTGTATGTGGACACTGTTACTGCAGAGGAAGAGGATGAGGAAAGTGCATATGCAGACATCGGACTGGGACCACAGAACCGACAGCTGAAGTTCAAGCTGGACACTGGAGCTCAAGCCAGCATAATCCCAGCCACTGCCTTTGCCACGCTCATGCCCAAAACACAGTTAAAAGCCCCAGATCATAGGTTAACAGGCTATGGGGGACACTCACTTGAAGTGAAAGGCTACTGCAACATAGAAGGGAGGTATAAAGAGAGGTCAACCATCCAGAAGTTCTATGTAGTGAACTGTAATGGCCCCCCTATCCTAGGCTTCAGAGCATGTAAAGCGCTAGGGCTAATCAAAGTAATATATGCAGTGAGCAGTGACAAAGAGAGAACCACTCAGTCAGACAACATTTTAAGTGAGTATGCAGATGTTTTTAAAGGCATTGGCACATTCCCAGGTGAATGTAGTTTCACTATTGACCCAGAGGTAGCACCAGTGGTTTGTCCACCACGCAGAGTATCATTTGCACTAAAAGATCGTCTAAAAACAGAGTTAGACAACATGGAGAGAGAAGGCATAATCTGTAAAGTAACTGAGCCTACACAGTGGGTTAATGCCTTAGTAGTGTGTGAGAAACCAAAGACAGGCAAGCTTAGAATATGCCTGGACCCAAGACCCTTAAATAAGGCAATAATGAGGCCACACTACCCCCTACCCACACTTGAGGATGTAACATCCAAGTTAGCAGGGGCAAAGTTTTTCAGCATCTTAGATGCGAGATCAGGCTATTGGGCTATTAAGTTAAGCGAGGAGTCATCGCTACTCACCACATTTAACACTACATGTGGTAGATATCGCTTTCTCAGGCTACCCTTTGGCATTGTATCAGCCCAAGATGAGTTTCAGAGGCGAGTAGATGAGACATATGAAGGCCTTAGGGGCGTGGCTGGGATAGTTGATGACATCGTTGTTTTTGGAAAAACTAAGGAGGAGCACGACCGCAACCTCAGAGCAATGCTCAGCAGGACCAGAGAGCGAGGAATGAGACTGAATCCTGAGAAGTGTCGCATCTGCATTCCTGAAGTGAGCTACTTTGGACATAGGCTGACAGCAGACGGCCTAAGACCAGACCCACTTAAGGTGAAAGCAATCAGAGAGATGTCACCGCCCAAAAGTGAGGCAGAGTTGGACACTGTTCTTGGTATGGTGACTTACCTAGCTAGGTTTGCTCCCAATCTATCTGAGGTAACAGCACCACTAAGACAGCTACTGAAGAAGGACACAGAGTTCAAGTGGAACAATACACACGAGAGTGCATTCCAGCGGATGAAGGAGATCATCACAGCGGAGCCAGGGCCGGTGTTGGCCTACTTCGATCCTGAAAAAGAAGTGACACTGCAAGTAGATGCATCAAAAAATGGCCTGGGTGCAACCATCATGCAGGAAGGCAGGCCAGTTACATATGCATCAAGCTGCTTAATAAGACAGAGCAGAATTACGCCCAAATAGAGAAGGAACTGTATGCAGTTTTATTTGGGTGTAGGAGGTTTCACGAGTACCTCTATGGGCGAAATGTAACTGTGGAGTCAGACCACAAACCACTGGAGTCCATACTCCGAAAACCACTAGCCCTTGCACCACCACGTTTACAGCGCATGATGCTGGCACTGCAGAAATACAGCATCACTCTCATCCACAAGCCGGGCAAGGAAATCCCGGTGGCCGACACATTGTCCATGAAGTCCATGGATGATGAGGACAGCTCACTATCTGAAGCTATGGAGACTCAGATACACACAGTCATCAGTGCAGCACCTGTAAGCGCAGACAGGATGAACGACATCAGAACAGCAACTGCTCAAGACGAGCAACTGTCCACTCTCAAGCAGGTCATCTGGTCAGGCTGGCCGGAGACAAGAAAAAAGTGCCACCCACATGTCAGTGAGTATTGGAACCACCGTGATGAAATCACTGAGGCTGAGGGCATCCTTCTAAAAGGTGAGAAGATCATCATTCCACACAGCCTCAGACCTCACATGTTACGCTGCATACACACTGGACACTTTGGAGTGGAGAAAAGCAAGCACAGAGCACGGGACGTTATGTTTTGGCCAGGCATGAGTCAGCAGATAGAAGAAATGGTTAAACAATGTGACATCTGCCAAACACACCGCAGCGCCAACACAAAGGAGCCATGCTCTCACATGAGATTCCAGAGAACCCGTGGAGACTGTAGGAACAGACCTATTCTCATGGAACTCAGAGAACTATATAGTGATCTGTGACTACCTCAGCAGGTACTTTGAGGTAGAACGCCTAACACACATCACCACCAATGCTGTCATTCACAGAATGAAAGCAGTATTTGCAAGGCATGGCATCCCAAAAAAGTGATTAGTGACAACGGGCCATGCTACCGCTCACATGAGTTTAAACAATTTGCAGACTCATGGGGATTCCAGCATGTCACCTCAAGCCCACATTATCCGCAGAGCAACGGCCTTGCAGAAAAGACTGTTCAGACTGCAAAGCGGATCTTCACCAAGGCCAAGGAGGACAAGAGAGACCCGTACCTCAGCCTGCTGGAGTACAGAAACACTCCAGTTGATGGACTCAAATCACCAGCTCAAATCCTGATGAGTCGCAGGCTACGCTCCATCCTGCCCAACACAACTCAACAACTACGACCTCAGGTAACCCCCCAGGACACTGTACGAGCAAGGAGAGAGAGCTGCCAACAGCGCCAAAAAGAGCACTACAGCAGATCTACAACCCTTATCACCACTACATGCCGGGGCACCCATCCGTTTCCAGCAAGGAGATGGCACATGGAAACCAGCAACAGTCATCCAACCAGCTGAAACACCACGTAGCTACCACATCAGAACTGGCGATGGACAGACTTTCAGGCGCAACCGACGTCATCTGATCAACAACAACACACCTGTCATACAGCAGCCAGAGATCAGTGAGGACGACGCTGGACGAGACACAGAAAATGAACAGCAACAACCTGTGTCTGTGAGTGAGCCAGATCACTCTGGGCCTTATCGTACCAGATACGGCCGTGTGATTAAGCCAAGGAAAGCCTTTGACTTATAAACTAACTTATTTGAAAAAAAAAAAAAATGTATGTCATGTTGCTGTGAAATTGAATATTGCATTTTGAATGAAAATTGAATTTGAATATGCATTTAAATGAAAATGAATGAATTTTTAACTTGTGTTTGAAAAAAAAAAAAAAAAATGTCCTTGAAAGAATAAGACACATTTATTTACAAATGTTCTATTGCGATGTTTAGGAATATTTACGTACTAAATCAACAGGAGAGTTTTAATCATTTTAAACTTAACTTATTTGAAAAAAAAAAAAAAAATGTTTGCACTATGGAACACTTGAGATAGCAGCATAGGCTACTGTGTTATTTGATGTAGTCAAAGTATTTATTATATTTGTTATTTGTGACTTGCATATGCACAGCTTATTTTTTTCGTTGAAGGGAGATGTAATATTCCATGATGTTCCATGCTATGCTTTTATTCTGAAACTCCAGTACCGGAGTAGAATGTTACAAATGTATGTCCATGGTTACTGTTGCCAGGGAGACGGAAAAATAAAGAGTAGCGGGGCTACAGACAGCTACAAAGTTACGGTGCTGGTATCCGGTTTGTCGTACAGGATAGATTATTAACAGTGTGAGTAGTCTATCACAACACTGAGTTAAGAAGTAGTAGTACATATCTAAAGTGCTGCAGTGCTAAAGTGACTTGAGAAGAGGTAGTACCTTGTAAAGTGTTGCAGTGCTTTTTACGGTTTACCCATGTCACTGCGCATGTCACTGAGGGAACATGTGCAGCGGCATGGGGTTAACGTTAACGTTAGCTTTTAAAAGTAATGTTAACGGTAAAGCCTAAACCCCTTCACTTTCAACTGTTACAAGCTCTGAGGGTGACTTATGTCTTATTGTAACTGTGGAGACGCTGTAGGCTACACTTCATATCAGGTGCATAAACGCACCGCAATGAACAAATATAAAGTTAATGAGAAGATAGGTTGTGAGCCTCACTGTATTTCTAGGCTGTAAAACTGTAAACGTTTGGATTGAATAAAGAGCTAACTTCAGGAGCATTATTGTTATTATTGTTATTATATAGAACAATCATTTTGCCGATTGACATAACAGAAAATATGTCTTACTTTTCATTTTGTTGTAGGGAGCAAGGAGCAAACAGAGTTTGTGGAGTTTATTAAAGGAGTCATCACCCGGAAATCACAATTTTCCCTGTTAATACGTGTATATTGGAGGTGGACCTCAGCTGAAACTTGCCTGAAATTTTGGAGGATGGAAATGGCTCTGTTTTTTCATTTGGCCTCTTTGTTCAAACCACAAGGGTGCGCACTCAAAGCAAGTGAGATTTTGGGTGAGCTCCTATGGTGACGTAACCATAGGAGGCTATTTGCATAAGCCCGACCTCTCTACCACCCCACCCACCACCTGAATCAGCCTGAACCTGCCGCCATTACCGACAAAAAATGGCTAAACGACGTTCCCACGTTAATTGCTCCGTTGTTGGTTGCCAGAATGAAGACAAAAGTATTTTCACCATCCCAGCATCGGCGGACCAAGCAACAAAGGAAAAACGGATAAATTTTATTTTCAACAACAATGTTCCCGTGCCTCTTCCTGCCGGCCTTCACATCTGTCGAAATCATTTTTCGCCTGACAGTTTCTCGAATTTGGGACAGTACCAGGCGAATCTGGCCTCAACCCTGCGTGTGGAGAAAGGGGCAGTTCCTACGATTCGAGACTCACCAGCAGTGCAATCGGTAAGTCTCGCCGCTTTGTGTAACAGTTAACGTTATGTTTTACTGTGTACTTGACCCTGAAATGACAGCAGACAGCAGCTAACTGCTAATTGGGCTAACGCTAGATGCTAACGTTATTCACAAGGGACTAGTATAACCTGTGGACCTCATGTGATTTAGAAATGACCCCCACGTCTTTCGTTTTATCTGCGGGGTGCGCTGTAAGTTACTGTGGTATGGATGTTTGTAAATGGAGACCATGACGGGGGACCCCTGCGGAGACCCAGGTTCTCCGGCAGTATGCAGACACCGAGCTGCTGAACTCAGTTATCTAGCGGCAGCTTGGTGCACCTCGGTGTGCAGCTCGGTGTCTGGGCACCTCGGTCCAGCTCGGTGCTCAGACACCGAGCTGTTGCTAGCCGCTAGATAACTGAGTAACTGCAGCTCGGTGTTAGCCTAGATAACGCCGTTATCTAGCAGCTAGCATCAGCTCGGTGTTAGCCTAGATAACACCGTTATCTAGCGGCTACAGCAGCTCGGTGTCTGGGCACCTCGGTGCAGCTCGGTGCTCAGACACCGAGCTGTTGCTAGCCGCTAGATAACTGAGTAACTGCAGCTCGGTGTTAGCCTAGATAACGGCGTTATCTAGCGGCTACAGCAGCTCGGTGTCTGCATACTGCCAGTAGCGTCGGGGCCAACATCGGGCCACAGAGCGTCACGCTGCCCAGTTTTGGTTTACAGCCAGCTGAGGTGCTACCAAAACAAGGCGAGTGACTGTGTGTTGACCAATGGTTTTGAGTGACCGTAAGAAACTAACGTTATCCGGGTGGATTTTGTGAAGAGCATTCACGTTTTACTGCCTCATCACTACAATTTCCTTACTGTTTACATGCGTTTGCGTTTTCATTTTATTACTGAAAAAAATACCAGGACGCAAACTTTTAATTTCTCTGACGTTTTCACATCATAAACCATTAACATCAATATTAAAACTCGAGTCTTACATTTAAAACATCAGACTCATGCAGGCTGTCTGCTGAGTGACTGTAACGTTAACTGTTTTAACTGGGCAGAGATGAGCCTTCTGAAAGAGGCAGAAACAGGGGAACTACCAGCATTTTGTAGGCTATAGTGTACATATTTTCAGAGTTTACTGTGATTACAATGTGTTAACACACTGACCAATGTCACATCCAATGTCATGGCTTTTAATATTTTAGATTCCAGCTGCAGCTATTCACACTTAGGATTTCTTATGTAATTGCTGTATATTATAAGGTCTTTTGGTACCCTTTTGGTCCTCAAACGCAATATATTACTTCTAATGAATCATTTCAGATTTTTTATGGTATATTGCTTTGCTTTTAACATTTCTATTTCCTGTTATTAGGCTAGCACATCTCATGCAGTGCCCAGCACCAGCACTGTCCAAATACCACAAAAGGGTGACGTTGGCTGCCAGACAGACTCTCCAATGCAGGCATCGACTGGCACACAGCTGTCATTTAAAACTTTGCAGCCTCACTTCCGAAGTACAGGTTTGTGGTCTGGGATATGATTTTGCTTATAGGAAATACAAAATCTAATCTAACACATATTTTAATATTCATATAAGAGGCAAATATTCAGTTCACTTTTATTGCACACTGTGATTTCAATATCTGTTTCTGTGCGTAAAAGGTACAGAGACAACAACAGTCAAGACAACCACAGATGTTGGAGTCTTCAAAGGATAAGGAGAAATGGTTGAAAAGCAGGTGTGTACAATATATTTGCTTATTGACTTGTACATGTGAACCTCAGTAGACGTTTTTGTGAGTGTTATCAACTTAATTATCGATGACATGGTAAATAAGTTACTAGTAGCCTGGTAGTTCCATATGTATTTACTGACTTTTTCTACTTTCAGGAACCCCCGCTCTCTACAAATTGGAGAAGCTGTTCACTGGCAAGAGAGTCCTGAAGGATGTGGCGAAGCTTAGCCCCCATCACCAAACATCATCGCTCGAGGCTTATCACTCTGTAGTGATACATTTTGTTCCCAAAAGTGTGGTGTTTCCGTTTTTGGGAATGCTGTGCAGGTAAATAAGATAAAAGTGAATCTCAATCTTGATGCAAAAATTTTAAAACTTAAGTGATAAAATTTTTCAAAACAAGGCTCAATAAACTAACAGAAGTGGCAGTAATAAAATCTGATTTACTTTCTTTTTCTCACCTGTATGCAGGGTGCCTGTATTCACTGGATAGAGAGTGCACAAAAATGCAATTAGATTTATTTATCTTGTTTGAATTAGAAATAGTAGATTTGCAGTGTTGTGCTTTTTTGTATTCTTAATAAAGACACTTGTATTGAAGCTTTGTTGTTTCCTTCACATTTTACATATGAAAGTAACAATGTAGAAACATTTAAATGGTACAGTATGTGGGATTATAGTGTATTCTCTAGCTACAACTCAGTTTTTCATATGCATTTGTCCAAACTGAATGTGGTGAACTTGCTATTTCTAGTACTTTACACAATAACTAGAACACAAATGTATTTTAATTTTATTATCACATTGACATGCACAGTTATCTCATTGGCAATTAAGTTTTTTAAAAATTCTAAATGTTTGGATGCAGAACAGAAACGTACTTCTCATTGCCTCGAACTGGTAAGTGGGCATAATCCTGCATATAAATGTTTCTTGCATTCTGTAATGAGAAGACATTTAAGCAGACAGGTTCCAAGCCAGGATGTTCTGTCATGCACATGGGGGGATTTTGGAGCTGGTTCATCCTTCTGAGTACCTGTGCAATGAAAAGAGGCAAATGTGTGTTTTTTGCAGAGTTCATAAGCACACTGGACAAGGAATACTTATTGTGTATGATACCTACTTTTGGGGTCTCCCTGCAACAAACGTTTTCTCTTTCAGTGGGCATTGTGGCACAATTCCCACATGTGCACCTTTTCAGGGGAAAGAAAGGAGAATTAGAACTACTTTAGGAAAAAGAAGGTAGGTAATGCTGGTGCAGGTGTGTAAAAGATGACTGGAGGACGCTATGTTTGAGTGTTAAGCGATATAGTGACACCATATTTTACATTAGATATTGACTTTTCGCCTGTTATCTTATTAGCAATAACATGGCGACTACACCGGGCATTTGGCCAAAATAGTACATGGTATGGGACATACCAACTTATATTCAAGCTATACTATTACTGCATTATTACCTGGCATGATGCTATAAACTGCATGCTATGAAAGCTGCATGTTATGTTACAAGATATGTTCAAGTTACACATTTTCATAACTTCACTATGACCATAAAACTAAGTACATTTGTATTACTTTTTATGTTTTGACACAACACGTAAAACTGGGACGCTAACGTACATGCCTCGTTAGTGAAAACCGGATTGAGGTACATCTATAACTTGTCATTCTCACTCAAAATGAAAATAACTTTACCACTCAGAGACATCTAGTTGTACATGCGTTTCTTCCACCACCTCAGCATCGTCACTCTCTGGTTCTGGTTCCGACTCCGGTTCAAACATAAAAGAGCGAATTCCATAAACAGCTGCCTGGCCAGCTTGTTCATTTGGTGCGTGTGCCATGACGACGGATTGTTGTTTTGGAGTTGGCCAACTCGTGGATGTATTGGGCCAGCCCCCATCCCAGCGCTGTCCTTCCTGCAGCCAATCAGCGCGCGCATCATTATCATAAATCCAATGAGCATCCGGACCAGTCAAAATCTCGCATCTACTCTCGCGAGAGAAAGTCGCAGTATGGCAGGGGGGCAAAACAAGCTCAATGTTTGATTTTTTTTGGCAAATTAATTTTATTTATTTTTTTTAGGACAATTAAAGAGAGACAGGATATGTTAAAACACCAGGTGATGACTCCTTTAAACTCCGTGGTGAAAACGACCACCTGTTCACAGGGGCCAGGAATAAAGCCACTTCTTTTTCAAGATTCTTTTAATAAATACTTCGCAGAAAATTGCTGCTGTTGTGATTGATTTCCTCTGCCTTAGGAATGCAAAGATCCAGGGACAGGTCAGGGGGTCGGCAGGAAGCCCACTGTTGCCACCTGGCCCTGGTTTGTCCTCATGGATGAGGGTTTAGGACAGAGGCCTTCCATTGCCCCTCTTGTCCTAATTGCCCCCATTCCTGAGGACACACCAGGGCCAGGTGCTGCAGTGGGTGAGCAGCATGAGGAGGAGGATGAGGAGAGGCAGCCAGGGCCAGCAACAGGAGGGATTATACATTATCAGTTCCATTTCTTATTTACAACTAGAATAAATTTCTGAACTACTTTTAAGTGACAACACAGTTTAATTTTTTTTCTTTGATAACCAAGTATTTACAAAGATACACTCTGAACATTTCTATTTACAAGTTTTATTTACAAGTGGGCATTCTTAACATGTCCAACTACAAAAGATCAGCAGAAATCACTATTTACAGAGAACAATTATAAAACGATGTAAAACGTGTCCAGCAGCACCTCCAGGGACTCTGCTCAGTCTGAAATCTTACTTTGTGTCACCATTATTAAAGAAGTTTAGCAGCACCAGAACAGCCAGGTTTATTCTGCAGCACAGGGGCCTGGTCTGGATGGGGAAAGGAGGGTAAGAACAGGAGTACATAAATGATCAAAGCAACAATAGCGATTTAATTTTAATTAATAAGACAATTCTAGTTAAAGCTATAGCTTGGATAAATAATGCTGTATCTGTCCATCTATCTACTTTGGCTTCTCAATATGGTTTTGATGTTTAATGACAAAACATTTTCATATTGAAATTAAGTCAGGGCTATTTACAGGGTAAGTACACCATTTACTAGGTCCAATTCAAGCACTTTATAAGCCCTTTCAAGCATTCAAACTAAAATTCAAGCACTTTTAAGACCTTGAAAATACAGCATTAAAATTACAGAATTTTACAGCATATTAATTACCAGGAACTATGCTAGCTATATGAACATTAATGTGGGTTCAAGTAACCGGTTTACCTTGCCACGGCTCTCTCCCAGCCGGAGATAAACGAGCCGCCGGTGTCGCCGGAGCCGCCTCTCCTCTTCCTCGATCAAAAAAATAAATAAATAAACAAAATGACAAATTCTAGCCCCATTTTATCGCCGGTATGTCCGTTTGTCGCTGCCGTCTGTTGTGTTTTTCCCAAGCTTGGGCGACAGGAATCATGACGTGGTGAGGCAACCAGGAAATCCTCCGTAGGCTAGACCGTCCCATTTAACAACGGTTGACGACTCCTTCGGAGGCACCTCTGAAGGACTAGCCTTCGGAGGCTGCGTAGGCCGGGTCCTTCGAAGGATGCAGACCCTGAATTGGGACACAGCTTATGAGTCATCACTTCAGCACTGACTCCAGGATAAAGACATCCTTTTTCATACAGTACCTCACTAAACTTATTAGTTTGAAATGATGAATTATTGTCCATAATACAATTAAATGCATTACATATATTACTAATTGTCATACATTACTAAGTACTCGATTAGGGCACAGCTTGCTCCGTACTATTACTGATAAGGTGAAATGACACACTGACACACCACTGCAGTTTAGTGCTCCCCTGATGCAGAAGGCCAAATGAAGATTTTATCAATCAAGGAACATGACATGTATTTACCAACTTTAACATTTTTAGTGCTTTTTATACAAAGACCCTTTATCAAAGTGAGAATTACTACCTTTTCCCCCACACACAGTCTGTGAAGAACCAATGGAAAAAATATTGTCATAATGAGACAGCCGAACATAGCCTGATTCCACAGTGACAGTGAGCTTTGAGAACAGTTCAGTTTCCTTTTGGCAGCAACAATTATGTTAATGTGGATGAACTGCATATTGTACATTTATACTCCAGTTGTTTTGATAGTACAGTTAAATTTAAAATCAAATTCAAATATAAAGTTGAATATCTACAGAATTTAAACACAAAACTATTTTATGAATCACAGCCACTTACTCAGCAATAAGATCATTGTGGTGGTGAGTGGGCTTTTAACCAAGACAGGCTGTAGTCAGTGTTTTCTACCTGTGTTTTTAACTTGTCATCTTTCTCTCTAGTAGGACACTTGAGGAAAGTTACAACACCTCGACCAATGTGATATTTACTCCACAGTAAAGAGGTTGTTTAACAAGAAATTAAGATTTTGCAAATTATGACACTGGGTCCTAATTCATATGTTTTATAATTACTGTTACAAATCTTTTCATTTATTTCATGTGTACTTTTTGTAACCTTCATAGTGATGATTTCATGAATGCAAGCTTTGACTTAATTTTGTTAAACTGTTTGTGTAATAGTTAGAATTTTTGTGATATAAAGTGGATCAGACAAAAATTACTTTAGAGTAAAAGCAATTTTTTTTTTGAAAACTGTCATTCATCAGTTTCCTGTGATGATTGGAAATGTAGTGGTGATTTAAACCATTAACAAAATGTAATCATTATTAATGGCATCTTAATGTTTTCATTTATGTCTCAACATTTACCCAAGTTTGCATTTATCTTAGCAGAATGTAAAAAAGAAATGAAAAGCTGATATTATGTACTGGTTTTGTTTGAACATTTCTTTAAGACAAATGAAGAAAATTCACTGAATAACGATTCTCCTTTTGTGAAAAACACGGAAATATCTGCACACTGAATAATTTTAAGTCCCATAGGAGGTATTATTTATTTATGACATTGTGACATATGAGAAAGTTCTGTGGGTATTGCTTGGTATTGAGGCTTATATAGTGAGACTAAAAAAACAACAACACATAATTGGCTGATTATCTTTCTGTTTGCCTCATTTTTAAAAACATCACGATACCTTTGCCTGAGGAAGACCCTCTCAGAGTTGGCAACATAGCAAACAAGTGACATGTCCTTCGGGGCTTCAAAACTATTGTGTCCAGCTAATTTTTTGTTTTTCATTTTGAGCCCTTTTACCCAGTCAAGTACAGGGTTAAAATAATCAGGCCCCCTGATAAACATTAATGCTTTATGTTTTATCTGTAGTGTATGATTTGTTTGCCCTTTCAATTGACAGTCAGATTTGATTGTGAAATACAACATTCAGTCAGTAAAAAAGACAAAAGGAGTGCAAATATAAATAGAATTTATTGAAATTTTAAACAAGTTATAGATGAATATAAAAACTCAACATTGGCCATGACAGTCTGGGCTATGTTCAGGCCTAACAAAATGTGTCCTAAAGGCCAAATTCAAAAGCAGTGACACTGCCAACTGTAAGCAGTTCACTGCATTTGCAAATGGTCTTTAAGACAATTAACTAATTTACTTAAAAACATATAATTTCTCCTAGGTGTGAGATGAATGTGTCTGATGTGAGGGTGCTCAATTATGGCACCATTTAAACTATGAACACATGTAGCCATAACACTGTAAACACATTTCCTGGCCTTATCAATCTTTGCTGGTTTGCCACCAGGCACCCACCTGCACCTTTGGGCCAATGAAGAAAATATTATCTTAATGCCAGGATGCTGGAGGTGAAGCTGGTGCAGGTCCTCCTTCATCATGCTGACCAGCTTGACACTGCTGACCTTCCCCATGTCATTGCCGCCACAGAGGATGATGAGGACATCTGGTGCTGCTCTTCCTTGCAGGGAGTGGAAAAAGAAGGAGAGAAAGCCTCTCTGCAGTCCACCCCAGCCAAACCAGCAGACATGGACGCCCGGCATGCTGAGGGTGCTTCCCTCTGCACCTCTCCGGGCACCACGCCGGACATAGCTGTCACCGGTGCTCCACACTGCATATGAAAGTAAAATAATTGCAATAAATAATTAGCATTATATATTTTTTGAAAAAGTTTAAGCGTTTTTTTTTTAAGATAAGAGCTGAATCATTGATTCAAGGTTTGTTGTATAACGTTAGTTTAAGCTAAACTCAACTTACCTCAAGTTTCGTGAGGGAGCTGCCACAGGGCTAGCCAAAGTAGCGTAGCTTCTTAGCCTTGTAGCTTGTTAGCTTTAGCTAACTTAGCAGCGCCGAGTGAGGTTTAAGCAACCAGGCTTCCTTCGGCCCGCCTCTTTGCCCATTTTTGATTGTCCGGGAGTTGGGCGGAGTCAGGCACTGGCAAGATGGCGACGTCTAGAGCGGAGTATTTTGAGCTTCAAATCCACTCTTCAGAAATGGATGTGTGACGTCACGGTGACTGCGTCCATTATTTTATACAGTCTATGGTTGAAACCAACAAGCAGGCTTCTGGGGTGAGTGGCAATAATTCCTTTCACTGTCTCGATGCTTACATCATAACTCTCCATGAAATCTTCAAGTTCAGGGAACATATCCACACTGCCCTCCTCAATGCACACAGCCCATCGCTCCAGCTTCCTTTTAAATGCTGTTTCCTTGTCAGAAAGAGCAAGGACGGTTGTGTTTGAGCCTTGAAGGGACATGTTCAGACAGTTCAGTTTGTCAGAAATGCCTGCCAAATATACAAGGCTAGCAACCCACTTCGGGTCCATCAGGTGGTTAGTGAGGGAAGAACCACAGTCTGTTAGGAAGACGCGGACCTCATCACGTAGCTCAAAGCTTCGTGGTGACGCATACTATAGCCATTTTTTTTTTTTTTTTTTTTTTGCATATGCACTAAGGGCCGTGATATACTTGCCGCTTGATCGAACGTACACGTACACAACGCACCGTGTCTAGCTTAGACACGGCGCATTGTGTACGTAGCACCATGCTGCCAAAATGCACAATACTGGCAGTCACCACTTGGGGCAGACAACAGAAATATAAACCCGGAAACCGTGAAGAATCTCATGAGGAGAAGGAGAGTACGTTACAAGAAGAAGAAGAAGAAGTGGTGTAAGAATTGAAGAAGACTTGAAGAAGAATAGTAAAAGAATAGTAAATTAAACAAACATGGATGTCCTTGATGCAGAAGAGGAGATTGTAATTTTACTTATGTTGCGGTCTGATCATCCGGACGGGTCACTGTGTGCATTCTCACCAGCGCCTCTAGCGGTTATGCGAATATTGCATCTCGTGCACGCGTTGCGTTACCTCGCGTTGAGATGTGCGTTCGAGACGTCAAATGAACGCAGATCACGCGTGGCAGCCATGATGCGGTCGCGTTTGCGTTGTTTGCGGCAAGTATATCACGGCCGTGACTCGTGTGCATGTGACTCTCAAAAAAACACTCAGTAACATCATTCTATCACTGGCAAAGACAATTTAATGTAAATACAATCCCCTGTCCAAAATATATAATCTTATTTTGAACATATATATGAATATATTTTTCTCCGAATCCATCTGGCAACCCCCAGAAATGATCTTACAACCCTTGTGGGGGTCGGGATCCCCAGGTTTAGAATCACTGGATTAAGGGAATATAAACAGGTAATCAAGGAATGTACACAGATTCGGACTTTAGGACTGCTGCAAAGGCAGTGAGTCGCCACTTTTTTCGATCTCACTCAGTTACCATGCCAGTATGTCTGAATTAATTAGACTTTGGTGCCCATGGTTCCCGTACATTGAGCTGAGTGATTGAATTCTTAAGAATCTTACTAAGCTGACAATGTGTAGCACATCCATATTGATAAAAGTTTAACATTTAACACTAACATTTTGATGTGTGATGCTAAACTGCTTAGAACTAGCTCAGGCGGGTCATCCTCGGCTACCCAGTGGATTTTAACATATACTAAAAAAGTAAATATAAATAAAATAAAATTCCAATCTGCCAAAATTTGTATAAACACCACGTCTCTATCTTGTTGTATGAACACAGAACCTGCCCTGCCCCAACTGGGGGGGGGGGGGGGGGGGGGGGGGTGTTCCGGGATGAGCGATATCTCATAGGGTTATGGCTGAGGTGAGAATTTCTAATCTTTCATCGGGAAACGGTCTTCAATGTTTGCTGCTCTTTTCTCCACAGCATGTGTAGTGTGGGAGGAGGCTTGACATGAGAGTAATGAGAGGATGCAGAACACTCCACATCTTGTTATCAGAAGCCTGGTACCAAGTGGAGCTGTATCTTGAGCCTTAAGTACAGTGTGTGTGTGTGTGTGCGCGTGTGTGTGTGTGTGTGTGTGTGTGTGTGTGTGTGTGTGTGTGTGTGTGTGTGTCTGAAAGAGATTTTGGAAACGTTTCTGTGTCAGGAGGTTCTGCTCCGAGCAAACGCCTTTTCCTTTGCTCCTACTGTGAAAAGCTTTGTTGTTAACCCTCTTTCCTTCAGCTCACACCGCCACGCAATCAGCTTCCCCTTTCCGAATGGGAAGGACGAGAGGTCAAAGGTTAAAGGGCGGAAGGAGGTGATGTAGGATAAATGATGGTGTGTGTGTGTGTGTGTGTGTGTGTGTCTGTGTGCCCTGGAGGAACATTCTCCAGATGCAATGAGAGGAAGCTATCGGGCCGAAAAGCCTCAGTGACAGCAGGGGTCGAGCTGAAGAGACAGATATCTCTATCAGCCTGTGATAGGACACACAGAGCACAGACTTATTTGGAGGTGCTACGATGTGACTACATCTCTGCCTGACACTGCAAACTGTTGGCCAGATCCACAGCAGACCCCCACTGTCCTCCAATGACTTAGGCTCTGTTTAGGGGGGGAAGAAATCTCCTGAGGTCATCTCCAATGAACCTTTTCTCTGGGAAACATCAGTAACAATGTGATTCTTCATTTTGAACAGGTGCATTAATGTGAAAGCTCTGTGCTTTCCATCCCTTAGGCAATTTTTCCTTCCTTGTGTCCTGTCTGTGTCACATCTCTCCAGAAGTGTAATAGGTTTAATATTGGTATGCACTTTAATTGGTTGTTGTAGAGTTCTAAATTATGTGGGCCAATGAAGAAAATTATGTGTTGTGGTTTATCAAAATCTACTGGACATTTCAACAGCTCATTTCTAGAGAGAAGGGGATTTATGTCAGCAACTTCGATTTGTGGTCATTTTGGGGTTTGGTTTAATTTTTAACAAAGACTTGGCTTTCAGTATATGAAACTCGTATCGGCAAATTCAGACAATAAATACAATTTTGAAGCATGTTAAGGCACATTGTTCTACATATATATGACTAAATGTTGTCATATGTTAACGTTGGCATGAGACATTTGGAAGACATTGAGTTTTGGTTACTTGACAACAAAACTTAAAACTAACGAATTATCAATGTAGTCCATCATCAGTATCAGTAGGTGCTGGCATGGGCTAGCAACCCATGGTAGCAGTGGTGAGGCCTAGCAGCCTTACTACAACCAAAATTAGCTACAGCCAACATAGGAAAAATACCCCAAGAGTCAGTGAGAGCAGGGGTGGAAGATGACTCATAGGTGGATCACACAGTAACAGACATTGGAACGAACACGGCTATGCATTGGATCTGTGACTCAGTGAAGTTTAGGGACACAGACCTATCCACCAGGGCTAGAATTAGCAGCACTCAGGGCAAGGCAAGCGCATCTGTAGAGGATAAAAGTAGCACAGTTGAGAACAAGATGCTTCAGCTCACATAGTTAACATGTCACTACAGTCTGGAACATTCCCAAAGGCCTTGAAAACTGCGGTCATTAAGCCTCTCCTAAAGAAGAGCAGTCTTGATGCCACAGTACTGAACAACTACCGGCCCATTTCAAATCTGCCGTTTTTAGGCAAAGTCCTTGAGAAAGTTGTTTACCAACAGCTGACTGACTTTCTCCTAATGAACAACTCCTTTGATGTTTTCCAGTCAGGTTTTAGACCCCATCACAGCACTGAGACCGCTTTTATTAAGGTGACAAATGACATCCGCCTGAACACTGACGTAGGCAAAGTCTCAGTTGTAGTCCTGCTAGATCTGAGTGCTGCTTTTGACACTGTTGATCATGAGATCCTGTTACAGAGATTAGAGGACTGGGTGGGCATCTCTGGCACTGCCCTAAATTGGTTGAAGTCCTATCTAGAAGACAGGAGGTACTTTGTTGAAATTGGTAACTGTGTCTCAGACCTGTGGGGTGCCCCGAGGGTCAATCCTGGGACCCCTTCTGTCCAATCTATACATGCTGCCTTTAGGCCAGTTAATACAAAGTAATAATGTGTCCTACCACAATTATGCAGACAACACTCAGATCTATGTGTCACTGACAGCAGGTGAATATGGACCAGTAGATTCACTCTGTCACTGCATCCAACAGGTCAGTGTGTGGATGCAAAAACAACTTTCTCCAGCTAAATTCAGACAAGACTAAAGTCATCGTATTTGGTCCACAGAAACAAAGAGAAAGTGTCTGCAGTCACCTCCAGTCTCTCTCTCTAAAACCTACAAATCAGGTTAGAAATCTCGGGGTAATAATGGACTCAGACTTGAACTTTAACAGCCACATCAAATCAATGACATCAGCAGCCTTTTACCATCTAAAAAACATTGCCAAAATCAAAGGTATAGTGTCTGAACCTGACTTAGAGAGACTTATCCATGCATTTGTCTCTAGTAGGTTAGACTACTGTAACGGCCTGCTCACTGGCCTCTCCAAACGGGCCGTAAGACAGCTGCAGTACATCCAGAATGCTGCTGCTTGGGTCCTGACCAGAACCAGGAAGTATGAGCACATTAGTCCTGTGCTCAGGTCTCTACATTGGCTTACTGTGGCTCAGAGAATAGACTTTAAAGCAGTTCTGCTTGTGTACAAGTCTCTCCACGGCCTAGCACCAAAGTACATCTCTGACATGTTAGTGCCATATGAACCATCTCGGACTCTGAGGACCTCAGGGACTGGCCTCCTGCTGGTGCCCAGAGTCAGGACTAAACATGGGGAATCAAGGTTCCAGTTTTATGCAACTAAAATCTGGAACAGTCTTTCTGAAGATGTGAGACAGGCCTCTACTCTGACAATGTTCAAATGTAGGCTCAAAACAGCTCTATTTCACTGTGCATATGACTGAAAGGATCTTATCTGCACTCTTCTCTTTTAAAGTTCATTTTATAATGATTATTTATGTTTTTATTTTGTACTGTGATTTTAATGCATTTTCTTGTTCTGTAAAGCACTTTGAATTACTTTGTGTACGAATTGTGCTCTACAAATAAACTTGCCTTGCCTCAGGTTTGTCCTTGTGGCTGGCAGAAAGCAACATCAGTAAAAGGCCTCAGAACTCATCAGGTAAAGAAGAAGTGTGTGACAAAGAAAGGGCAGAGTAGCGGCACTGATCAGTACTTCCTAAGAAGTCCGTCGAGTCAGTCGGATGAAGTCCAGCAGCAGGTAGAAAACCACAGTTCGCAGGATATCAGCAACACTGCCACTGAGGAGGAGGAGGAGGGGGTAGTAAGAGAGGATGCAAGTGACACTGAGGCCAGTGTGCCAGTCAGAGAGAGAACCATGGAGCAAAAGGTTAGAGTTAGATGGCCTAGGGCAAATGACAGTAAAGAATGGGAGATAGTTAACAGAGGTTTGTCAGAAATCTTAAGTAGGCTTAGAGGAAATGCAATAGAAAGGTTAGAAAAGATGGGAGATATAATTTACTCATATGGTGTAGAGAGGTTTGGGGTGCATGAGAGAAAGAGGAGTGAGAAAGAGGAGTGAGAGGGCACAGACAGGTAAATCTAGGTGGCAAAGAGAAATAGAGGAGCTGGTCAAGGAAAGGAGACAGTTAAGAAAGGTGTGGAGAAAAGCTAAAGAAGAAGAAAGGGAGGGAATTAAGGTGTTGCAAGAGGAGCTGAGAAGCAGGCTAGCAGTTCTTAGAAGGGCAGAGCATCTCAGGAAAAAGAGGAGGAAGAAGGAACATATAAGGACAGGTTTTTTCAGGGACCCTTTTAAGTTTGTTAAAGGATTGTTCAGCCAGGAAAAGGGAGGGCAGCTCATAGCAGAAAGGCTAGAGGTTGAAGAATATTTGAGAAACACATATTCAGATTTAGAGAAGAATAGGATAGTAGGTTTCCCACCCGATATCCCTCCATTAGGAGGGATAGAGCATGAGATGGATGTTAGGCCACCTAGGTGGAAGGAAGTTCAGGAGGTGGTCAGGCATGCAAAGGCTTCTTCGGCCCCAGGGCCTAATGGAGTCCCCTACCGGGTTAATAAAAGTGCGCCAGATACCCTTAAATTTTTGTGTAAACAGCTAAGAATAGTTTGGGAGAAACAAATTATACCAAGAGCATGGCGTAGGGCAGGGGGTGTCCTCATTCCTAAGGAGAAGGAGTCTGTGGACCTTAGCCAGTCCCAGATGATTTCTCTCTTGAATGTAGAGAGGAATATTTTCTTTAGTGTAGTTGCACAAAGATTAGCTAGCTACTTAGAAAGGAACAGCTTAATAGATACCATGGTGCAGAAGGCAGGAATACCAGGTTTTTCAGGGTGTTTAGAGCATACTAGCATGATCTGGTACCAGATTCAGGCAGCGAAGATTAAGAAAAGGGACCTGCATGTAGTATTTTTAGATCTTGCAAATGTGTTTGGTTCAGTACCGCATAGCCTCATTTGGAGTGTGTTTGACTATTTCAGAGTGCCACAGGTAGTTGTTAACTCAGTGAAAGCATATTTTAAAGATATTAGGTTGTGTCTAAATACAGCAGGTTTCACAACAGGTTGGCAGAGGCTAAAAATAGGCATCATGGCAGGGTGTACAATTTCTCCATTAGCACTTACTATGGCAATGGAAGCAATCATTAGGGCTTCTAAGTGGGTGGTAGATGGGGAGAGACGACAGAACGGGTTGCATCTTCCACCAGTTAGGGCTTACATGGATGACATGACACTGGTGACCACAACAATGCCATGTACAAAGAGGCTACTAGAGAAGGTAAATAAGGACCTCAAGTGGGCCAGCATGAAGATCAAGCCTAGTAAATCTAGAAGCATCTCGATACGTAGAGGGGAGTTAAGTGATAGGAAGTTTGTCATAGATGATGAGGAAATCCCAACAATTAGGGAAAAGTCAGCAAAGAGCTTAGGTTGATGGTACAATGTGGAGTTGATGAGCAAGAGGTGGTGAAATTTAGGAAAGATGTGGCAGAAGGATTGGATAGAATAGATAAATCACAACGTTGTCCAACGAAAGTTGAAGTTGTGGTGTTTGCAATTTGGGCTCTATCCTAGGTTAATGTGGCCATTGTCAGTTTATAAAATTCCAGTATCCGTAGTGGAGAGAATTGAAAGGTCGGTTAGCTCCTATATTAGGAAGTGGTTGGGCACTCCTAGGTGCCTAAGTAGTGTTGCATTGTATGGAAAAGGGATACTGCAGCTGCCAGTATCTAGTTTAACAGAGGAATTTAAATATACCAAGCTCAGGACAGAGCTCTTGTTATCTGGAAGTGAGGACGTGGTAGTTTGGAGTGTGGTTCCAAATCCAACCAAGGGGAGGAATTGGAACCCAAGATCAGCAGTTCAGGAGGCAGAGGCAGCTCTTAGGCATGCAGAGATTGTAGGTAATGTTCAGTTTGGCTGGGGAGGCCTGGGGCTTGGCTCAGGTAAACCGGTATGGAATAAAGCAGGTCTCAAAGATAAAAGAAAGCTGGTTGTAGAACAGATAGGTAGACAGGAAGAGATGTTAAGGGGTGCAACAGTAGTGGCCCAGGCTAAACAGGGACAGTGGTTGAATTGGGAAAGTGTAAAGAAGAGGATGCTTAGTTGGAGGGACCTGTGGAGTGAGGAGAATCTTATTAGATTCCTGGTAGAGGCTACATACAATGTGTTACCAACCCCCCAGAACCTAAAACTGTGGGTAAATGAGGACCCATCATGCCCATAGTGTTCAGGTACTGCAACTTTAAAACATATTTTGTCAGGCTGTAAAGTTAGCTTGTTACAAGGCCGATATACATGGCGACATAACCAGGTGTTGAAATGTTTAGCTGAAGGCATTGAAGGGAAACAAAGACAGGTGAATTCAGAAGGTGTTAAGGGTAGGAGTTTAGTAATTCAGTTTGTCTGTGAGGGAGAGAAATACAGAAGGAATAAGTTAGTGAGGTGGGTAGAAGGTGCTTGTGATTGGGAAATGCAAGTAGATTTAGGGGGAAAGCTTGTTGTTCCCCAGGAAATAGTTTGTACCAGGCAGAGGCCTGACTTAGTGTTGTGGTCAGTGAGTCAACAGATTTTTTAGTTTATTTCATTGAGCTGACAGTTCCATGGGAAGACTCAGTGGAAGAGGCCTATGAAAGAAAAAAGCTTAGATATACAGACTTAGGAGCAGAAGCTGAGCAGTGAAGATGGAAGACTAGGATTTGTCCAGTGGAAGTGGGGTGTAGGGGATTCATAGCAAGATCAGCTGTCTCGCTCCTGGGGGAACTTGGAGTGCGGGGACAGAGTTTGAGGAAGACAGTGAGGGAAATGTCAGATGAAGCAGTTAAATGTAGCCAGTGGATCGATAAGCGAAGAAATAATGTCAGTTGGGGGCCAGGAACTACTAAGCAGGGCACATAACCCCTTGAGATCAGGTGGAGGGATCCACTTCCTCTCAGGAGGAAATCCAGGAAGAGGAAGTATTGGGAGTGGCCTATTTGAATCCATTTTGTCTGAGGCCATGCTGTAAGGTGAGTGTGCTTGAGGCCATGCTGTGGGGTGAGTGTGCTTGCTGATCCTGTAAGTTTATTTAGCTTCTTGAATTTTAGCTTATATTGTACTTATGCTATGTCGCATGTGAAATAGAGTATAGTGAATGTGCTAGGAAAGGTAGTATCAGCACTGTTTCTATCTGGAGCTCGCATGCACCCAGCCTGGGTTTGGTTGAAGATGGCAGTGCTGTTTGGGCTGAGAAAGCTATGTGTAAGTAAGGAGGAATTCCAGGAAGAGGAAGGTTATTTAAGTGTGGGAGTGGCCTATTTGAATCCATTTTGTTTGAGGCCATGCAGCAAGGTGAGTGTGTTTGCTGATCCTGTAAGTTTATTTAGCTCCTTTAACTTTAGCTTATATTGTACTTATGCTATGTAGCGTGTGAAATAGAGTGTGGTGAATGTGCTAGGAAAGGTGGTATCAGTCCTGTTTCTACCTGGAGCTTGCATGTACGGAGCCTGGGTTTGGTTGAAGGTGGCAGTGCTGTTTGGGCTTAGAAAGCCATGTGTAAGTAAGGTAAAGGAGGTTATTGGGTTGGTGCGGAGAAGAGAGCCGTAAGACCTGGCATTAGGGGAGTGTCTCTGGGATTTTAGAGATCACTGTCTAGCCTCCTGGAGGTGCTGTGGAACCAACTAGACGAAACACCGGTGAAAGGAGGTTCCCACCTGATGACCCCAAAAACATGCTAGTTATCACTGCTCACTGGTTTGTATAATTAAGCCTTGCCATATTAGCTTATCATAGGGCTTAGGTTATTCACTGAGTGTTGATCCTTTCTCTAGAGCACAAACTTCTTGTGTTTATTTGAACATTACATCAATTGATGTTGGCATTAGTTTTTCTAACATCATATTTTGGTCATCTGACACCACAACCAAATATCAGCGTTGAAAGATGTTGGTGGCCAGCTGGGATTATGGATGAAAGCTTAACGTTATAGTAACAAGGCAGTCTGGAACAGTGGCTTTTAATCTGATTTAAAGCAAAAAAAAACATTCTTGGCTTTCAGAATATTAAAATCTCTTTATTGCATTTTTCAAATAAAACACAGAACAGAACAGGTCGGACATAACATGGCAAATAGAAGGAGTAGTTGAAAATAAGAGAATAAGGTCGCAATGAAAAAAGATTTAGTAGAAAAAACAAAACAAATGAAAAATAGTGGCCATTACATCCATCCCCAACCTTCCTCACCTCCTACAGACATACAGAGGCAGCAATAACCAAACAGACAAACAGGCTGGCAATTGGGCTAGCTCGACACATAACAGGGTTACAAAAGAACTAATTTACAGGAGGTGTCTAGAGACTGGCTATGCCGATTTAGGAAACCCCTGTAATATAGAAGATGACAGTGTAGTTCCAATGTACTTTAAGTAAAGATCCCAAACTTTAGAGTTAAGAGTGAAGCACATAGAGATATATTCATTGGGAATACACTGCATTACAAGATTGTGCCACAACTTTTTTGTTGGAGCCATATCCTTGGTTCAGAAGTGCAGAATATTTTTTCCTGGCAGCAAAAGTCAAAAGATTGAAGTCTCCTGTGTTTGATGTTTGTAATATGAACATCTGAGAGTCCAAGGAAGGAGGAACATAGGGTCCAAATCTTTTTGAACACCAAATATAACAGACAGTTCACTCACAATAGATCAATAGCTTTGTAGCTTCACACAAAGCCAAAAACAGTGAATATAGCGTCCAGATTCAGAGTAACACTTACAGCAGAGAGATGAAACATTAGCATCCATTTTGTTTTTGAGAGCAGGTGTTATATATGTGCAGTGGACCATTCTGAACTGAGTAGATCTAGTTCGATTGCAGACAGATATTTCCATAGCATGGATCCACACTGCCTGCCACACCAGGTCATCAATAGTGATGCCCAGTTCTCTTTCCCAGGCATGCTTAGTGGCCTGGGAGGTTAAAGCTGAGTTGGAGTTGAGGGCTCTGTAGTATACACTAATGTGTTCCTTAGACACCTGTAAAGACAGTGCCCTTTCTACATGTGAAGGGGTATTACTAATTATTAGTGTGGTATCTTTATTAATAAAATGACTGGTTTGTAAGTATCTACAAAACTCACAACTAAATAACCTGTATCGCTGGGTGGCGAACCTCCTCTTGGAGCCTCCATGGGACACCTGTAGAGTGGCAGAGAAAAGCATGGCATATGAAATCCCACACTCCCACAGCTGCTGTTTCAGGACATCAAATTCCTTTTAGTTTCTTCATCACCACTGCTGAGAAATCTGTAGAATGAGAGTCTGGATCCGTTGTACATTAAGACACCATCTTGACTGGCATGGCGCGCCGCTTCCTATCATCCTCTGCTTATCTGTAAATGCATAAAACTGCAGCAGCAGCAGTGTTCTGGGACTTTTGTTTGGGTCTGGTTTTGGTGCTCGCGAGCGGTGTGGCCTAGGCTGACCAAACGTCCTGTCCGGGGTGTCCGAGGGGTGTTTATAAATTGATGATAATGTCCAGTTTTCCTTGTGTGTGTGTGTGTGTGTGTGTGTGTGTGTGTGTGCATGCATAATCCCAGAGAGGCTGCCTTATCGGCGGATCTCCAACACTCACAACGAGGAGGCAGCAGACACCCGCGGCGCAGCATTATTCTAAGCTTCCAAGATGCCGAAGCGCAAGTGCAGCTTTATAGATGAACTGGAGAAAAAATTCCCAACTTACTGTTCCGACCCGGTCGGGATATATGGGAGGCTGAGTGCACCGTGTGCAAAGTTGGCACATATGATTCTGTGTCTAATAAAGGTGCTAGGGACCTCAAAGTTGGATTTTCTAATACAGAAGAGGTATTATTTAGAACATTAGGTAACACTTCATAAGTCAGCCCACGTTTTAGAATGTACCTTTTGCCCACTATGGTTTAATTTCCTCATATGAATCTGTATTAAGTGCAATAAAAACAAATGCTTTTGCCCTTTGCTTATGGCAGTTGATTCAGTCACTTTAATGTAGCCTATGTGTCATCAGGCAATTTTACCCACACTCCAGGGTTTTAACATTTATGTTTTGTTTACATTTCATTGAATGAGTTTGAATATGAATATGTCAAGAAATGGGTCTATATTCTGCGAACTGCCTAATTAACGGGCAGGCTGGAGTACAAAGCAAACTTACCTCTCTCAAGTGCACATCTATGGAAGTCTTGTAGTGCCATCCGAGGACGAAACACAAACAATACAGTCATGTAATAATATAGCCTACACATATCTTAAAATACACAATAATGAGTCATGAAAAGTTATAAAATGTTTTTATTATTTAATTACACAGAAACCACATGGTAGGTGCTGTTCTCACATCTACAGCGTACTTTCACCAAAACTTACAGGGAAACTAGCCAGTACTTTCCACCTAAGTAAATACTAACAAAAGATACCGGGCTGGATTATGAAGTTTGCACTGTTTGCCTGTCCTTAGTCTGTAGCTTGGCACTCAGATGTTAACCCTTTAAAAACAGTTAGTTCAATGCTTCACAAGGTAACAATATTACCAGAAAATAATACAAAGACGAATCAAAGTGTCCCTGACAAAAAATAACAGAGTTCCACTGGTTGTCTTATTCAAGTTCATTTTTTTCCTTCTGTTATAAACCGTTCAGTTTAGTTTTAATCCTTTATTGTGACAAATGCACTTTTTAAGTCACAAGTCAAGTGGAAAAGGTCGTCGTGATACTACTACTACACAGTGTGATGCTCAAGTGATGGAGATAGAAGAATGGATGGGCTCCTGTGGATAATAGGTGATCTTGATCCAACTCCTTGGGTCAAGGCAGAGATCAGGTTCATGGGTGGCTCGCCATCTCTCTCGTCAGGTAAAATCTCAAATCCACACGTAACTTTCCATAGGATCTCAAAAACCTCACCTGTGTAGAAACAGAGCTATTACTATTTTGCATCATCAACTTCAATTGTTTTATGGCCATAATCAATATCACATAAATACATCACAGTAACACAAAGTGAGCAGATGAATAACTTAACTGTACAGTTTTTCTCAGCATGCAATACTTTATCCTGTCTTTACATTTCACATCATGAATTATTAGCCTTTTAATCCATAACTTGTGATTATTAAGCATATTAATCTATTACAAATACTACGTGTTTTCTTTTGAACTACAATGTTAATGTTTTTAACCATTTGTTTAACATTTTTCAACTTAAATATGAATAACAAAATCATGTGTGCTATTAACACACATATTTCAAAACTGTAGGCTACACCAGTACACACACTGTGTTACGCTTGACTATTGATCGTTAATAACATCCATAACCAATTGTAATGGTGCAAATGTATACAGTACACTACTAACACAAATATAAACGGCAACGACCTTGAGGCAAAATAAACTGTAGCACTTTACAGTTACGAGTAGGTCGCAACGCCAAGTTAGTGTGGTATAGAGGGAAGCACACAGTGTGCACCTCCCTGTTTGACCGACCAATCACAGCTGGTCTAAGCAGAGTGACTGTGATTGACACCTTGTTTGATCAATAGGACTATGCCAGAGCGATGTAGTTAGATTGACAGGTAAAAACAAACAAACAAACAAACGAACATTCAAGCAACTTGAAGACAACTGAGGGATGATACGGGAATATTGTAAGAAATAAACACTACATACAGAGAAAGTATACTGCAGTTTCTATTCAAACTCATTCAATGAAATGTAAACAAAACATAAATATTAAAACCCTGGAGTGTGAGTGAAATTGCCTGATGACACATAGGCTACATAAAAGTGACTGAATCAATTGCCATGAGCAAAGGGCAAAAGCATTTGTTTTTATTGCACTTCATACATATACAGATTCATATGAGGAAATTAAACCATAAGTTTCGGGAAATTACATGTGACGAGTTATATTCTAACTCCTGGGAAAGTATGTGGTAAGTGACCAGGAGGAATTATGCTCTAACTCCGGGGAAAGTACATGTAAGTTCCTGGGAGTTATACGCTAACTCCTGGGAAAGTGGGCAAGAGGTACACTCTAAAACGTGGGCTGACTTATGAAGTGTTACCCATTATTTCATATTATTTATGTATTTATTTGTCCAGTAATTTGTCCAGACATTATTTCTATCCATTTAATTCCAGAGATTTTACATTTATTTTACATTTATATTTTATATTGTACAAATGAAACTTGTAAAAAGAGGCATAATAAAAGCAAGTTGAGTAACCTCTGAGAAGCCTATCAAAATTTCTGTATTTGTAAGATATTATTTTGTAATATACAGACGAGTGTCGAGTGTCCTCTTTTTTGGAAATCAAAATATGGTCACCCTACAGCGTGCTCTTTCCAGTTCCAGTTCCAGCCAGGGGCTGGCTTTGGTAGTTATCTTCAAGATGCAGGGCAGCCATGCTTCAAAAAATCCACTGGCTGCCCCGTCTCAGTACCTTCTGTTAAGCCAACAACCTGAACATTCAAGCGCCTGCTGTAGTTTTCTGCCATATCAAGACGCTCTGATAAAACACTGACCTGCTTCTCCAGTTCAATAATTCTTGGCTCCTGTACTGTGGCAGAGCTTTCAGCCGCTAGGATTCTAGCCTCAGCTTCATCTAGCTGCTTGCTGGCAGTCTGGAGCTCCATGGAGTGCTTGTGGATAGTCTCTGCCGATTTTGTCATCAATTACATTTATATTAGCAGTCATCACATTGAGGGCTTTGGCGAGAGCTGGGTCTAGTTCATTGGCGATGTCAGATACGTTGTGGTCGGCATCTTGTGTGCATTCACCTGGCTTAGACGAGGCATCTTTTTTGTCTGTCTTCCTCAAATTTCTTCCCATTTTATCAAAAGACTGTGGCCAGTTTTCTAGGGACATAGCATGAATTGTTCATACCAAAAGTGGCCTAATATGCAGTTGTTGTCAGGTAAAGCAGATAATTAGAGCCGAGTGGCACCGAGTTCTAACCAAAATGGTGCATTCACCTTGCCATCATCTGACCCCAGATTGGAACATTTTTAAGTTCACTGGAGAGCAACTTGGTATCAGGTGACGGTGATGGAGGTTCATGTTATGTAAATAACCTGAAAGTATCTAAAAGTGGTTTAACCTTCTCACCACCACTGTGCCTCTGGTGGATGGGTCAATACAAACTCATTGTGTGCATAAATGTATTTTAAACTCTAGAGAACATCCCAAAGATGCCCAATAAGTCGGGCTGAAATTTGGTAGTTCCATCTGAAGGAATGGTGCAACCATGAAAAAAACTAAACAATGTTTATACTCATATACAGAGGTAATCCCTCTCACTCATCTCTTATGACCCACTGTGAGTGGGTGGTGATGTATTTTTTGCAGAGACCCTGACCTCTGCCTAAATTTTCCCATTTTCTATGTTTGGGACATTCCTAGGCACAGCACTCAGGTGAGGTTGGGACTTTATACAAAGGTAGTGACCAAGTGCCAGACTATAAGCAACAGGCATGCAAGAGGAACCTGGACATTATTTGGTCTATTTTGTCAGGTTTATGTGTTGCAGTTACTTATAACATTTCCATCCAACGTGTGTGCAAGCAGTTTTGCTAGTTGTCTGGTCCAACTACATGGCTCATGCAGTCTTCTGTGTTTTCTTTCTTGTTGTATATTGCCCTTGTGAAGCACTTTGTGACCGATGTCTGTGAAAAGCACAATACAAAAATAAATTTTACTTACTTACTTAATTACGTTACATTAATTAAGTAAATTGTGTGGTGTGTGGAAAAACACACAAAAAAATTCAATATATCGCAAAAATGTTTTCATGCTTGGAGAAGGTGGAAAAGTTGGAGTATCAGTAAAAAATAAATGTGACTAAAGCAATGGAAACACATTCAGTGAATAAATGATGATGTACTGTCATTGTTAATAGGCCACTCCATCACCTCTAAAGGCTTTTAAAATGTTTATGTCTACACAGAGCTTTAATAGAGCTGTAATAGTTCAAAACTCTTTATTTCCATTGTTCAGTGTGCTCTCCATCATTATACATCCATTGTATTCTTTTGTTTTAGGTTTGACTGGCACTCTTCGTCTTCAGTGTTATCATGGCACCTCACTGGAGAATTAGCACCACCTACTGCTCATCTTGAAGAACCAACTCCTGATAGTCAAATATGGAAAAGCACAAAAATTAACTTATTTTTTGCTAATTCTCTGAAAATTAGGTTAACATTTGTGCTACCTTTAGATGGAAACCAAAGTTTTGTAAATGATAGTTA
The DNA here is from genome assembly GCA_026686955.1 of Epinephelus cyanopodus. NCBI lineage: Eukaryota > Metazoa > Chordata > Actinopteri > Perciformes > Serranidae > Epinephelus > Epinephelus cyanopodus. Next base: position 944,325 of record CM048936.1, read on the forward strand.
TATGATTTAATTCCATTAATGGTATTTTTCTTGTTCATGCTAGAATATTTGACTCAATTGGATGGAAATTTTATATGTAATTGAAATATGGAAACCTGACAGAAGTGTACGAAAATCTCAGATACAGCACAGAAGAAAAATATACAAGGGGCGCCCACTAGCTTAGAGGGTAGAGTGGGCATCCCATGTACAAAGGCAATGTCCTTGCTGCAGCAGCTGTAGGTTCAACCTAATCTTTATGATCTGTAACAAACAAAAAGAAAAAAAGAAAAAAAAAAAGAAAAAGAAAAGTATATAGCAGGGTGAAACATCAAGTGGACAAAGCTCGTTCCAAAACAAGAGTGGGGTTGGTTTTAACTTTCACTTTTGCAAATAAGTATTAAATGAGAGGATGGGGATGAAGAGCAAAGTGCAGTCTGCCTGTTTTCTGTTGGACACGGAAGTGCTGGCAGTTAGTTTAGGTAGCTTGCTAATGTAGTGGGTTTTCTTTTCCAACAACCTTCCTATAATAACATAGTAGCTTGCAGTGTATGCACAAGCAGTGTAGGGAGGAGGGGCCAAGTTTGATTGATTGTAGTCTTTATTTCGAACATGGACATGAAGCATGAGACAGAAATAAAATTAAAAAAATAATAAATAAAAAAAAAAAGACAGAATAATAAGTCCAACATGCTCGAAAAGGAGTAGGAAGAAGTAAAACTTATTTAATCCTACCCCTATCTCTATATTGTTATTATTATAAGTTTTATCATTGTAAAAAAAAAAAACAGTATACATATTTCTATATATACATACATATATACATAGAAACATAAACATATATATAAATAGTTAGATATGTAGATATCTACATATTATAATTTATTAAACAAAGTTTTATAAAGATATCAATATAATAATTTAGCAATATTGAATATTAAGTAGTAATAAAACAGTAATAGTATAGTTATAATAGTAGTAATAAATTCATTCATCTATAGTTTTCGTGCATAGACGTAATTGAGACTGCAGGGAAAAGACAAAAAAAAGGTAAATAAAAAATAAAAATCACTCCAAAGGCAACCCTCAAACCCCTTCCTTCCTATATTTTGTAAAAACCATTTGCTTATATTTGTTTTTAAACTGTTTGATGCCTGGACATTGCTTTAAATCCTCACTGAGTCTGTTCCATAGTCGTACTCCGTTGTTTGTTATGCAAAATCTTTTCACTGTCTGAGTCTTGAAGTTTAATCTTTCCCTTAGATCATACCTTCCCTCTCTTTCATGAAACATTTTTTGTAGGTGACCTGGTAATAGATTGTTCCTGGCTTTGTACAGAAATAGTGCTGTTTGGAGTTCTACAATATCATAAAGTTTTATTATTTTAGATTTGATAAATAGTGGATTGGTGTGTTCTGTGTAACTAACATTATTAATTATTCTGATGACTCTTTTTTGTAGTATAAATAGCGGCTCTGGTGAATTTTTATATGTATTGCCCCACACCTCTGAGCAGTATTGTAAGTACGGTAAGATGAGTGAACTGAATAGAATGTGCAGTGATTTGTTGCCCAGAAAGTGCCTTGCTTTGGCCATTACAGAGATGCTTCTGGATGTTTTGGTGCAGATGTATTTAATGTGAGGTTTCCAGCAAATTTTGTCATTAATTATCACTCCAAGGAATTTAATTTCATGTACTGTTTCTATATCAACCCCCTCTATCTGTACCTGTGCTTGATGGTTTATTTTTCCGTGGCCGAATATCATTATTTTCATCCTGCTTAGATTTAGTGAAAGTTTGTTTTTCGTCAAACCAGTATTTAATTTTAATAAATTCTGCAGTGATTATGTCCAAAAGTTGCTGTAAAGTTAGAATGTTGTTTACAAGCAGTAACCAACCCTGCATAGTACACTGTTAAAGAGCAACTTGATGGAAAATAAAAAAAAGACCCTTTTAAAGAACACAAATTAATTGCAGGACTTTCCGTGTTTGAATACGTGTGACTTTTGAGTGAACTTCATCATTTTACGTCCTCACCATGTTTCTTTTTAACCCTAACCCTAACACTAAGCACGGAAACTTTTATTGCCTAAACCTACCCTCCGTAACTTTACATTAAGTACGTGACTGTACGTTAAGAACATAACGCCTTTCGTGGGGTGCAAATTCTTAGGATATCATACAAACTGTTATATGAGAATATGTTGCATGAAAATAGCTTTTTTTTTTGCATTAGATCTGTGACTTTTGATTTCAAACAGACTTGTAATTTCAGAGTGGTAGACTTGTAGCTTCAACCTTTCAGTCTAGGTAGAGAGATTTTGTTGTTTTGTTTTCTGCAGAGCTTCTGTTGGTTTTGATGTGCTGTCCTCTATGTATAGGCAACAGTTTCAGACGAGGGTGGCACAGTGGTGTAGTGGTTAGCACTGTCGCCTCACAGCAAAAGGGTTCCTGGTTTGATCCCAGGAGGGAGTCCTTCTGTGTGGAGTTTTCATGTTCTCCCCCATGTCAGCGTGGGTTTTTTCTGGGTACTCTGGCTTCCTCCCACAGTCTGAAGACACCCCAACATGCAGGTTGGGGATAGGTTAATCGGTGACTCTAAATTAGCCGTAGGTGTGAATGTGAGTGTACCCATCCTGTTGCCCAGTGTCAGCTGGGATAGGATCCAGCCCCCAAGCGACCCTCAAGAGGATAAGCGGTTACGGAAATCAATGGATGTGCGCAGTTCCATAGAGTCTTGCACTGAAATTAAAAAAAGGAGTCACCTGTCCATGCAGCTTTTACTCTGATTTGTACACTAAGTAAACTTTCACTCAGGCTCACAGATGTTAGCTGGCCACAGTAAGTCTGCTCTGTGCTGACACAAAAAAATGCAGTAAATAACTGGGAGGGTTAGAGTCTTATCTCCTTGCGATTGGTACCAGGTCTCAAGAGAATTCCAAAAAGCTATAATGGTCTGGGAGAGAAGCAGTGGGGATCGCCGAGGTGGGAGGTTTGGGCCTGGTTAGGAGGGAAAGTGGTGGGGGAGAGAGGAGATGTGTAAGGGGGATGCTATGTGGGATGTGGAGGAGTGTATACATGAGGAGAGAGGTGCGGGGCAGTGAGTGTAAAGGAGACCCAGAAGGTGCTGAGGAGGTTACTGGTGGGGAGTTTAGGGGTATGAAGAAGAATGCACTCTCACATTCCTGGTGTGCCCGCCTCATTGTAGCAGGCTAATGAGGCAAGGGAGGGAGCAATGGCAGCCCGGGCTCACAGAGAGGACAAAACCAGCGAGCACCAGCCGGCACGAAGCTGAGCTCACGGCTGAGGAATTCCAAATGCCGGACATGAGAGGGCACGGCTCGATGCCAGCAGCTTTCTAACAACACGCACACCACACACAAACACACAAACTATGCGCATCAGTGTGAGTGATGCTGGGCTGGTGTGAAAAGTTAGACATCAGACAGTTGTGATAGCTGCCGCTGATGGGATGGAGACTTCTTCCTCAACAGAAAACTAGAATGTATTTTATTTTCAGTTTTCTGTGTCTCTCCTGTTTTATATCTTCATTTTGTTTTGTAGCCTATCCAGAATTTCATTAGTTTGGGTATGAATGGAAATTTTGAGGATGCGTTTTCTCCACCCTGAAATTAAATACAATTTAATTTTATGGTCCCTGCTGCTGTTTCTACAACAAATTCATATTCATTTAGTAAAAAACAAACACACACCATGTTAGAACACTGATATACTTACTTTAACGTGTGTGTATATCATGGCTACCACAAATGTTCTGCATTCCTTTGGAGTGTTGTGGTGAAAACAAAATGCTGTTATCTAGTGTAACAGTTGGTCAGTTAATAGGGACTTGACAGTTCAAGGTCAAATTTGAACAAATTGGAACTGACCTAGCAGTATCCTCAGAGGTTGAAAAATGAAGCCAAGGCAGAAGTGCGAAAAACTGTCAGCTCATTCTCATTAAATAATATTGCCACTTTGTCAGTGGTGTTCACGTCTATATATGATGTGTTAGGTATCCTCCTGTGTTTGTTGTCGACATTCCAGCCCAGCATGTCAATTTATGCCTGTTACATACATTGTGTCTTTTTTAAATACACTTCCATTTTTTACACATAATGTACACTTTCTGCTAATTAGATGCATACAGTCTTTTTCAAAATAACTATACAATGTAGGTGGTAAAACACCTTGTATTTATGTTAATTTCCTTGTGCAACAAAAGCACATAGTTATGTTTCGAAAAAAACCCATCATGGTTTGGTTCAGGGTTTTTTGGAACCACCCGCCTCCCCTTCCCCTTGCCAAATTGGGACTTTCCAGCTCCTTATATAACGTTGTTAGTGGCATTTTGTGACACTGACGCCATCCAGCAGTGTATTATACCGCCACGACAGGTGCCTTCCAGCTACGTTATGGCAGCATGTTATATGCAGTGACAGTATTTGATGAATGCTGAATGAGAGCGGGTTGAAACTGCAGTTCCTCTAATGGCCACTTGAGCCTGGCTTCAAGAGTGAGTACCCATGTTAAAAAGTCCAACCTTACAACAGAAATAAACAAGTTTACAGCCCAGTACAAAAAACAGTTTTGGTCTCTATAGCTAATCTCTATATTCATGACAACTGTAAGAGGGTTGAATTTTTATATAATTCAAAACATGGCAGACTGATCAACAGTCTGTGAGCAGTCACCACCAGTAACCCAAGAATGCTGCACAGCCAATTTTTTCATTTTTACAGTACTGCAGTAGAATAGAACAGAATAGAATAGAATAGAACAGAAAGAACTTTATTTATGCCGGAGGGGAAATTCAGCTGTCCAGCAGCTCATAAAGGACAACAAAAAAAATTAAATACGTTAAAATGAGTGCACAAATAGAAAATAAATTAAGATAAAATGAAATTGTCTGTTACACAGTCCAGCCAGTTGTGGCTAATGTGATGTGTGTAAGTGTGTGTGTGTGACTGGATTCAGGAGGTGTTAAACAGTCTTATTGCAGTGGGGACAAAGGATCTCCTGAAACGGTCTGTTCTGCAACGCAGTGAGATGAGCCGACTGCTGCAGCTGCTCCTCTGTTGCTCCAGGAGGCTGTGGAGAGGGTGTCTGGTATTGCCCATTATAGCTTTCAGTTTGTTCAATGTGGCCCTCTCCATGACAGTTCTTAGTGGGTCCAGTCTCCTGCCGAGCACTGAGTCAGCCTTTTTTACCAGCCTGTCCAAATGCTTGGTGTTTTTGTCTGTCAAGCTGCTTCCTCAACACACTGCAGCGTAGAACAGTGCACTGACCACCAGTGTTGGCGGTTACCGCCAAAAATGGCTTTTTTCAGTAACAAGTAGTATAAGGCTCTACTGTCCCTAAGTGCAGTAATCACATTACAGTAACTAATCAAACACTTAAGTCGTTACTCGCGTTACATAAATTCATCATTAGATCTTCCCCTGACGACAGGCTTCAGACGGTTGCCAATGGGTCATCCTCCATGTCCAGCCAGTCAGTGGATTACACAGATGTAGGGACGAGCCAGAGGATGGGAGAGTTTCTGCTGCAAACAAGCACCGAGACCTGGGGAGACATGGGAGCAGCTTCATGTGTTTACAGCAGATAGCAGGAGTGAGGACAGGCGTCTCACTCCGCTACTCTGTGCTTCAACGGAGCATGCACTTTCAGTTTATAATTGTAACGTCTGTTGTCCTACTAAGTATTGATAACACACTTAGTATTTTACAAATTTGAGTTTTTTTTTATTTGATGACCTTTTTCCCCATGTATATGTGTGCATATGATTCATAGGTACAACTTGTTCTAAAATTGGTTCAGTATTGAGGGAGGCGGATGCAGCCGGCAACCGCGAGGTAGATATGGGGGCAAATGCGTCCCGTATAAGTTTGCACATTAAAAGTGTTTTTTTTTTCGCCACTGACCGGTTCAGATCGCCAGTGCTAAATAGCATACTAAGCGTTTCCCTGACCCTTCATGTCCTCGCTGTGACGTCATCTCCCGAGAGCTTCTTGTTGGAAGAAAACAGGATACGATATATACGAGGGGAAAGTATGCAACAGTAAATGTGCGTCTCGGAGACAATTCTAGGTATCAGTATTACATGCATAAAGGCATATTGATCATGGATAGTTGACCATTTGGTCCCTGTGGTTTTGGCCACCTCCTTCAGTTTATTTTGGGCACATGAAAAAAGGTATCCAGCACTGCCCTGTTGATCAGAGGGGTGAAATCCTCTAACATAGTTACACAGCGTTTGGTAGTTTCTGTATCATCACAGAACACATCGAGACCATGAATATTGGGCAACAGGTCCCACTCGTTGCAACACAGACATTCTTCCTCCACAGCAAGGAGCAGCACCAGTCCTCAGAGATTTGTGTTTGTGCAGCCGCTGCTTCACACTCAGGCTCAAATAAGTACGGGCAGCCATCGTAATGAAAGGGCTCATCTTCATTCTCGAAATCGGGTAAATATGCAGCCACGATACCGATGCAGTAAAACTCTCAACTGTACTCCGAGACAATCTGTGCCACTCTAAGCGGCGCTCAGCATGGCTCCTCTGTTTTCTTCCGGCAACAAGCAAAGCTCTCGCGAGATGACGTCACAGCCCGGAGGAGGTGAAGGGTCAGGGAAACACTAAGTATGCTATTTACAGAGATAGCACTGGTGATCTGAACCAGTCAGTAGTAGAAAAAAAGCACTTTTAATGCGCAAACTTATGGGAGGCATTTGCCCCTGTTACCATTTTAGCTCGTTTCGCGGCTGCATCTGCCTCCCTCAGTGCTGAACCAATTTTGGAACGAGTTGTACCTATGAATCATACGCACACATACACATGGGGAAATGGGGCCCAGGTTGAAAAATACCGGAGTTATCTTTTAAGGAGAGAAAGAGGGAAGTCTGCTTAGGGGCCTACCTTGTGAACCAGCTGTGCAATGAACAAGAAGCTCTGGCCTGACACCTCATGCAACAGGCTAATAGCATTTTGGATTTCAGTCATCGCTACAATTACACTGATGGGAGAAAACATATGCTTTATACAAGTAAGGGTGCACAATGAATGAAGTGTGTGTGTGTGTGTGTGTTTGTTTGTGTGTGTGTGTGTGTGTGTGTGTTGGGGTGGGGGGGGGGGGGGGGGTTAGGGTTAGCAGACTTTGGGTATATCCATCTAGTTAACTATACCTACCTTAGAATTGTTACACGTATGTAAGGTTTAATGCTATATCGTTAACTGGCAAATTACGTGACAATGCATTTCAGGCAATTTTACAGAGTAACTAGTAATGTAGAATATAGAACATAGTCAACATCACCACACACACATCAAAGGACCTCAGTGTCTGCAGAAAAAACAGGCAGCTCTGTCCCCACCTGTAGAGGGCGTCAGTATTAGAGGACCAGTCCAGCTTATCATCTAAGAGGACCCCCAGATATTTGTAGATGTGGACCACCTCAATGTCCTCCCCCTGTATGGAGACTGGTTGATGGGGTGACCTCTTTCTTCTGAAATACACCACCATCACCTTGGTTTTGGCTGTGTTCAGGTGGAGACAACACTTACTGCACCAGTCCTTGAAGGCATCAACAAGGTCCCTGTACTCCCACTCCCGATCTCTCCTGATACAAGCCACAATAGCTGTATCGTCAGAGTATTTTTCTATGTGGCAGGCCTCTGAATTGTACTTAAAGTCTGCTGTGTAGAGTGTGAACAGGAACTCTGCTGTAACAGTTCCCTGTGGAGCACCAGTGCTGCTCCTGCGCATCCCAGAGACACAGCTTCCAAGCCTGACATACTGAGGCCGTTCTATCAGGTAGTCTGTTATCCAGGAGGTCAGGAAGTGACATACTCCTATCCCCTCCAACTGGTCTCTCAGTATGGGGGGCTGGATAGTATAAAACACACTTGAAAAGTCAAGGAAAAGGATCCTCACACAACATCCCGTCTCCTCAAAGTAGGTATAGGCCTGATGCAGCATGTAAAGAACTGCATCTTCCACTCCCATGTCCTCCTGATAGGCAAACTGAAGGGGGTCCACAGCATCAGTGACCCTTGACTTCAGGAAACAGAGGACCAGGCGCACCAGGGTCTTCATAATGTGTGATGTTAAGGCCACCGGTCAGTAGTCATTTAAATCGGCCGGGCGCCCCACTTTGGGCACTGGGACTTTGCTGGTTTGACAATTCCTGTTAAACGGCCACTGAAAGAGCTCCGCTAGCTGGGCTGCACAGTCTTTCGGGAGCCTTGGACACACTGAATCCAGGACTGCAGCTTTCCCTGTACACAGTCTCCTGAGCTCCGCCCTCACCTCGTCTGCTGTTAAGGACAGTGGTAGTTGGCCATGGGTGGTAGATGTTGTGGTTGTAGCTGTAGCTGCAGTAGTGGGGAGGGGCAACTTCCAGATGACAGTGGAGCAGAAGCAGCAGCAGCAGGTGACAATGTGGAAGGGGGGGGGTGGATGCAGGGGTAGGGTGAACACTAGGGCTGGATATCAGCACACAACTCGATACTACTTGGTATTGGGTTGTTTCGATACCTGCAATCGGTTCTTTTTGTACCCAGATCTAGAAAAAATGACTGTTCCTATGGTTTTGCTCACACCCAATCACCGCAAGCGTTCCTTGACTCAGTTCCTTGTTGGTCCGCCACCGCAACAACAACAGTTTGTATGGCGGTGAAGCGGGTTGAAGCCGTGCGCACTGCATCTGTGGCGGAGTTTGCTGGTCAGTGTTCCGAGATACCAGCAAAATGCTCAAAAGTATGGCTGTACTACACGCCTGTGGCGCCTGGTACAAATAAATGGATAAAATGCGGTGAGATTATTTCGGGGAAAACCAGGAATATGAGTAACATGATAAAGAACCTCATCAAACATGGAGAAAACTTCAGGATGGAGAACTGCATAGTGTTTATGAAGTCGGCTTTTTCCACACCAGCGTCGTCATCTTCTCAACAGGACACAGCGTAACTGTCGATAACTTCAGGTAATATATAAATGGTTACTAGGCTAACAGTACTCATCCTTTGTGTGTTAAAACATTATTGTTAAGTAAATCGCTTTGGGCATGTTGTAGGCATGTGTGCTAATGCTGGCTTGCTAGGTCTGGAGAGGGGAAGAGAGAGGAGGGGGGGGCCGCAATGAGAAATGCCCTGAGATTGACAGCTTTGATGGACAGAGCAGAACAGAGGCCTGAATTGCGCTACACCGCCACTGTGTTTTCTGAATGTGGGTGTGTGTTACTTAATTTCCCCTGAGTCCACTGCCCATCCCGTGGACCCAGTGGGAAAAGGTGGAGTGGAGGGCTGTTTGTTTGTGATCATGTGTGAGGGAGAAAGGGTGCAGGGATATAAAGGGAGCTATTTTCAAAATGTATTTTTGTAAAAATCTTTTGAATGGGGAGGAGTGGTGACATTTACACAACTGATTGCTTTCTGTTCACATGATTAATATCGAATGAAGTTTAAAAAAAAAAAAGTGTCGAATGAAGTACTCAATTGGTATTGGTATCGTTTTTAGGGTACTGGTATTGATACTGGTATCGAAAATTTTTAAACGATACCCTGCCCTAGTGAACACTGCCCCCCACCCATCAAACCTTGGCATTTCCATAAAACAAATCTAGTGTCTTATTCTCCCTGTTGAGACAGTCCACATACTAGTAGTAGAGTAGTGTTGTTAAAATACCCCATTATTGCAATGAATGCACTAGGATGCTGGGTCTGAATCCTAGCAACAGTTTCATGGATGACGTCACATGCCACTGTTTAATTAAAGTTTAATTAAAACTCTTTCTATGTGGAATTCTTGATCCATGCAGGTATTATATTACTTATAACTTATAACTTTACTTGTGGCCTATATAGCATTTTCAAAATCCATCACATCATCACAATTTAAAGTCTAAGAACGGGTGGGAACTTGAAGGCAGGGCCAATGGGAGAAACACTACTGCGCATATTCCATGGACCTCTTACTGCGGAAGTAAACCTGGAAGCTAGAAACTTTTTTTGTGTATTTACAAGGAGAGCAACTAGTTATTATAATAAATCTATGGTCACCACAATACTTGCTTACATGCTTACTCATGACTTCAAAAAAGGGATTCCACAAACCAATGGGTGACGTCACAGTGGCTACATCAGACCTGGGCATTTTACGTCCCGCGGGCCACATCCGGCCCATTGGCTGTCCCTATCTGGCCCGCGTGAGGTCAAGTAAATTAAAACATAAATCAAAAAGTAGGCCTATTTATGCTGTGCATGAAATACGGCTGTGTTGCTTTTATTTTGAAAAGATTGCCGTTGTTTGTCTTTTTTTTATGTTTACGTAGTGACGCACAAGCATAGGCGAACAGCTACATGTGATGCTGGTAAGCTAGCCCTCAACATGTCAGCCCACGTCAAAAAGAGAAAAATCGATACAGGGTAAAGCCGTGTGCTTAGTTTGTGGTGTACAGGTCGCCGTGTTCAAGGATTACAATTTGAATCGCCACTAGATGACTAAACACGAGGAGAAATACAAGAACTTGTCTGACCAAGAGCACGCAAGGGAGTCGGATGCTCTGCCAGCTAAGCTGCAAAACCAGCAAGGACTTTTTACTAAACTTTGCACATCCAGAGATGCAGCTGTCAAGACAAGTTATGTCATATCCCACAAAATCGCTAGAAAAAGTAAACCATTTTCTGACTGGGAGTTTATTAAGGAGTGTTTGGTGGACTCTGCTGCCCTAATATGGCCGGAGAAAAAGGGAGCTTTTGAGAATGTGCCTCTCTCACGACGGACTGTAACGAGGAGGGTTGAGGACATCGCGGGGAATCTGGAACTTCAGCTGAAGAACAGAGCGGTCACCTTTGACTATTTTTCCCTGGCTTTGGATAAGAGCTGCGATGTACGTGACACTGCCCAGCTGCTCATTTTCATACGTGGGATATCTGCGGACTTTAAAATCATGGAGGAGCTGGCAGCCATGCAGTCAATGAAAGGGACAACAACCGGGAGTGATTTATTCACGGAGGTAAATGCATGTTTGGACAAGTTGGGACTAAAATGGGACAAGCTGGCAGGTGTGACAACAGATGGTTGTTCAAATCTGACGGGGAAAAATGTTGGACTTTTGAAGAGAATGCAGGATAAAGTGACAGAAATGAACCTTGAGCAGAAATTGACATTTTTGCATTGTATTATACATCAGGAAGTGTTGTGTAAGTCAGTGTTAAAAATGAACCATGTTGTTGATGTTGTAACTAAAACAGTTAACTTCATCAGGGCAAGAGCATTGAATCACAGACAGTTTGTTTCATTTTTGGAGGAAAGCGAGACTGAACATCGTGACATACGCTTCCACACAGCTGTCAGGTGGCTCAGCCTGGGCAAAGTACTGAAAAGTTTCTGGGACCCGAGAGAAGAAGAAGAGATTCACGAGTTCTGTGTGAAGAAAGGAAATGACATTTCACAGCTTTCAGCTTTCAGAGACAGCACTAGTGAATGAACTAAATGTCAAACTGCAGTGCAGAGGCCTTTTTGTACATGAAATGTACAGCGCAGTAAAGGCTTTCATGAGGAAGTTGCAGCTTCTCTCAAGCCAAATGAAGGACAACATTCTCACCCACTTGCCAATGCTGAAGGAAGCCACAAAATCAGCTGATCACCTCGACAAGTACTCATCCATGTTAGAGGCACTGCATGGTGAGTTTTCAAGGCGATTTCAGGACTTTAAAACAGTTGAGGGTGAAATGCACATGGTTTCTTCTCCCTTCACCTGCAGTGTGGAGAATGCACCCAGTGATATTCAGATGGAAATGATTGACCTTCAGTCTGACACACTTCTGGCAGAGCACTTTAGGTCAGTCTAACTGCTTGACTTCTACTCTTCCCTCAAAGAGGAGAACTTTCCACACATGAGGAGGCATGCTCAGAAGATTCTAGTCCTCTTTGGATCTACCTACGTATGTGAACAGACATTCTCAGTGATGAAGTTCAACAAATCCAGATACAGATCCTCTATCACTGATGACCACCTCTCAGCTGTCCTTCACATATCCAACACAGACATTCAGCCAGATTTCAATGCACTTGTTCAAGCCCAGAGCAGGCTAGATTTTTCCCACTGAACAAGTAAAATGAACTGTAAAACATTAAAAGCATTTATTGCTTTTTGCATGAAGTTGACAGTTGCTTATCTTTAACATACTGTAAAACACCTTTTCAGTATTTGGGAAGATTAACATGTTAAAAATAAAATGAAACATTGATGCAGTTATTGTTTTTACTGTTTATTACTTCTATAGGAGTATTTTCCTACACCACAATTTCATATATTTATATAAATATTTACAGAATATCCTTATTCTTCTGAATACCAGTAGTAACTAATCAAAATATATAATTTAATGCTTTTTACAATGGGGAAAATTAATACTGAGCAGAATTACAAACCCCAATTCCAATGAAGTTGGGACGTTGTGTAAAATGTAAATAAAAACAAAATAAAATGATTTGTAAAAAGTCTTCAACCTATATTCAATCGAATATACCACAAAGACAAGATATTTAATGTTTAAACTGACAAACTTTATTGTTTTTTGCAAATATTCACTTGTTTTGAATTTGATTCCTGCAACGCGTTCCAATCAAGTTGGGACAGGGCCATGTTTACCACTGTGTTACATCACCTTTCCGTCTAACAACACTCAATAAGCGTTTGGGAACAGAGGACACCAATTGTTGAAGCTTTGTAGGTGGAATTCTTTCCCATTCCTGCTTGATGTACAATTTCAGTTGTTCAACAGTCCGGGGTCTCCGTTGTCGTATTTTGCGCTTCATAATGCGCCACACATTTTCAATGGGAGACAAGTCTGGACTGCAGGCAGGCCAGTCTAGTACCCGCACTCTTTTACTACGAAGCCACACTGCTGTAACACGTGCAGAATGTGGCTTGGCATTGTCTTGCTGAAATAAACAGGGACGTCCTTGAAAAAGACGTTGCTTCGATGGCAGCATGTGTTCCTCCAAAACCTTGATGTACCTTTCAGCATTGATGGTGCCATCACAGATGTGTAAGTTGCCCATGCCATGGGCACTAACACACCCCCATACCACCTTTTGAACTTTGCGCTGGTAACAATCTGGATGGTCTTTCTCCTCTTTTGCCCGGAGTACACGACAGCCATGATTTCCAAAAACAGTTTGAAATGTGGACTCATCAGACCATAGCACACTTTTCCACTTTGCATCTGTCCATTTCAAATGAGTTCGGGCTCAGAGAGGGCGGCGGCGTTTCTGGATATTATTGATGTATGGCTTTCGCTTTGCATGGTAGAGTTGTAACTTACACTTGTAGATGTAGCGACGAACTGTGTTAACTGACAATGGTTTTCTGAAGTGTTCCTGAGCCCACGCAGTAATATCCTTTACACAGTGATGTCGGTTTTTGATGCAGTACCGCCTAAGGAATCGAAGGTCATGGGCATTCAATGCTGGTTTTCGGCCTTGGCGCTTACGCGTAGAAAGTTCTCCAGATTTTCTAAATCTTTTGATGATATTATGGACTGTAGATGATGGAATCCCTAAATTCCGCGCAATTTGACGTTGAGAACATTGTTCTTAAACTGTTGGACTATATTTTTTCACGCAGTTGCTCACAAAGTGGTGATCCTCGCCCCATCTTTGCTTGTGAATGACTGAGCCACTTGGGAAAGCTCCTTTTGTACCCTACCATGACACTCACCTGTTTCCAATTAATCTGTTCACTTGTGGTATGTTCCAATCAGGTGTTCTTTGAGCATTCATCAACTTTCCTTGCCTTTTGTTCCCCCTGTCCCAGCTTTTTTGAAACATGTTGCAGGCATCCATTTGAAAATTAGCAAATATTTGCACAAAAACAATAAAATTTATCATTTTAAACATTAAATATCTTGTCTTTGTAGTGTATTCAATTGAATATAGGTTGAAGATGATTTGCAAATCATTTCATTCTGTTTTTATTTACATTTTACACAACGTCCCAACTTCATTGGAATTGGGGTTTGTAAGTTCAAGTTATTGTTGGTTCGGCCCTCCAACGCAACTCAGTTTTTTTATGTGTCCCCTTTTAAAAATTAATTGCCCACCCCTGGGCTACATCCATCATTTTATGCAGTCTATGGTCATGTCGCCTGAAAGTTGTAGAGGTCATGTTATTCTCTTTTATACCCTTTGAAGCCACACTAGAATGACAAGCTGACGTTAAAGCAGTTGCATTTTCCAAAGTTAGCTAACAGCTATACCTTTAGCTTTATGATTTTTACCAGTATGGTGCTCATTCCCAACTATTTCCGTATTCCTTCTTAGACATTTTGGTGTCATGACTATCCGCCTGCATGGCCACTGGAAGCTAAAACCTGCAGTAACTAATTTATTTTATTTATTTATTTTTTGGCCACTTAGGGACAGCGGAAACAACCTATGAACACAAATTGACATATGTAGTTGGTATGATAAACTCAGCAAACAGTTGCTAATTTAAAGATCCAGCAGACACAGAGAAACATGATCATTCATTTCTACTTATGTTTGTGTCAATCTGATGAAGCAAAGTCCAATAGTGATCCATTTTTAACTCTGTTTTGGTCACCACCAACTCCTCAGGGAAATATCTGACTCTCTTGCAGATGAATGCTCCACTATATTCACCAGCTAGTTGTTAACTGTGTCTTTCTGCCGTTGACTTTTTTTTAACTTTATGTGCATACCAGTACGCCTTTTGCATAGTTACATCATGTTATGGGATGCACTTATGTCACTTTACAGGGATTGAAAACATAATCTTTTTCTAAACCTTACCAGGTAGATCTGGTGCCTTAAACAGTACGTGTCACCACCATGTAACTGAACAAATTACGTGCCAACACTATGTAATATGGTGTTAAATGGATTTTCAACCAGATCTGTGTCACCCCCGGGTGGGCAGTATGAATGGTGTTAAGGCGCCCCCATGCTGCCAGCTGCTGAAGCTCCCCCATCTGCCGACCAAAATCCACCAGATGCTGTGCAATGGACCTCAAAGATGCAAAATGATGTGTTCATTTATCACATTTAACAACAACAAAGTCCTGGCTGGAAATGAAACTGGAGAAACTATTGTATGTTACTTTTTTTTCCTTTTTTTAAAAAAGCCTTTAATTGAAAGGACGGACAAGCGTGAAAGGGGGAGAGAGAGAGGGAGTGACATGCAGCAAGGGGCCACAGACTGGAGTCAAACCCGAGCCGCTGCGGCAACAGCCTTGTTCATGGGAGGCCTGCTCTACCACTAAGCCACCGACACCCCTATTGTATGTTACTTAACTACAAGGCCACCAGATGCTCTAATTGTGCAAATTTGAATGAGAACCACTTACAGTATAATACAGTATACCAGTGCATTTTCATGATGCATAAAATCCATATGCTACTAATAAAACTTCTATTACTTCTCAGTAGTAACGGAGTGATTTCCAAGAGTACCCAGCTGCATGCAAGATGGCGGACAAGGGCGCCGCCATATATCCAATCCATATCGGAAGTCCATTCCGGAAGTTGTTGGTTTTTACGTCTGCCTTTTTTAATTATTATTATTTATTTTAGCAATACATTTACAAACTTTGAAGCAGTCAACAATTATAAATATATATATTATAAAATAAATAATAATAATAATGATAATAATAATAATAATACAATTATTTTAAATACAATCATGTTTTGTTTGGAATAACACTGACCCCAAAAAGTTAAACCTACAAAAATTGCAGAAAATCAGCAAACACATGAATTTTAGTTGGTTTAATTTTTAACAAAGATTAAATAAGGTGAGCACTTTCATTTATTGGGCTACAGCTGCAACAAGCAGATTACTGTCAGGTCATTCAAAACAACTGAAAACCATGGACACAACAAAGGTCATACTTACTCTTACATCAGTATGGTTAATTGTAACTATTTAACTATTAAATGAACATAATAATTAGATTGTCATATTGTCAAATATATTCTATTATATTTAAGAAATACAGGTAAACACAATATTACACTATTGTACTGGCAACATAAAGAAGGAGACTTGGAGTTCTCTTTTTTGTTGTTGTTTTTATTCCAGATATCCATATCAATCTCAAAAGTAGAAAAAAACAAACAAAGAAAAAACAGTAAAAAATTTAATTGTTTGGTCTATAAAATGTAAGAAAATGGTATAAAATGTCAACCACTGTTCCACAAATCACAAGATCCCAAGATGCAGCCTAAAATGTCTTGTTTTGTCCCAAACAAATATCATTAAACGTTACTATTAAATGTAGAAGTATATGATCTTAAACCGATATTTCTCATCAACATACCATGGAAATGAAGTGTGTTTTCCATATGGTTTTTCAGGTGCCTCTGGATCGCACTCTCATTTTTGGTTTTAAATCTGGGGCAGCGAGGACACCCAAACTTGGATGGTGAAAGGGTTGTGTGCCCCAGACTGGCTTCATCACTCAAAATAGAGGGGTGCATCTGTTCTCCTGTCTGACTTCCGCTATCTGAGCCTCCAAGTCCTCAGGAGACTCCTCTGAAGACTCTACCTCATCAGCACAAGGTACCCGCTTCTTTGTCTTGGCCATGATGAGCATCTGGAGTTGCTCCCTGAACTGAATATGGAAGATGGAGTTCATTCGTCTACCACCCTAAGCCACCTTGGAGGCTTTTTGGATCTGCGCATGTGTCGGCGTCTGTAGCTGCCTGTCTGTGCTCTCCCTAACCCGCGATTTTAAACTGATTTATTTTAGCTTTGGAGTGACTTTTAAGCTATCTGCTTGGACATCAATTGTTTTTATTTTTGTTTTTATTTATCTCTTTTAATCGGACGTTATTTTAATCACTGGATGTCCAAGCATTAGGGGTTTTAACAGCCAGACACGGCCTGCTTGGCAGGTGGGAAAACTTCCGCCAGCTGACAGCACAGCGATAGCCTATGGCTACATCTTCGGATACTATGCACGCCGATGTGGACCCCCAGCTTGTAAAAGCAGACAAAAAAATTTCTGACCTGAAAGAGGACATTCGCTGGCTCTCTGGTGAGCTAAACATCAAATCCTCCTTGCTGACTGCCCTCCAGGAGGTGGCTCATGAACAGTCGCTCCAGATCGCCTCACTCACGGTGGCCCTTCAGGACACGGTGCACTGGGATCCCAGCGCTTGGCCTCCACCGTCCTCCAATTCAACACCAAGTCGCCGGTGGTCCTGGGTGGAGGTGGTCGGCAGGGGTAAGAGAGCCCCTGGCTGTGCTGCTTCACCTCCACGCCTCTGCCTGTCAAACCACTACGGCGACTTGGCATCGGACGGAGATCCAGATGCTGGCACTGCTGACACTGCTGCTGCGGCTCCTTCCCTGCCGTCTGGTGCTGCTCCAGCCGATCCACGCTTGGAGGACGTTATTTATCTAACCCAGTTAACCCTGGGGGGTTGCTCATGTCGTATATGACATGAGCCGACTCGTTACTATTTTTACAATATCTCCGGAAAACAGAGATGTATAGAACTTGATTGAGCAGTACAGGGTTGAGGTTATACAAGCATTAATACAAGAGGTGAACCAAAAATTGGAAAAAATGGCTTGTGTGCAGTGAGTGTTGACTTGTTTCCTTACCGTTCTTTCTCTTTGTCGTGCGTCTATTGTTTGCATTCTTCTCTTCGTCTTCTCCGTTGTCTTCTTCCTCTTCTTTGGCGAATAATACACTGACCAACTTCCTGTATGGATTGGATATATGGTGACCCCATCTTGTCTGCAGCTGGGTCCCTCTCAAGTGATGCTGAGTTTAGCCTCACACAACTTGTCATAATCAAGGAGAGGCTGGCTTTCATCTTTTCAAATGAAATGAAACTTCAATTGGAGAAACTGATGGGTATTAAATTATCCAGAATCCAAAGCAAACATTTTTTCTGTCTCCCGGTAGTCTTTTTTTTACATGGAAAGTAAGTGTTTCAATTTAAATTACTTGTTAAAAATATCAGCACAAAATATCTGAGCTGGTGTCAGCCATCAGATACTAAGCATTTGTATATTCTGCAGTGTCAAAAGCCAGTGCGCAGTCTTGGACTCAGTAACTGTGATCAGCAGTCTATGATTGTCCAACGTTAACATCAAAGTGGATGAAGTACATCCTTCCTACTTTTATAGCTGACAAACAGACCAACGACAAGAGAAACAAAGTCACTCCCATTCAGGAAGCTCTGTGACACATCCTTTTCTTCCTCTCTCCCTCCCTCCCCGCCGTCTGTCATCTTCTCACTGCTCTGGAATCCAGCTGGCCTGGTGAGGTGCATCATCCAGGCCTCATGGAGGTAATGGAGGGTGAAATCTATGAGAAGCTCAAGGATCAAACCACTCCGTAAGCACTAAAGCTAACATGACATTCCTTTGACCAGCTGCAGGAATTAGGATGGCTGCTGGCACTCATGCATGTAGGCACACTCACTGTGTTCATCAGGGCTAATCTGACTGTGTGAGTGCAAACACAGCTGACATAACTACCCCACTTTGCTCCAGCCACTTATAATACAGGAATACAGCCGAGCAGCTGGACAGATGTGTTCAAAATCAAACATCTTCTTATAATGGATCCACTTTTTAAAAATGATTGTGGCATAAATAAGTTTTGAGGTACTTTACTTAAGTATTTCATTTTACCTTATTTTCAGAGAGGTGGCCAGATGAAACTCAGAAAATCTTGGAGTGGCACACCAAAAACAAAAGACATAACTTAAAATTTCAGTTACTCCATTATGCTGTTGAGGTGTATTAGATTATTGCATACTGCTAAACTTTGGTTTCTTCTTTTAAAGTTAATATTACTAATTATCTGATGTGCATACACTAATACCAGTACAGTTAACATTTTGAGTGCCAAAACAATCCTGTTTTAATGTGTAATGGATTGTATATGGGATAGGTGCCAGGCAATTTGTTGTTCTATAGAGTGAACCAGTAGTACAGTTTAGACCCCTCTGATATGTGGTTGAACGACAGTGCTAGTGAGCAAATGCATCTGTCCAGGGGCATAGCCATCATTTCAGAAGTGAGGGGGACGAATTGTTCAGAGGTCTATTGAGTGATTTATCATCTTTTCGCATTCAATTGTACCTCTCCTTAGCGGCCAAAGCACCACATAACCACAAACAGCCACAGTACAGCACCAGGGGACCGACATTAGTTCTTTAAAATTATATACTATCAAAATCTAAAGTTTCAGCTGCCAAACTCTTGTTGAGTTGACGCAGAATGACCTTCGAGCATCTACGTACAGGGTAAGTAGCCAGATAATTAAGTGCCAAATCACAACTCTGAACACAAAAAGGTCAGTAAAACACCATTCCTGTTAGCAAGTTATTAGCACACAAAATGGAATGGAAGTGACAAGGTAACAGGGTAATAAGCCACATAATTTAATCTAATAGCATGATGACACTATCAACATATGCTCATTCTTAATTAATTTAATTTTAATTTATTTTATTTTGTCAAGAGGGACAGTGTACATTAATGAACATTTTCATAAAAAATAAAAAAAAAGCGTAAATGCACCCAATTACAGCCAAAGGCTGATTTCCATTGCCAGTCCTCCTGCCAGATAGTACAGGCGACAGTTCCTAAAAATAGTGTAAACACTAAACATATTAAAGGCATAGCAATCACAGTTAATAAGAGCATAACAATCTCAACCTCAAGGTTAAGTAAGTACACATTATAAAACACATATGTCATATACAACAATACATCACAACAAATTGCAGCATCTATTACAGTATACAAATAATACATCAGAGGTCATCAAGTGCTTCATATAATATTGCACACAGTATATTGCACCCAAGAAACACCATCACAACACATTAATACAGCACATAAACCAGTCAGTCACATAATATACAAGCTACCTCACATGATACTGAGCACTCAAGAGCTGTGAGAACAATTTTGGGTGGACTTCAGCTATCCCTTCAGATGTTTTTTAAAAGTGCCAGTTCATCACCTTTTTGACCTGGCTCTTAAAGGTCAAGGTGGAATCAAGGACAACTCCAAGATATTTAAAATCAGATACCAGCTCTAGCTCATGATCATTCAAGATGACGCCCGAGTGTGTTAAGCTTTGGGAGCGTTTAGTGAACATCATACAGACAGTCTTTTTAGTATTCAACAGGAGGCATGATTTAGTAAGCCAAGCCTGGACTTCAGATAAGGTGGATGACAGAATACTTAAGGCTTCTTGGATGTTATTAGCCGGAGTAAAAATGACTGCGTCATCCGCATACATCTGGGTATGGACTGTTGACCAGGAATTCGTTAAGGTGTTAATATATAAAGAAAATAAAATTGGTCGAAGGACTTTAGATCAAGAAAAACTGCACCAAGACAAGCACGCTTATCTAACATGCATTTGATTTTTTCGATAAGGACGCACAAGGCAGTCTCAGTGGAGTGGTGAGTGCGGTAGAAACCTCAGGAAGAGCAACTGAGGAGGGATCCCTCTTCCAGGACGGACAGACGTGCAATAGATGTCGTACAGAACAGATCAACACAATAAATTCACAGTAATCCGTATGACACAATGAGACAGAAAGAGAGAGAGACAGAGAGAGAGAGATGCAGGACAGACAGTAATGACAGTAGCTTACAATAACATTAATGAAAGTAATAATATTATAATTAATAATAATATATTAATATCTGATAGTATACATGTGTGACAATAATCATATGTGTATAATAACAGTAGAAGTATGACTAATGATAAAAGCAGCAGCAGGAGGCATCTGGCAGGACCACGGCAGCAGCAGGCTCCAGAGAAGAAGCTGAGTTAGTGACACCCAGAATGGCCGAGTTAGCAAGATGCAGTAATAGGACTCTTAAGTCTAGTCTTAAATGTGGAGACGGTGTCTGCCTCCCAGACCGCAACAGGAAGATGATTCCACAGGAGAGGAGCCTGATAGCTGAAGGCTCTGGCTCCTGATCTACTTTTGGAGACTTTAGGGACCACGAGTAACCCTGCGTTCTCCGAGCGCAGAGTTTAGGTGGGATAATATGGCACTATGAGCTCTCTAAGATATGACGGAGCTTGACTATTTAGGGCTTTATAAGTTAACAGTAGGATTTTAAATTCAATTCTGGATTTTGCAGGGAGCCAGTGCAGAGAAGCTAAAACAGGAGAAATATGATCTCGTTTCTTAGTTCCTGTTAGTACACGTGCTGCTGCATTCTGAATTAGCTGGAGCGTTTTTAAGGACTTACTAGAGCTACCTGATAATAGAGAGTTACAGTAATCCAGCCTTGAGGTAACAAAAGCGTGGACCAATTTTTCTGCATCTTTTTGGGTCAGGATAGGCCTAATTTTCGCAATATTACACAGATGAAAAAATGCAGTCCGTGAGGTTTGTTTTAAATGAGAATTGAAAGACAGATCTTGATCAAATGTTACTCCAAGGTTTCTTACGGTAGTGCTAGAGGCCAGAGCAATGTCTTCGAGAGAAATTATGCCATCAGATAAAGAGTCTGAGTTTTTTGGGGCCAAGAACAATAACTTCAGTTTTGTCTGAATTTAACATCAGGAAGTTGGTGCTCATCCAGGTTTTTATGTCTTTAAACAATTATGAAGTTTAGTTAATTGATTACTTTCTTCTGGCTTCATAGATAAATACAACTGTATATTCTGCATAACAATGGAAATTTACAGAGTGATTTCTAATGATGTTACCTAAAGGAAGCATATATAGAGTAAATAGGATCGGTCCGAGCACAGAACCTTGTGGAACCAGCTTAGTGCAGAACCTTTTAGGCCAATTAAGTGTTCCAGTCTCTGTAGCAGAATTTGATGGTCAATTGTGTCAAACGCCGCACTAAGATCTAATAAAACAAGTACAGAGACGAGTCCTTTGTCTGAAGCAATGAGAAGGTCATTTGTAATTTTAACTAGTGCTGTCTCAGTGCTATGATGCACTCTAAATCCTGACTGAAATTTCTCAAATAAATTATTATCATGGAGAAAATCACACAGGTCTGCGACTATTTTCTCAAGGATCTTTGAAAGAAAGGGAAGATTAGATATTGGTCTATAGTTGGCTAACACCTCTGGATCCAGGGTGGGCTTTTTTTTAGGAGAGATTTAATTACAGCTACCTTAAAAGACTGGTACATAGCCTGTTAAATAAGGATATATTGATCATGACTAATAAATGAGTGTTAACCAAAGGTAAGACCTCCTTGAGTAGCCTAGTTAGGATGGGGTCTAAGAGACATGTTGATGATTTAAATGAAGAAATCACTACAGTCAATTCTTGAAGAGAAATTGGGGAGAAGCAATCTAAATATACAGTCATGGAAAAAATTATTAGACCACCCTTGTTTTCTTCAATTTCTTGTTAATTTTAATGCCTGGCTCAACTAAAGGTACATTTGTTTGGACAATTATAAAGATAACAACAAAAATAGCTCATGAGAGTTTAATTTAAGAACTAAGAACTATTCATTTTCCATGGTTTTCTTGATAATAACCAAAATTACTTAAATTCTTACATCAATAGCTATGGCATTGTACCGCCAAAAACACTACTTTTAAGCATTCCATGTTTTCTTTTCTGTTTGCTTTAAACACATGATACACACAAGAGTTAATACTTGATTGCATAACCATTGTTTTTGATGACTGCAGCCATGCGTCTTGGCATGCTCTCCACCAGCTTCTGACATTGTTCTGCTGTCACAGCAGCCCATTCCTGTTGGACAAATTCAAACAAATTTCTTTGTTTTTGGGCTTGTGGTTCTCCATTTTGAGTTTGATGATTTTCCACAGGTTTTCAATTGGATTAAGATCTGGTGATTGAGCAGGCCAAGGCATGGTGCGAATGTTGTGGTTCTCCATCCAGGCTTTAACTGACCTTGCCGTGTGGCAAGGGGCATTGTCTTGTTGGAAAATCCAGTCATTCGAGGCAGGAAAGAGTTTTCCAGCTGATGAAAGAAGACTGTTTCAAGGGTAGTCCTGTACATGACCTGGTTCATTCGGCCTTCACACAATTGCATTTGCCCTGTTCCACTCAGACTGAAACAACCCCAGATCATGACTGATCCCACCCCCATGTTTTACTGTAGGGGCAAGACAGTCTGGGTTGTAAGCTTCTCCAGGCTTCCTCCTAACCAGTAAGTTGGCTGGAGTGGGCATCAATTCAAAATTGGATTCATCACTGAAGAGAACCTTAGCCCAATCATCAACAGTCCAATCCTTGTGGTCTCGAGCAAAGAGTAACCGGGCCTTCCTCTGCCTTTCATTGATGAAGGGCTTCTTGCGTGCTCTGTGTGACTTCAAACCAGCTTCAACAAGTCGGTTTCGAACTGTCCTTGCCGAACAAGTCACATTTCTCGACAGTGCCCACTCATTTTAAGGTCCCTGGAGGTCTGACGACGATTCCTGACACAGGAACGGATGAGTGCACGGTCATCTCGTGGGGTAGAAAGACGTTTCCTGCCACGGCCAGGTAGCAATTTGGTAGTGCCATGTTCAGCTTGTTTTTTTGTTGTTGTAATGAACGGCTGTCTTGGAGATCTTCAGTTTTTTCGCTACCTGTCTCTCACTCATGCCAATTTCCAGCAGTGCCAAGATGGCTGCCTTTGTGGCTTCACATAATTCTTTTGTTTTAGGCATTATGTGAGAGCTGACAACTTCTGAGTTGTGCTATGGCTTGAATGTAAGCAGGAAACCACTCTAGGCCTTTGCATGTGCAGTGCTGCTTGTGACATGAAATGGCCTCTTATATACCCTGGGAATCAATTAAGCTTAAGAATGTCAAATAGGACATAAAGTATTATGTGACCAGCTGCATTTTTTGTTGTGTTCATTGCATTATACGTTTAGTGGTACCAGATATTAGAATGAACAAGAAATTGAAGACAACAAGGGTGGTCTAATAATTTTTTCCATGACTGTATATTAGGTCTTACAGTGGTGTTTGAGGTTAGATAGGTACTATCTGAGGACAGGAGGTCATGAATTTTGCCTCTAATAGTTAGAATTTTGTCATTAAAAAAGCTCATAAAATCATTACTGTTAAGGGCTAAAGGAATACAAGGCTCAATAGAGCTTTGACTCTCAGTCAGCCTGGCTACAGTGCTGAAAAGACTCACAAGACTTTTCACTGCAGCTTTTAGATTCATACTCACATAAAAACAATCCTAACCCAAACAATTTCATAGACTCACATGACAGCAGAATTTTGTGTACAACAATTTTATTGACATACAAATGTTTAACATTACGAATATGAATGGTTAAAATTATGCACACATCTTTTTGAAAGTTGTCTTACGCCATATTTAACATAGGTAACAATAACCTCAGTGTTCTTGTTAACTAGCTTAACTTGATATATTAGCATTTATTAATTAGTCATTATTTAGCTAACATTATCTACATGCAACAGCATTACTCAACTTACACGGTTTGTTTGGAAGAAACTGCAAGGTTTTTTGCTTCTTGCTGGTTGGTTTACTGTACTGCCCAACAGCATATGTCTCATCTGTGCATTGATTCAAATCACAACACGGCAGCATGTGTATGCCTGTCTACTCATGGTGCGTTTAAAGACAGCTCGGGAAAAACATGTTACCACGTGTTAAAAATGAATTGAACGGTTGTGGCGGCTGTCAAAAGTGCGGGGGTCGGAGGGCACAGATACTGGAAGTGCGGGGGACATGTCCCACGCGTGCCCCGCGTCTGCTTCGCCCATGCATCTGTCAACAAGTGAGTTCAAATAAGTGTGACTGAGAAATCTCACTCTCACATGCAACGAATACATAAATAGCTACAAACAAACAGGTTAACACAAGTACTCCCACAGGGCTATACTAACAATGTATGCACACACTCATACCACTAGCATGAATGATCCCAAAGTATGTGTACACACCACACACAATTACTCAGACAGCACTTAGTGCATGTTTTGGAGCTGTGCAGTCGAAGCTTGACTCCTGATTACTTTGAAGCTCACTCTCTAAAGCTTGTTATTAATGATTCCTAACTGTTCCAGTGGCAGGAAACACCCAGGAAAACCTCCACACCCCTGATCTTATCTCTCTTATTTTTTTCCCTGGACTTCCCATCAGCAGCCAGTGGAGCTTGTATCACCTCCCTAAAAGCACAATAGTAGCTAGATGATTACAAAGTCTTTTTAGAAGAATAGTTTGTTGTTGTTGCGTTTTGCATTCAGAGAAGGATCTAGATTAAATCAACCCGTCAGTCAAGGAAGATTTGGAGTTAAGTGAATGGAGGCATAGTAAAAAGTGCCCTGAAAGCAATTCCTGGGACGTTTGTGAATTTCTGTCACCATAGCTACAAGCGATTGGGTCAACTCGATGGTTTCTGCAGGGCAACAAGCTGGCCAAACTGCCTGACTTTAATCCAAAAGTCAAACAGTATGCCAGCTGGAGCAATTTGCCCATTTCTGGGGTAAATTAAACTGTCATTCTGGGCTAATGGAGAAGGAATTAATAAATATTTACAATTTCAAACTCCCAGCACCAGAAAAGACACAACTAGGATGGGTCTATTTAAGTTTCTGCTACTTATACATACATGATGTTTTAAAATAAGGAAACTAAACCATTCGAATTTTGTACTGTCATGTAACCAATCTTTATTATACTGCAGAAGCAGATAAACATTTATGCTGATACATAAATGTCTTATAGAAAAAAGAAAGAAATATATTAAATTAAATAATGATTTAGTTCCACCAATGCTCTCTTTCATTCTTTACAGATAAAAAAACAGAAATTAATAATTTAAAGATGAAATTGTTTCTTTTTAATGTTTAAGTGTTGACTTGTGATTGTGTTTTTTTTATAACTTAAGAAATACTTTACTTGCAAAATGACCATTTCTATTTCAATTACTTACTTAAACACAACTTAAAGCAACTCCCACCTCCCTCCAAAGGCCTACTCCCCCCTCCTCCATAATGTCCTCATGATGTCTATGATAAACATAGGCGTTGGCAAGATAACGTTAGATACACAGAAGAGGAGAGCGAGTGTAACGTTACAACCAAGACAGTCAAACGCAACCCCGGAGTTTTAAAACTCAACAGGAGTCAGTAGTTATGTTTCCATCGAAAAGTGATTTGAATCATTGGGAAATGTGCATTAAAAGAAATACGAATCCTATGTGTTTCCATTACATGTACAGACTTTGGTGAAAACTACGAACTCGCGCAAGTTTTCCACAGAACTGGAAACAAAACAAGTCTCACATTTTTCTTCTTCTACGTTTTCTGGCGGTTGGCAACCAGCTTGTAAATACATTACCGCCTTCCCGACCTGGAGTAGGGATATCACCATAGAGAGAAGTACGCTACGTCAGACTTAAAGGATAACTTGGGTATTTTTCAACCTGGGCCCTATTTCCCCATGTGTATGTGTGCATATGATTCATAGGTACAACTTGTTTTAAAATTGGTTCAGTATTGAGGGAGGCGGATGCAGCCCGCGCAAGGTAGATTAAAAGGGTCATTCTATGAAACGGGTGCCATTTCCACTTTACAATTTTCAAAAATTTCATCAAGAGCAAACTTTTTTTTTTTCAATCCACAACATGAATGATCAGTTAATCCTCCAAAAAAACATATTTTCCCACCTCAGGCATAAACCACTTATTAATATTATCCTTTTTTTTCAGGCATCGGAGACATTCTTGTACCACCCCGTCACGGACAATATGTACACCATTTGAATAGTAATGCATGAAATAAATTGTAAAAGATATATGTTTTTCAACTCCTAAAATGTCCTTTTTTTGGAAAACATCAATAGAAAGTATGTAATTTAATGAGTTTCTTTCATTTTTAGATTCTTAATCATGAAATATGAATTTTACCT
Source organism: Epinephelus cyanopodus (assembly GCA_026686955.1). Lineage (NCBI taxonomy): Eukaryota > Metazoa > Chordata > Actinopteri > Perciformes > Serranidae > Epinephelus > Epinephelus cyanopodus. Next base: position 971,221 of record CM048936.1, read on the forward strand.
GTCATTGGCCTCACTGTTTGTGCAAAAAGTACTAATTAATTTCAAATTTCAAATAAAAACTACATTAATTTGATTAGTCCACAAAGAAGAACATTATTAAACATTAATTTATAGAGAATGTCATTCCTTTCCTATAATTTTTAAAACAAAATTACTCTGTGACGGGGTGGTAACTGATGTGACAGGGTGGTTCACTGTGACAGGGTGGTATGGACCTAGCCTTCATCTAACATGAGAACATTTTGTTAACTCATTTCAAACACTTGAACTCTCTGCACCTTGCCCCAATGAGTTACACATCTATATACTTAATATCCAGTAATTGCTTATATTATGGTCACAGTCATAGTCACTCTGGTAGGCTATAAGTAGATGTTACATCAGTTGCACTGACAGGACTGCTAGATGCCTGATTAGAAGATTAACAGACTTTTATAATGTGAATTTCATACACTGGTAGAGATTACCAGAATGCTCACTGACTACTATTGTCACCGTCAGCTTGTTGAACCCTAAACTCTTTAACTGAAAAAAAGGAACTGATTAGAATTTGATAATGCCCTGCAAGACTAATCTGAGTACCCAGAAACCTTCGCTCACAGCCAACATGGCTGACGACAAAAACCTTCTGGGAAAATACGTTGAAAATTATGAGACACCAATCAAAATGGTCTTAACTTTTCAGACCATTTACATATCCATTGTGATTGGCCCTTGTAAATAATGCCGGTCATTGCTATCATAGCATGTCTATGGTTGCCATGATGACACACAGACCAGGAACCAAGAAACTGCCGTTCTGTGAGAAAAGCATAGCCGGCTTCAGACGGGTGTGCAGCTAAAGTATAGATCGCACAGATTATCCATGGACAGTGTAAGAAGCAGCAGAATTGTGTGATCATTTTGGTGTATAACGTGTATGTAGGCTTGTAGGCAGTTTTAAAAACGTAGCTAATTATCTACTACTGGTGTTAGAGGCTGTTCAAGTTCAGTGGAAGTTCCTGTTTGTCTCAGGATTCCACGCGTTTCTCTCCAGACTACTGCAAGACAAGTGGTACCAAAAATTCCAATGTACCTGTACCCATACTAGTTATAAGCATACATGGCAAATAAACTTTCTATTTTATTCTATTCTACAAATAGGCATTATTTAATGATGCAAGATGACTGGGTGAGTGAGTGAGTGGGTGAGTGAGTGACTGAGTGAGTGAGTGGGTGAGTGAGTGAGTGACAGAGCACACATTCTAACCTATATACGCTCCAGTTCAACCACCCCGTCACAATAAAACATGTGACGGGGTGGTATGTGACGGGGTGGTAAATTTAATCTTAAAATGGCCGCAGCTCTCCATGTGGTCAAGCTATAGGACCTAGCATACATGCATTCAATTTGAAATATGATTTTCTTTACATTAATAATGTAAAAATGTTGATAAAAATCAGTTTTCCCTATCTATTTTGCGTGACGGAGTGGTTGGGTTGAGCTTGACGGACCCGATCTAACATGAAAAAACAAGAAATAAACAATATAAAAGAATGTCAAAACTTGCCTGTTTCTTGTCCTGCCTGCTCCAAAGGCCCAAAAGATGTCACTTACTGTTTGTGATGTCATTTAAAGCAACAGTACGGTATGGTACAGTACAAAACAAGTAAGCGTGACGGGGTGGTATGTCAAACTGAGGGACGCAGACAAATCACAACATTTTAACAAAAAATTATGTTTTTATTTTGAATAAATATATTTTATGTAAACAAGGACACTCATATAATCCTGAAAATAATATTTTTTTGATAAAAAATATAACATTATTTGGTGATATTTTACATGCAAAGATTATGTTAGTCAATACGGACATGTGAAAATGACCATGTACTAATGAAAAACGATTAAAAATAGTATGTTACTCTTTAAGAAAAGTATTTTTTTCATATATCATGCTAATAAGAACACTTTAATTAATAGCTGTACACTTTGGAAACACACTTGGCACATGTTTTGTGCCTTATGCATCTCAGCAAACGTTGTGGACCCAAATGGCACCCGTTTCGTAGAATGACCCAAAAGTGCTTTTTTTTTTCACCACGGACCGGTTCAGATTGCCAGTGCTATCCCTGTAGATAGCATACTAAGCATTTCCCTTACCTTTCACTTCCTCTGGGCTGTGTGTGACATCATCTCGCGAGAGCTTTCCTTGTTGCTGGAAGAAAACAGAGGAGCCATGCTGAGCGCCGCCGCTCAGAGTGGTGCTGGTTGTCCCGGAAAACAGTGGTTCGTGTAATCCATTTTCGTTTCCAGCGAGCAGATGTTTTCCAGAAGGTCGCTGGGAACAGCTGGTTTGATGGGGTTAGCTCTTAGCTAACCCCCTCCGCGCTTCCCCCGCTCCTGTGTCCTGTCTCAGCGCTGCCGGCATCTCCCCGTCAGGACAGCTCTAGGTGAAACCACAGTCATCCCAGGGCTAGTTCGACGTAGCGTCTTAAAAGAGATGTGTTAAAAAATGACACAAAAAATGTGTTGTTACATGTGTAACACATTTTGTGTGGATTTCAACACAGTGTGTACAAAAAAGCACAGAAAGCTTAACACATAATGTGCTGGTACAGTTTAACACAATCTCTGTATTACTTTAATTGGTGGCAACAAGTTTAACACAATGCGTGTTACTTTATGAGGCGAGAAAGGGTCGCCCTTTACGTGTGCTTTACTCTGAGACAGACAAAGGGGAGGAAGATGGAATCTGCTTCACCTGGGGTGCTGTCGGACTCTTTGGTAAGTATCCATTACCAGTATTATTTAAACTATCTCATCGAATTGTTTATCAGTCAGTTAAATTCAACATAAAATCGAATTTAACTAAAAATCATATCTCTAAGAAAATCCAGATACGGTAAGCTTCCCATTTTGTTCAGCAGGGCTGTCGAACAGTAAGCTAACGTTAACGTTAGTTGCTAATGTTAGCCTAAGTTCTACTGTGCTTGTTACCAAAATTAATGTACACCAAGTAAAATGCAGTTTAGGACAGTATGGCAAAACAGTCGCTCATTCCATAAAGTCCACAGAAACCTCATCTAGTTTACTTTAACAATTAACTGGGTTTGAAGTCAATGCCACAGTAATTCATTCATTTAGCAATTCAACACCACCATTTTGCTGGTTTCACTGCAGAGTTGGGGGGAGGGGGGCAACCGTTGAGACTTACGGTAACGTTAACTTAATTCATGTTTTCATTTGTATTTTTTCTTAAATTACACTTATTTAGTACATTCATTTAATGATACATTGTAGTATATGATTTTCCACATTGCTTGATGTTCAGAGATTGTGAAAGTGCTCAGTTAGGGGCCCTGGTCAAGATTATGTCACAGCCTAGGTCAAGGACTGATAAAACAGGTTAAAGGGTTGGATTAAATGCGGACTGTTAAATATCAGGTCTCTTTCATCTAAAGCAGTGTTAGTAAACGAATTAATATCAGATAATCATATTGATTTACTTAGTCTCACTGAAACCTGGCTGTGTCAAGATGAATATGTTAGTCTAAATGAATCCACTCCTCCCAGTCATAATAATACCCACATTCCTCGAGGCATCGGCCGAGGAGGGGGAGTTGCAGCCATTTTTAACAGCCATTTTTAACTCTAGTCTGTTAATCAGCCCTAAACCAAAACTAGATTATAATTCATTTGAAAGCCTCGTTCTTAGTCTTTTACATCCGACCTGGAAAACCTCGCAGCCACTTTTATTTGTTATAGTGTACCGTGCTCCTGGCCCGTATTCTGAATTTATATCTGAATTCTCAGAGTTTTTATCCAGTTTAGTTCTTAAATCAGATAAAGTTATTATTGTAGGCGATTTCAACATTCATGTCGACGTTGATAATGACTCCCTGGCTACCGCGTTTATCACATTATTAGACTCCATTGGCTTCAGTCAGGGTGTACATGAACCCACTCACTGTTTTAACCATACCCTCGATTTAGTTCTGACATATGGAATTGAAATTGATAACCTAACAGTCTTTCCACAGAATCCCTCGCTATCGGATCATTATTTGATTACTTTTGATTTCTTTTTACTCGATTGCACACCACTCAGCAACAGTTACTATACCAGATGTTTATCAGATAGTGCTGTCGCAAAATTTAAGGAAATGATTACTCCGTCGTTAAATTCAATACCAAGTCCTTTAGTAACAGAGGTTTACCGTACCGACTTTAACCTCTCCCGAATTGATCAATTTGTTGATAGCGCCGTAAGCTCGCTGCGAACAGCACTCGACTCTGTAGCTCCTCTTAAAAAGAAGTTAACAAAACAAAGAAAGTTCGCTCCGTGGTATAACTCTGAAACCCGTAAATTAAAACAAATATCGCGAAAGTTTGAAAGGAATTGGCGATTAACCAAACTGGAAGAATCTCGTTTAATCTGGGCAGACAGTCTCAAAACTTATAAGAGGGGCCTCCGCAATGCCAGAGCAAACTATTACTCAGCTTTAATAGAAGAAAAAACAAAAATAACCCCAGGTTTCTTTTCAGCACTGTAGCCAGGCTGACTGAGAGTCAAAGCTCTATTGAGCCTTGTATTCCTTTAGCCCTTAGCAGTAATGATTTTATGAGCTTCTTTAATGACAAAATTGTAACTATTAGAGGCAAAATTCATGACCTCCTGTCCTCAGATAGTACCTATCTAACCTCAAACTCAGCTGTAGCACCTAATATTTATTTAGATTGCTTCTCCCCAATTTCTCTTCAAGAATTGACCGCAGTGATTTCTTTATCTAAATCATCAACGTGTCTCTTAGACCCCATCCCAACTAGGCTACTCAAGGAGGTCTTACCTTTAGTTAACACTCATATATTAGATATGATCAATATCCTTATTAACAGGCTATGTACTACAGTCTTTTAAGGTAGCTGTAATTAAACCTCTACTAAAAAAGCCCACCCTGGATCCAGAGGTGTTAGCCAACTATAGACCAATATCTAATCTTCCCTTTATATCAAAGATCCTTGAGAAAGTAGTCGCAGACCAGCTGTGTGATTTTCTCCATGATAATAATTTATTTGAGGAATTACAGTCAGGATTTAGAGCGCATCATAGCACTGAGACAGCACTAGTTAAAATTACAAATGACCTTCTGATTGCTTCAGACAAAGGACTCGTCTCTGTACTTGTTTTATTAGATCTTAGTGCAGCGTTTGACACTGTTGACCATGAAATTCTGCTACAGAGACTGGAACACTTAATTGGCCTAAAAGGTTCTGCACTAAGCTGGTTTAAATCTTATTTATCTGATCGTTTTCAATTTGTTGACGTTCACAATGAATCATCCGTACGTACTAAAGTTTGTTTTGGAGTTCCGCAAGGTTCTGTGCTTGGACCAATCCTATTTATTCTATATATGCTTCCTTTAGGCAACATCATTAGAAATCACTCTATAAATTTCCATTGTTATGCGGATGATACACAGCTGTATTTATTGATGAAGCCAGAAGAAAGTGATCAATTAACTAAACTTCATAATTGTCTTAAAGACATAAAAACTTGGATGAGCACCAATTTCCTAATGTTAAATTCAGACAAAACTGAAGTTATTGTTCTTGGCCCCAAACAACTCAGAGACTCTTTATCTGATGACATAGTTTCTCTCGATGGCATTGCTCTGGCCTCTACCACTACCGTAAGAAACCTCGGAGTAACATTTGATCAAGACTTGTCTTTTAATTCTCATTTAAAACAAACCTCACGGACTGCATTTTTTCATCTGCGTAATATTGCAAAAATTAGGCCTATCCTGACCCAAAAAGATGCAGAAAAATTGGTCCACGCTTTTGTTACCTCAAGGCTGGATTACTGTAACTCTCTATTATCAGGTAGCTCTAGTAAGTCATTAAAAACTCTCCAGCTAATTCAGAATGCAGAAGCACGAGTACTAACAAGAACTAAGAAACGAGATCATATTTCTCCTGTTTTAGCTTCTCTGCACTGCTCCCTGTAACATCCAGAATTGAATTTAAAATCCTACTGTTAACTTATAAAGCTCTAAATGGTCAAGCTCCATCATATCTTAGAGAGCTCATAGTGCCATATTATCCCACCAGAACTCTGCGCTCTGAGAACGCAGGGTTACTCGTGGTCCCTAAAGTCTCCAAAAGTAGATCAGGAGCCAGAGCCTTCAGCTATCAGGCTCTTCTCCTGTGGAATCATCTTCCTGTTACGGTCCGGGAGGCAGACACCGTCTCCACATTTAAGGCTAGACTTAAGACTTTCCTCTTTGATAAAGCTTATAGTTAAGGCTGGCTCAGGCTTGCCCTGTACCAGCCCCTAGTTAGGCTGACTTAGGCCTAGTCTGCCGGAGGACCACCTATAATGCACCGGGCACCTTCTCTCTCTCTCTCTCTCTCTCTCTCTCTCTCTCGCTCTCGCTCTTGCGTATCCTATTACTGTATCTTGTTTACTCGGCCATTCTGGATGTCACTAACTCGGCTTCTTCTCCGGAGCCTTTGTGCTCCACTGTCTCTCAGGTTAACTCGTATTGCAGCGGTGCCTCGATAGTGTGACGTGTGTGGTTGTGCTGCTGCCGTGGTCCTGCCAGATGCCTCCTGCTGCTGCTGCTGCCATCATTAGTCATACTTCTACTGTTATTATACACATATGATTATTATCATACATGTATACTGCCAGATACTAATATATACTTTCAACATATTGTACCACAGTAGCCAGAACTATAACGACAATATTATTACTTTCATGAATGTTGTTGTAAGCTACTGTCATTATCGAGGATGTCATACAGATTATTGTATTGTGTCATACAGATTACTGTTAATTTGTTATGGTGATCTGTTCTGTACGACATCTATTGCACGTCTGTCCGTCCTGGAAGAGGGATCCCTCCTCAGTTGCTCTTCCTGAGGTTTCTACCATTTTTTTTTCCCCGGTAAAGGGGTTTTTTTGGGGAGTTTTTCCTTATCCGCTGTGAGGGTCCAAAGGACAGAGGGATGTCGTATGCTGTAAAGCCCTGTGAGGCAAAATTGTATTTGTGATATTGGGCTTTATAAAATAAAATTGATTGATTGATTGATTGATTCCTTCTGGATTTTTCTCTGTCACCTGTTTCGTGTTGTTTCAAAGTTCATCAAAACAACCAACCTATATAAGCAGAATATTTGGGACTGTGATTCAGAGCAGTTCATATTGGCTTAGGACTCTCTCTCAGGCAATCCTAGGTGCTTGATTTGATGCTGTACTTCTTGTAATAAACCTTTCTATATACAAGCAAGACGGTGTCAGCGGAGTCTCCTTCATCACCTTCACATGATCGCTACCTCATAAACAACAACATGAATCGGGACTTGCAAGTAAAGTCATTTGGGCATCTGCCAGTTGTGTTTTATGGTTAGACAGACATGTTTGCTTGTTATTTGAGTAACATTATTAACCGGGCAAAAAAAAAGGTGTCTCTGAGAGATTATGATTATGTATAGAATATAAACACATGCAGGTCCATAATATTGCTGATTATTTTCTGCAATGACATTTGTTTGTATGCTCCAAATAAAATTATTTTGTAAATATCATTTATCATTTGTAGAAAATTGAAGTTTGTCCTTAAATTTTGTATTGAAATGTTTTTCTTTTTCTTATGCAGCAGCCAAAATGGAACTCTCTGTAAATGAGCCTGGACCACCGCTGGACCTTGGACCACCACTATAGGCGTCATTTAGGTATGGCGAGGTATGGCAGCTGCCATACCTTGGAATCGGGAGAAAAAAAAGAGAGGTTCTGTAGTCATCTTACTTGTGAGTGTCCTTCATATTTGTTGCAAGTGATCAGATGTGATATGTTAGACAGTCCGAGGCGCACTGGCTGGTTGTTTTCATTGTATTGCACTTAAATAGGTCAATAATATGCTCATCTGTGAATATGAGTGTTATTGAATCAAACTGTTCGCCACTTTGCTCCTCCGCAAGTTATGAGTTATGTGAGTTATCTGTGTGTTGTAAAAGAATTTTGCTCTGCTGCTGTAGACAGCCTGTCTGATTGTATGTGGGGGATTTTTTCTTCATGACTCGGCATGTTAAGCTTGTATTTTTGATCTCTGGAGACACTCCAATAAATTTGCCTATACAGTATTGTACCAAATTGGCCTTTGTTTTACTGTGTTTCATACACCGGACCCCTTGGTTATCTTCTAGAAATAAGCTTGTAATTAATTTATTTTCTTTATTTTCTGTGAAGTTAAAATGAAAATCAAAAGAATTGTTGACCAAATGTTTTAATGCTAGGTAAAAGGTTTTTAAAGGAACTTTGAAGATTCATGAGTGAAACAAGACATGTTGACTAGATGTTTTAAAATGTTTAAAAAATATTTCTTGAAACAAATAATTCTTCAAAATGATTCCAAGTGGCATTTTCCTTTTTATTCATTGTATTCTGCCATTTGTTTAGAGTAACACAAGCTTGTGTTCGATCACTGTGTAATTTTGAGTAACACATGAATGTGTTAATATAAGTTTTATGTATCAACACATGAATGTGTTAGTACTTACACTCTCTGTGTTAATCTATGTGACACTGTGTTGATATATTAACAAACTGAATGTGTCAAAATTGTTGTCCCAAATGCAACTCATTGATGTGTAGAAATTCAACATGTTATGTTAATATTGACACATTCTTGTTAAGAGTGTGAGCTCTCTCGGTTGTAGCGTTAGGTCTCTGCAGTGGTTTCTAGTGTCTGTTAGAAACTTACAACTGTATTGCACTGAAGAATTTACTTCTTGTTGCACCGTGTATACTTGTACTTCGCCAGTGTATGCAGAGGCTGCCACCATGTTGATTCAAACTTAGAGGCAAACTAAAAATACCTGTCCAGCAGAAACTCTGCATCTGATGCCACAAACTAAATTCTACCAAATATCAACAACTAACAACATTGGTGGCCAACTGGGTCAAGTCTGTGAATGCTGACCATTAGAAAGAAAGAAAGAAAGAAATGTGAACAAGACTACCAAGCTGACTCCAGACATCAATATGATGTCAGAAAGACTGTGGACTGTTACATTGGACAAGATGCAAAATTTTGGGTGGAATGAAGAATGCGTGAATGATATTTTAAATGTCTGACATTTGAACGTTGTGTGGATGTTAATAATATGACATTATGCAGTTTTTGGGTTTTGTTCTACGCATCTTATGATTAAATGTCATTATTCTATGTCAAGATGACATTGACATGAGGTGTTTGGAGGATATTGGATTTTACAACACAACTTAAAAACTGCAGCGTCATCTGTTGTCATTTTATTTTTATTTTATTTTTATTTATCCTTTATTTAACCAGGTGAGTCCCATTGAGATTGACATCTCTTTTACAAGGGAGCCCTGGCCAAGAAGGCAGCAAACCAAAATTAAAACAATACAACATAAAACATAAACACAACAGTACATAGATAAATAAAGTGCATACAGTACACATCGAATTCAAAGAAAGCAGCTACAGACTTCTGTTTTTACAGACTGTAACAAACATTTAAAATCACCCAAGGAAACAAGGTCAGCCAATTTTAACGTTTTTTGGAGCTGATCCCCAGGACCAAGGGGCATAGTAACTAAAAGCGGTCTTCCCAAATTCAGTGAAGGCACAATGGACTGAGAACAACAAAAAGTCCTGAGAGCGCAGGCTGTACCCACTAGTAGAGCGATCGAGGAGGTGGTTCAAATAACCAGGGAGTAGCCCTAAGATGGCTTTTGTAGATAAAAATATGCCAGTGGAGCCATCTGTGATAGTTTAGTGATATCAGACCAGGGGTCTGTTTCACAAAGCAGGTTTAGTGGAAACTCAGAGTCCGTTAACCCTGAAATGAGGGAAACTCTGAGTTTTCCGTTTCACAAAGGGAGGTAACTCAAACCAGAGAAAGAGGGGTAACTCTAGCCTGTTTCAGAGACAGAGGTAACTTAAGCTCTCGGTCAGTTACCGCAGTAACAGACTCTATGAATCTAACCTGGTCGGGACCAGGTTTTTCTGAATGAACCTCGAGTTTCTCTCTGTCTCCGCCCTCTTTCAGACCCACACACTCCATTTGATTTCCTCATTCATTCAGTCAGCAGGCGAGTTTTGGTGTAGTTCTGCCGTCTGTCATTTAAAAAAAAAGCATTAAAAAATCAGAGTCAGTATATTAGAAGTCCATTAGGCACAGTAGGTGGCAACTTTTCACTAACATGGCATGTCCTTTTGATAACGATCCCGTGGATGAAGGTGCAGCATTACTGCGCTGAGAATTAAATATTCGTCGGGAGATGGTTATCAGACCGCGCATAGATGTTCTAGCATTTCCACACAATTATCTTTTTGAGCTGTACCGTTTCACGTCACAGTCCATCATCTACATACACAACCTAATCTGTCCTTACATTTGCAGCATTATCAATTGTAGTCATGCTCTCACATCACAGCAGATATTTTGTGTTGCGCTGCATTTCTTTGCAAAAGGAAGTTTTTTGTACAATGTAAGGCAACTGTATGCAGGGCGGTCAGAAAAGTGTGCTCGTTTTACAGGCATCTGCCTTCTTTCTGTTGGCTGGGTAAAAGTCTGTGTTAGTTTAAATAGGCTTAATTATTTAACAGAACATGATATATAAGACATTTATGTGTGTGAAAAAAGCATTATGTTGGGAATAAAACAACTGCACAGTCAAACAGCCACTTAATATTTACTTTACAATGTAAAACGTGATCAAAATGAGGTACCCCCATGAGGTTATGCCAAACTGCTGCCAAGTGTGCTTCTCCCCCGCGGGATTGCACCTAAATAAAATAAATTAATAGGCTACCATTCAAGCAGTTTTCCCCTCTAATATTATTGTGATTTTAAGGACTACATTTAAACTTACGCATTGACCTGAGCAGCAATGTTCTCCCACGCCATCTCCCTCTCTTTTGCAGCTGCAGCAGTGTTGCACTTCTTTATGAAAACGTGTTCAAACTCGCCGTATGAGCGCATTAAGATTTCCAATTCTAGTGGGGTGAAAAACGCAGCTCTCCTCTTCCCTGTTGTCATGGTGACTCGTCGAATCGGGGCTCCATTGATGCTGGCTTTTTATAGTTGTGGTGCACGTGCTTAACTCCAGGTGAAACTACTCCGAGTTGATTAAACTGATTCAAATCAGCTGTTCTGGAACTGGAAACCCAGAGTTTCCTATCTCAGAGTAGATCAACTCAGAGTTCAGGATTAGACTCAGAGTTTGTTGAACCTGCTTTGTGAAACGGGCCCCAGACCTTTCATATAAAAAACAATGATGGGTGAGAGATTTTGCATTCAAAATGAAACGCAAGGCACCATGATAGACTGTGTCTATAGGCCTAAGGGATGCAGCAGAGGCATGCATATAAAGAACATCACCATGATCAATCATGGGAAGAAAGGTAGCCATGACAAGTCTCTTTTTGGCAGTGAGATTAAAACAATGCTTGTTTCTAAAGTAAAATCCTAGTTTAATCCTGAGTTTTTTGGCAAGATTATCCAAATGAATAGAAAAAGTAAGTTTAGAATCAAGACAGACTCCAAGATATTTATAGGAAGCCACCTGTTCTATGCACTTTCCATCAGTGGTGAAAATGTGAGGAACAGGAGGCTGGGAGTGCAATCTAGAGAAATGCATGACTTTTGTTTTACTAGCTTTTAAAACCAGTTTAAGATTTTTAAAATCAGCCTGAATTGAGCTAAACAATTTTTGGAGGTGCTGAAAACCGCAAGACAGAGAGGAGGCACAAGAATAAACAATTGTATCATCTGCATACAGATGAAAGTTAGATGAATCGGAATTTCTACATCATTATTCTACATCAAATTGACACTGGCGTTAGTCATCCTGACATTGAATTTTGTTCAGCCAATCCTACAGCTTACATTCAACCAAGCTGTCTAGTAACAGGTGGGTCAAGTCTGTGAATTCTGACCAATATAATAACATGAACGTGAACACATTCCCCTTCTGTGTGTGTGTGTGTGTGTGTGTGTGTGTGTGTGTGTCAAACTATTAACACACACACTATTGCAACTACTTTTTTTTTTTCCCCGGTAAAGGGTTTTTTTGGGGGAGTTTTTCCTTATCCGCTGTGAGGGTCTAAAGGACAGAGGGATATCGTATGCTGTAAAGCCCTGTGAGGCAAATTGTGATTTGTGATATTGGGCTTTATAAATAAAATTGATTGAAATTGAAAATTGATTGGAATGGACAACTTAACATGAAGACATGCAGACTTTGTTTTTAATGTGCTATAGAAATAAACTTGACTTGACTTGACTTGACTTTGTGAATCAAAACAGGCCTTTCCCATGATCAAACAACATCAGAGCCAATGTGACTTCATCCTGCGTCCTTGAGTCGTGGACCATTTTAGGAATGAATGAAAAGCAGGGAAACACATTGTCTTACAGCTTCCTCTGTTATTCAAAGTGTCCCTGCAGCAGAGAGTCCACAGCTCTGGGATTGGACTGGACTGGGTCTGCCCCTGGTTCCTCATGATAAGGGAGGCAGGGGAGTGCTGCTCTGTCTGCTAACAGCTCAACACTTTGGCTGAGCACAATACAGCATCAAGCCACCCACTGTGGGACACACACATACACACACACACACACACAAACACGCACACACACGCGCTCGCGCACAGAGAGAGAGAGAGAGAGAGAGCGTGAGCGAGGGAGAGAGAGACCCTATGCTACAGATCCACAGCCAAGGAAACCGCAGATCCCCCAAATCTCCAACTCTGCGCACAGAGAAGAGAAAGAAGCAGCAGAGATTAACAAAAGCATTCTTGGCTTTGAGTTTAAGAGAAGAACAAAAAAGTGAACAATACGTTGGGCGAGATCATTTACTTGAGATACAAAGTGAAGGAGAAAAGCGTGACAGGACGGCGTCAGTCAGCGGGTTTATCATCCCTCTCCAAATACTGAGGAACGGATTGTCGCGCTGCGCTGCATGAAGGACAAATCTGTCTTTGGGAAGAAGCGTGCAGAAACAGAATGAGAGCCATCATGAGGATCACGTGTCTGCTGCTTTTACTCAGTGAGTACCTTACAATTACATTTAAACTCCATATACACTTGTAATGGTTCTGCAGCGTTAACGTGCTGGAACGTGATATTTTCTCTGTGATATTTGTATCTGTCTCCGGAATAAATGACAGGGTGTCCGGGATTGTTTTGGGGAGTGAAAGCAGTATTAGTGTGTTTGTGCAGCAGCTGCAGGACATCACTGCTTCTTTCTTTAAAGACAGAAAACAGTGTGTAACAGACAATATGGGCAGCGTGATGCAGCAACAGATGAACACAATATACTCTTAGAATAATCTGATCTCCTTGATCATAGCTATAGTCAGCGGTGGATGATGTTTCCAGATGTTGTATCTTATCAAGAGTAGCCACATTTTAACCTAAAAATACTCCAATACAAGTAAAAGTTCTGATTTTTAAATTTCACTTATTTGAAAATAGAGATACAGCATAATGTGGCTACTTAACTATCAATAGTAAAAGTCGATGTCAGGTAGTGGTGAAGGAAGTATCCTTCACTTAAATTACAAACAATGTAGAACATTCTCTATTACATGTAAAAGTCCTACACTCTAGAAACGAATCAATTGGTTCACCTTAAAAAAAAAAAGAATGACGGTAACAATTTGCATGCATCCTTTTAAGTAGTTCCAACTCTGGCATTATTGAGTCAATCCTATGAGTCTTTATAAACTGACAAACTCAGTTAGTTTAGTACAACAAACATGATTTGCTTTTGAGTTGAATTAACTTAATATTTATCCAAAAGCTGTAGTGATATTTAGTGGTCAAACTATTTTATTTAAGAGTTTCAAACTTCTTTATTTTAATTCCATCCTACTGATATTTCCTCAAACCTGGCAGCAGTTCATGTATCTTTTCTGTTCTCAGTTCACCTTGCAAGCTGTTGTTTTTTTATGACCGAGTCTGATAGTAGCAGTGAATAATATATTGCTCGAGCTCTGAATGGTGTTCTGAACACACCAAGCACAATGGCTCCAAATTTCCCTCTGTGAAGAAAGAGGAACTGGTCCATTTTTCTCAGAAAACCCAACCCTCTGTGTCCACTTTTCTCCTTTTTGACAAAGACATTTTCCACTTATTGAAAAACTGGACTAAACAATGTCTCTGCAATTTTCACACTTTGCAAAGTCATCCAGTTGGACCAGTTGGGGACCGGTTCTGGCCTGCAGGCTGTATATTTGACACCCCTAAGTAGAAGGTGTGGGAATCACAAAAAGGCCCCCTATATGATAGGTTATTATTGTGAAGCCACAATACAATATCATTGCGATTTAAAATGTTTGCCATATGCAGAGTATTGCAATAACATATTACAGTAAATTTCAATTTATAACCTTTTTTCAACTGCTAATTAAGAAAAAAAATATAATCATCTGTTTTTATCTAATGAGATAAAGTTTTCAGTTAATTTACCTCAGTTCAGTCGTTTTTATTGCAGCAACATATAAATAGTGGACTGAAAAAGCAACAGATTTTTATATTGTATTAGACTCTACCAAAAGTTTAATTCTTATTTGCAATATCAGTAATTTATATAATAAAAATGGTACCTTGTGTCTATGTCTCGATACAGTATTGCCACACAAAATATTGAGCTACTATGCAGTATCAACCCCTCACCCCACCCCCACACACTTAGTAGTAAAAGTATAATCCAAAAAAAAATGACTGTACTACTGTCATTTCCCGTATGTGGAAAAACTCCAGTGTTGTGTTTTGAACTCATTCAGATTAAATTTAAAATTAGATATATTCATTATTATTGATTATTGATTATTATTTATTGATGGGATATCAATAGTGTTCCACATCATCTGAAGTGGACTGCAGTAGAGCCACGCCCACTTTTTCAATAAGCATGGCCAACCGAGGCAAGGAGGAAAGATAAGGCACATTTCACTCTATTAATCATATTGTTGAAGTTCATAATTTTTGTTTAAACTGTGTTTAAAGTATCCATGAGATGTTATAATGAGCTTATAATGCATTTTATTAACAGTGTCCACAGAATAATTCAGAAATTGAGGATATTTTGATTTGTGATGATGAATACAAATTGAGTTGCTCTTCTGAGGTTTTTTTTTTTTTTCCTGTTAAAGGTATTTTTTTTGGGGGGGGGTTTTTTTTTTTCCCCTGTTAAAGGTTTTTTTTTTTGGGGGGGGGGTTCCTTATCCGCTGTGAGGGTCCAAAGGGCAGAGGGATGTTGTATGCTGTAAAGCCCTGTGAGGCAAATTGTGATTTGTGATACTGGGCTTTATAAATAAAATTGATTGATTGATTGATTGATTTTACAGAAAGCATGATTGCATTTTTCTTATAATGTTGGTCATTTTACTATTTTAATAATAATAATAATAATAATAATAATAATAATAATGATAACAATAATAATAATAATAATAATACATTTTATTTGTTAGGGTGCCTTTCAAGCCACTCAAGGTCGCCTTACAGCAAAGATAAAACACAGTATACAAAACATCATAACACATCATACAATACATTAAAATAGAGGGGAAGACAGTAAAATATAAATATAAATATAATATCTTCACATACCTGATTTCATTATCTATAGGAATGATCACTTGCTGTACAATGTAGGTTACAGTTTGTATGTATAAAATCTTGTAGGGAATAAGGGCGGGTGACTTTTTTGTTTTTACTTAATTTGTGCACAAACTCAGGCTGTAAGAAGCAAAGAGAACACAAACAGCATCAGTTGATGCAACCTGAAGAAGAGTGCTAACCTTGAAACATACAGCAACCAGAGCCTTTTTGTCTTCCTCTGCTCCTTTGTGTCTTAATTTGTGCACAAATTGAGGAGAGTAAGATCCTCTGAATTGGACAACTCCCCCAGTTTTTTTTTTTCTGTGTTACTGTGTTGACCTGGTTGGGAAGTGTACATGCCCGTTGTTACTGTGTGAACCACATGTAATCTGTAGGAAATCAGTAATGGCGCAGTTGGAGTCCCTGCCCTGCCCTGCTGCCTCCCACCACCCCACAGTAAAGGGGTCCCCAATGGCCCCCTCCCTCCAAACACACACACACACACACACACACACACACACACACACACACACACAGTTGTCCAATAGCCTGTGGCTGCGGAGAAGGAGGCTGAATAATGAAGTGCACCCTGACCTCCCTCCCAGGCTGAGAGGCAAGGGAAGTGTTTTTCTTTAATTATGCACCTGCTGCTCTCTCACCACTACAGTAGGTGGATTCAGATGGGATACTTTTATTTTTTGAGCATGTGAAGAAAAAGAAAACATGTGACATGGCCCCAAAACTCAATCTGAAGGCTGTCAACACTTTTTCTAAAAATAAAAGTGTGACATGATTTTGTGCATGTGAATATGCATATGTGTTTGTTTAACAGCCTGTTATCAGGAGTAGGGCTAAAAGCTTAGACATGTGTGGTGTTGTTTGCAGTTTTCATGTGAAATGTACCTTTGTGACTTTATTTCTTTAAAATGAGTTATTGTGATTTCATCATACTCGGTAACTTTTGGAAAGCCAGAACTTCAGATCAGTCTGCAGGTTGCAGTTGTTACTTCGTCATAAGGTGATGGAGGAGAAAACAGGTTGCCATTGAACTGCAGATGTCAGAATACAACATTGGTCCTCTCACAGTGGTCACATAGAATCTAGGAGTTGTTTCTCAATCTCCAAAAGAGCCACTTTTGTTCTTTTACTTGAGTAGTTTTCCACACAAATAAACTTACCTTTCCTTGAATATGATTTACAGGAATAGTTTGACATTTTGGGAAACTTGCGTATTTGTTTTCATATTCTGAGAAGCAGATGAAAAGGTCCATACTGTCTTACCGTTTAGGCTGTGAGGAGGTTATGTGCAGGACTTTTTCTTCCTTTTCTTCCCAGTTACTTTCTGAAGTTTTGTCATCACAGTGAGGTTGCCAGGCAACCAGCTGAGACATCAGGAAGTTACCAGCCAGTCTCTGGTTAGCTATGCTAACTGACTGCAGCACACATATGAGACTGGGACTTAAAATGGGCATGTTCTGCGTCTTCACAATGTCCACTGTTTTATTACAAATAAAGCAAACCGGTCTCGTACATAGAGAGACTGAATGATCATGTATTTTTTCTAGCACACACAAACATTGCTGGACCTAGCAAATTTGGTGCCTTAGGTAATCTTCTCCTGGGGTCCCACCTCCTACTCCCACCCCCCAAAGAGACACACTGTCAAAAAATATATATATTTTTTAATTGTGTTTCATTTGGTCCCAACACACTTATACACACACATACAATTATTAAAAAATCACCAAGTATTTAAAATTATGCTGCTCTGAGATGCTTGAGGTTTGTCCGCTGAAGGAGCTAAAATGAAGATTGAGCAACTGCGAAACGACAGAAATTATTCAGAGGCTTTCCCAGTAGCACAAAGCACACACTCCACTTGAGCCAAAGAACAAGCTACAAAGCGGTAAAAGATCGTTAGTGACAGCTGTTTAGCTTGTGTTTATATGATTGTGGTATTTAACAGAGATGTTTATTCATACATTTATTAGACAGAAAGAGCTCAGAGAGCTCATGGGATGTAACAAATTTGCCACTGACACACAGAGGGAGAACGAAGCGACACTGATACTATGAGCCCTAAGTTAACGTCTGTAGTAGTGTATTATTTATATAGTAGGGGAGGGTTTATGTTAAGGATGGCTCCAGTGCATCATTGAGCAGTCTTTCAGGCCCACCCAAAAATCCTGGACAAAGAAATAAGGAAACAGTTTACCGGTATACCTCCACAGTTCAATTTTATTTTTATTTTTTTAAAGATGCGCTGTTTAGAGTGGCAGCAAATCTGAGTAGCTCCTGTTTTTGAGTCATGTTTAAGTGTATATTTTTTTCCTTATTAATAATTGTTAATCTTTCCAATGTGATGAGTAAAGTTGTGTACACAACGGACGATTTCCTGGCTCTGAGAAGAACCACTTATGGAGTTAGACACCCAATACTGGCTGAGCTGAGGAAGCCATTCAGAGGCTGCAGATGTGCTTCATGGAGACGTGGCTGAATGACAACATGCTTGACACCTGTCGGTCTTTGACTGTATTGTGTACCACAGGAGTTTTCACACATTGTCACCATTATTGTTTACATCCCACTATGGGCAGCAATGGCAACGGAGTGTGACATCATCCATGAAACTTGCTAGACCCAGCACCCTAGTGCATTCATAACTGGGGATTTTAACAACACTACGTTCTCCTCCCATCTGACTGGGTTTGTTCAGTATGTGGACTGTCCCACCAGGGAGAATAAGACACTGGAAGACACCCATAGTGCCTCTGCCCTGCCACCTCTTGGCCAATCAGATCATAATCTGGTCCCTATCCAGCATACAAACCCTGTGTATTAAATGGTAAATGGACCTGCATTTGTGTAGCATCTTTCTAGTCAACTAACCACTCAAAGTGCTTTTTAAATTATCAGTAACATTCACCCATTCACACACACATTCATACACTGGTGGCCGAGGCTACCATACAAGGTGCCACCTGCTACTCAGTTTTTAACACACTTACACACCGACGGAAGCATCATCGGGAGCAATTTGGGGCGTCTTGCTCAAGGATACTTTGACATGCAGACTGGAGGAGCCGGGGATCAAATTGTTGATCTTCCGATTGGTGGACAACCCGGTTTACCTCTGAGCCACAGCCGGCCAATATTAAAGTTGCCTGTTACCCCCCGCTCAGTCAAGAAGTAGAGACCAGTGAGTCTCTTGGGGACTGTTGAATGTACAGACTGGACTGTACTACTAGAGCTACAGGACAACAAAATGGACATGGACAGGACAGTGGACATTCTGACAGAGTATATAAACTTCTGTAGGGACACTTTGATGCCAGTAATGACTGTATGCTGCTTCCCCAATAATAAACCATGGGTTAACAATAATATCAAGCAGCTCTTCAACTAGAAAAAAGCTGGCGTTCACGAAGGGGGACATGGAGAGGCTCAGGGAGGTTCAGCATGCGCTGAAGGGGAGACAGGCAAAGGTGGACTACAAAAGAAAGGTGAGGTAGGCTGCAGCAGAACAACATCAGGGGTGTGTGGAAGGGAATGAGGAACATCACAGGCTATTCAAAGAAGAATCGCCAGGTTATGGATGGCGATGTGGACAAGGCAAACAACTTCAACCTGGTCTTTAACAGGTTCGATGGAGGGGGCAGTGTTCACCCTATCCCTGCATACCCCTTCCACAGTGTCACCTGTTGCTGCTGCTCCTGCTCCACTGTCACCTGGAAGTAGCCCCTCCCCCACTACTGCAGCTACAGCTACAACATCTACCACCCAAGGCCAACTACCACTGTCCTTTACAGCAGATGAGGTGAGGGCGGAGCCCAGGAGACTGCGCACAGGGAAAGTTGCAGGCCCAAATGGAGTGTGTCCAAGGCTCCTGAAAGACTGTGCAGCCCAGCTAGCGGAGCCCCTTCAGTGGATCTTCAACAGGAACAGGCAAAATCCCGGTGCAGTGGAAAACAACTTGTCTCATACCAGTGCCCAAAGTGGGGTGCCGGGCAGGGTTAAATGACCAACCGGTGGCCTTAACATCAAACATTATGAAGACCCTGGAGTGCCCGGTCCTCCATTTCCCTAAGTCAGAGGTCACTGATGCTGTGGACCACCTCCAGCTTCCCTATCAGGAGCACATGGGATGGGAGTATATCGCTTCCTGACCTCCTGGATAACAGACTACTTGAGAGAGTGGCCTCAGTATGTAAGGCTTGGAAGCTGTGTCTCTGGGATGGTCAGGAGCAACACTGGTGCTCCACAGGAAGCCGTTTTAGCACCATTCCTGTTCACACTCTACACAGCAGACTTTAAGGACAACTCAGAGTCCTGCCACATACAAAAATAATAGCTGATACAGCTATTGTGGCTTGTATCAGGAGAGATCGGGAGTGGGAGTAAAGTGACCTTGTTGATGCCTTCAGGGAATGGTGCAGTAAGTGCTGTCTCCACCTGAACACAACCAAAACCAAGGAGATGATTGTGGATTTCAGGAGGAAGAGGTCACCCCATTAACCAGTCTCCATACAGGGGGAGGACATTGAGGTGGTCCTCACCTACAAATATCTGGGGGTCCTCTTGGATGATAAGCTGGACTGGTCTTCTAATACTGACGCCCACTACAAGTGGGGGCAGAGCCGCCTGTTCTTCCTGCGGACTTTGAGGTCCTTTGATGTGTCTGTGGAGATGTTGACCATGTTCTATCACACAGTGGTGGCCAGTGCATTTTTCTGCGCTGCAGTGTGTTGTGGAAGCAGCTTGACAGACAAAAACACCAAGCGATTAGACAAGCTGGTTAAAAAAGCTAGCTCAGTGCTCAGCAGGAGACTGGAGCATTGAACAAACTGAAAGCTATAATGGACAATAGCAGACACCCTCTCCACAGCTTCCTGGAGCAACAGAGGAGCAGCTGCAGCAGTCGGCTCGTCTCACTGCATTGCAGAACAAAGCGTTTCGGGAGATCCTTTGTCCGCACGGCAATAAGACTATTTAACACCTCCTGAATCCAGTCACACACACATTTGCGCACATTACATTAGCCACAACTGGCTGGACTGTGGAATGGACAATTTTATTTTAATTTAATTTCAATTCATGTGCTTATTTTAATTTAATTTATTTTATTTTATGTCTATTATAATACCACTGTGTTGTTGTTGTTGATGAAGGGAAGTGTGGTTGTTGTTTTTTGTCTTCCGCTGGACAGCTGAATTTGCCTTCGGGGATGAATAAAGTTATTTCTATGCTACTCTATTTCTTTTCTATTCTATTGTATTCTATTCACCACTACAGTTGACTGTCTTTACACATGTTTACAACAAGTATTTTCTAACATGTACAATGTGTTAAGAAAGAAATAACTGACTCTGCTTTACCTAGACTTTATTGTGAACTACATTGTAACGGGTAGAGGTGGAACCCCTTCTAAAGATAAGTCATCAGACCTCTGGATCATTTCTCCCTTTACTTTCTTTAATTTCCATTAAAAAAGTGGCTTATACCGAAATTCGCCACAGCTCATGTACACATAGTTTTCATCTCTTACATCTCTAGCATCTAAGAGGTAGGAAATCTGGATGTTCAAACTGCGCAGCTTTGATTTGAGTGATCAAATACCTGAATCAGTGTTGAAAAACTGGACTATAGTAAGGAGCCAGGATCATAAGTTATCAGTCCTCTCCAGGACTTCCTAACCCCTACGCAGACAATCTCTCTTGTACATCTGGGGGTTCATGACTTGTCCATTTCCTACAAGATAACAGGCAGTGGAAGTTCCTGGCCCATTCGTCCAGCAGCGGCCTGGTGAGACGCTGCCTGCTTGGCAGACTTGTCTGCTGTCTGGTGTACATGGGAGAGAACAGAGAACAATAGATGGGGAAAAAACTTTATCAACATCCCAGTTCCCATGGAGGGTGTGGCGGCAGGAGATGACCTTGAGCCGCCCTCACCCACTCAGCTGCAGGGAGGTTTTTCCTACAGCTGGACAGTAGACAAATAGGCAGGAATAGAATATTTAAGAGCAAAGTTAAAATAAGGGTCCCCATGTAATATAATAGGGCTGAATCAAACTACAGACCACTTGGGATACAGGATAGAACTTCAGTAGCACTGATCAGGAGCTGACTGTGACTGCAATAACTACAACTACAGTTACAAATTACAGCTGGAGGATGTGGCTCACAAAGTGTCAGATTTGAAACAAATTAAAAAATTAGAAAACATAAATTCCAAGAAGATATAATGCACAGATTTGAATCATTTGAATGTATCCTAACAGTTATTAACGTTCAAAAAGTTTTGACCATAGAAATAGAGTGAGAGTAGAACAGACAGAAGGGTTTGCCATGTTTATTTGACCAGTTCAAAAGAAAAATGGTGGCTGGTATTAGTTTTTATAGTGACAGCGTCACTTGGGGCCGTAAAGTTTGTCACACTCACTAGTCTGAGTGCTAATGAAGAGTATTTCTTGACTTACCAGTAGAATTAAAACTTCAATTAAAAGCCTAGTCCTTATTAAAAGCCCAGTGCCTTTTACTAGCCTGGTGTGGCTACACATTTTGACAAATAAACACCTGTCTCAAACAAATACCTGGTCTGGTTGCCAAGCAGATCATTATGATAGAAGTTCTTTGGATGTATAAAACCGGATTATTGATTACCCACTTGAGCCAATGTTAGTTAGCTGTTTAGATCACACACAATACAAATGTTTAAAGTTTTGTCAATATGCTACACATTCAGTTCAACAGTTCAGTTCATTTCAGTTCAGCGTCACAACTCCTGTGAAGAGATTCGTTTCACTGCCAGGATTTAATCCATTCAGTCTAATAACATTTGGAAAGTCTAGAAAATGGCACTCTTTATCTACATTCATGTTAGCAGAGGGCTAAACCAGAAGTTAGCTGCTTGGCCGGTGAAAGTCTGTTGTGCGCCTGCTCTATGGGCCGAGTGAATTGGAAGCAGAGAGTTAGTTCCCCGTAATTTTACACAGGGCAGTTAAACTTTTTTGGCTTAATTTGCCACTAAGCAACTTTTATAGGAATGAATAGGGCCCTGCCCCCAATGCTGTGCCCAGTTCTTCTGAAGTTCGAAGAAGAAGAAGAAGAAGAAAAAGAAGATATACTAATATACTGTATCAATTCCCAATGGGAAATTCTGTTTTTTTTTTTTCACTCTGTCTTCATATACACACAGGCCGGAAATGCACACACGCACAAACAGGACCTATACATGCATTAATGGAGAGATGTCAGAGCGAGGGGCCTGCCTTGGACAGGTGCCCCAAGCAGTTGGGGGCTTGGTCACTTGCAGTGCCCAAAAAAGCACCTTTGTAGCTACTAGCCCACACTCCTGACTTGGTTGGTACAGGGACTTGTAGCAAATGTACACAGTATGATAACCATCAACTTTTATATCACGGTATACCTTGAAAGCAATATACTGCTGAAATCCTACATTGTTGCATTCTGATTTTGAGATTTCTACACTTTGTTTTCCACTGTGTTGACATGTGCTTGAGAATCCACTATAGTGGATAGTTAGATTTGAACTGCCAGTAGGAACAAGTCTAACAGGTTGGTGCATTCTTAACTCAAGGTCCACTTGCTAGCTTTTTCTTGAACTTTCAACCTCATGTCACAGTTTTAATCAGCAAATGGAGTTTGTTCAGTTTTCATGGGGGAATACTGTAGTCCAGTTGTCAATGTCTGCTTTTTTTTTTTTTTTTTTTTTTAAATCAATGCTTAATATATGTTTCCAGATAATTATCAAATGTTTGAAGTCCTTGAAAGTCTCATTGTAAATAGTTAAATAATAAAAACAATAATAATTTTTGAATGTGTCTCTGCTCAGAAAAACAACTTTGACAGATGTGTTGTTTATCATGATAGATGAGCTATCTCCAGGAAAGGTTGCACTTTGTGCACATAGATTTTCATAGGTACTTTCATGCACTGAATCCAGTGGCACTAAGTATGATTTGTAGTTGGCATAGCTCTTCATGATTTAGAGCATAATTTGTGCACAAGAGGGATAAAACTTTGCAAAGACCAGCACCTGCTAAGTCATTCCCAGTCATTCAGTATTCTGTGTTTATGTTACAAACTTCCTGGAAATGAAATGTGTAACTCATATTCCTGACCTCTTCATGGATTCCTGAGGGTCTGATGCAGCCTTTTTTCCACATGCAATGAATAAATGTTGACCGGGCATGGCTGGCATATGCAAGTTTCCTTCAGGGAGGAACCTCGACTCTTTGTAAAGCTCAGTGTTTCATCACTGTCTGATGCTGCAGATGAAGAGCCATGCTCTTTCACCTCTACTGCAACCTCACACTCCCTCCCTGTACCCAGCATGCCATGCTGCACATCCAGGTGTCCATAAATCAGGCCCGTGGCTGGTACTGTTAGGGACCTTCCCTTACCTCCTCCTCCTCTGCCTCGTCCAGAGCCTCCTCATTCCTCTCCTCCCTTCATCTTTTGCTCCTTACTTTCTCAGCACTCTTTTCATCTGCCTTATCACTTTGTGTGAACTCCCCCCACTGCTCAGGGACAGGAAAACAGCTGTGAGCAGTGTGTGTGTGTGTGTGTGTGTGTGTGTGTGTGTGTGTGTGTGTGTGTGTGTGTGCGCGAGAGTGTGAAATGAAACATGCCCACACACCGAGCATCTCTTCATTCAAGGATTGGTTCACCCAGAGTACACCTTTGATGGTATCTAGCCTTGCAGAAAGTTTGGATGTAATTTGCACAGGCATAGTTTTCATTTGGATGCACGTGGGTTAAAGATAACCTGTTTTTTTCCCTATATTTTTGTAACAAAAATATATTTGCGTGTTTATTCCAGTGTTTCCCAAAGATCTTATTTATTATATCCCCACCACTGAATTTACCTCCTTTACTTGTTTTTCTATCATTTCCCACGGGCATTCATAAAAAAAAAACAAAAGAAAAAAAAAACATTATTATCAACTTTTTGTATATTAACTGTGATTTACAGCTCAACTGTCTTTATCATCGCTTGGCTACTCTATTTTTTCACAACCACATAATTTTACATTTTATACATCCTCACACATGTTTTATTTTACTATATCAGTGGTTGCTTTGGTTCTGATTACACCATAGACTGTATGTAAAGATTAGTGCCCAACCAATATGGGATTTTTGAAACTGATTTTAGAAAGGAACAGTTCACAGATTACTGCAAACTGTTCTCACAAATTTTTCATATGTTTCCCTACGAAGAGCAATGCACCCAAATTCGTACATATCCCTTGTATTTTTTATTCTATTTTTATATAGTTTATTAATCCCCTGAGGGGAAATTCAATTTTGAAAGGCTGTGATCACATGAATTGACGCTGACAGCAATAAATAGGGAAACAGTCCCAAGCACTTCTAAGGAGACAGGTTGGGTTGATGGATGGGTCACAAAAATGCAGACTTTTGCCTAGCACTTTTCATAGTCACAGTCTTCTCAGTATTCAAAGTGAGCCACTTCACAAGTTTCTCCATAGTTAATGATAATTTGTTAGCAACCTCATCAGGGTCTTTCCCATGTGCATATAAGACTGTGTCATCTGCATACATCAGGATCTCCACACCATCACACACAGCTGGGAGGTCATTGATGTAGGGTGACCAGACGTCCCACATTGCGCGGGACTGCACAGCATTGCTATCTCTTTTCACGCATCACGCAAATTGAAACCATGTCCCGCATGATTGGTTGTCACCTGCGCTTGAATTCCCCCTGGCCAATGAGAAGAAGGGGGTGACAAAAACCTGCAGTGAAGTTGGACAATTTCCTGACAGTTTCTAGCAGCCTTCAGTCTGTACAGGAAGTCACAGACACACTCACATCCTGTCTGGAATGATGTCAATTCATTAAAAAAGTGATCAGACCCATATGTCAGTTTGTTTTCAGTCTCCAGTTGTTTTAATTAGGATAGATTAATTCATTTATTTATTTATATGAATTATCCTGTAAATCAGCATCATATCAGTTTGACCTGTCCCCTCAACTACACAGGGTAAATAAACAGTGTTTGACTATATGGTTAATATTTTCAGAGGAAAAAAAAAACAAGACAACAGCTTTCATTAAAGATGAGTCAGATACAGCCAGGGCTTCACATCTGTAGGCTACAGATGTTATTTTAAGAATCCTCAAATCCCACTGACCACAAGTCTCTGTGTTGCTAAATACTTCAGCAATTTAGATAGTCCAGTGTTAATATACAGTAGACTATAGTTCATGATAAATGTATTTAGTCTCTGATGATTAAACTTCGCGTTGGGGGCGGGTGTCCCACATTGTCCCTCACAAACCTACTCCTTGTCCCACATTTGGTTTACTGGGACCTGGTCACCCTACATTGATGTATGCACTGAACAACAACGGTCCAAACTGCGGGTTTGATGTCTCAAAGTGACGGGTTGATCTCAAGTACTCAGCACACCAACTTCCCCACGAGAGTAGGAACGCAACCATTAGCAGATACAGGATCAAAATTGAAATGTATGATAGCTCTTGAGTTTTAATATTGACCAGGCAAAGCAACCAGGATGATAACTTTATCTTGATCTTAGTGATAAAGAGTGGCGTTTCCCCAGATGATATTAGGGAAGGTGAGACAACGGCACCTGCCTGACCATGGCAAACACCTGCCGCCATCCTGATGGAGAGGGACCCAACTGCAGACAAGATGGCAGACAAGGGATGGGATGGATATTCACAGTCCCCACTGGAAGTCATAGCGGAAGTTGGTCTGTGTATTATTCACCGAAGAAGAAGACGATAATGACAACAGAGAAGACGCAGAGAAGAATACGAACAATGCATGCACGAGTAGGAGAAAGAACGGTAAGGGAACAAGTGTTTTAATTATTAGAATTAGACAACTTTATTGTCATTGTACATTGTACAACAAAATTCTGTTCGGTACTTAGCATTGGCAGTACTAGCTAGTAGATAGCGCTAGCATAGAGTACCAAGCCGCTGCGTTTACACGCACCGTCATCTTCATTATCTTTTAACATGTGTATTATGTTCTCTAAGATGCAATTCTATATAATGTATCGAATAATTAGGGTGACGTCTCTGTAGGGAATCTCGGCATGCACAAATGTTAAACCTGAGGGTATAATTGATATTAATTTAACGTTAGCTGCTCAAGGTCTGTTGTGCTCCCTTTAATCAATGTCTGTGTGTAAACAGTTTTCATGTTGGTCAGACACTATTACTGCCCTCGCTTGATGTGTTGATTAACTTCCCCGATAGCACACATACATCTGGCGGACGTCAGCTCGATATATCAAGTTTAGATCTTTAAGACGTAGCAGGGAGAGTGTTTGCTCATTGCAAATACGTTGCTGAGAGGTCAGCCAAAATCGAAAATGACCACCACGCGACGTTCAAACGATCAATAAAAGAAACTGCGCTCACTGGGCGCTCCTTCATTAATATTCATATGCTTCGGTAACTACGACATTTATTCATTGAGGTCGGACCTTTCAAACTACAAATATTTTACCATTCAATGTGAGAAATCAGTGCTAACATTCAAATATAGCTGACTGTTACCCTATTTCATGTGTAAGTGTGCACAATGAAGACACAAAAGTCAATTTGACAAACTTTATTTTCAAATTTCCACAAACAATATCTGATGGCCAGTCTGCTTCTCCTGGCAGCCTGCAAGAGACAAAAAAGACAATGAGCACATAACTTCAAGAAACAAATCCCAACTTCACCACTATATTTTTTTTTAGCATTTCAGTTGTCTTTTAGCCAGATTGAAGGCTTTGGGTCCGTCACTCTGCTTAATGAAATAACGGGATCTGGTGTTAACTCCATTAGCTGTCAACAGCTGTTAACAGCAGCTCAACAAGCAGTCCTTCATCCTGGAAAAACAGTGGTTTCAAAACTGTGCAATTACCTGTAGCCACCGGGTCAGTTTGCTTTGCAGAGGAGGAGACCTCAACTGATAAATCGCCTATAAAATCACATTAACAACATACCAAAGGCATCCTTAAATTTAACTATTTGACCTCCATGCTCCTCTCCGCTCCTCTCACCCACACTTGAGCACCCGTTCTGGGATACACAGTGTCGGCCCGCCTGGCCTGACCTCCGCGCTCATCTTCGCCCCTCTCACCCACACTTGAGCATCCGTCCAGGGCCACAGAGGTCAGGCCAGGGGACCGTGGAGGTCAGGCCAGGCGGGACCATAGGTGAGTGGATCCCAAGTCTCGGGCCCTGCCCAGGACCACGGGTGGCAGCTCCGAGCACTTCCACTTTAACCCAAAATGAGCGCTCACGATAACCAGATGAGCAGAACACCACAGTTGTACCCTGTTAGCTAACATGAGCTAAACTAGCAAACAAGATAATGTTAGCTGGTGAGGACATGTGTCAGGGTTCGACATAAGCCATGGCCCGATGGCCCGGGGCCAATCCAAAATTATGTCGGGCAAGCTGACTCACAGATCACAGGCCCGCTCGGCCCAGTGACGCTGTAAGGGTTTTTTTGTCAGGGGAACAACTCCAGCGGATTTTTATCCCACTTTTCTCGAGCCATAAGTGGATTTATTGGGCTTTTTGGCCAAAGGTGCCCTCACCTTTGCTCGTGCAGTGAAACACCGGAGGAGGGGGTAACATGCCGGTGTGCTTGTGCGTCTCCGCCAACGCGGACACCGCACACCGCAGACACCGCACACCATTGCCATGCAGGTATATTTCTCTCCAACGTGCATTCGCTGGCCAGTAAACTGAATGAACTTCAGCTACTGAAGCTACTGAAAAACATACTTTTCTACACCTGCAGTTTTGTGTTTCACGGAGACGTGGCTGTGTGGATCGATACCGGACTCTGCGCTGCATCTGGCAGGCTTCCAACTCTTGAGCGGATTGTAACACGGAACTCTCCGGCAAAACTAAAGGTGGAGGTATCTGTTTTTACACCAACAGTGGCTGGTGTAATGACGTGACAGTGATCCAGCAGCACTGCCCTCCTGATCTGGAATCTTTTTTCATCAACTGCAAACCTTTTTACTCCCCCCGTGAGTTTGCTTCATTCATTCTGGTCGGTGTTTACATCCCACTGCAGGCCAACATGCAGGAGGAAGACTACAGCGCATGCTCACCGACTAGATAGGCTGTGTGTGGAGCGGACTCCTTAGTTATTGTCCTTGGTGACTTTAACAAAGGTAACCATGAACCCCTCAACTGTTAACAACGCCTATCACACCGCCCCCCGTGCTGCACTGGGCCACTCTGACCACAACACCGTCCACCTGATTCCCTCATACAGGCAGAAGTTCTGTAAACCTGTTGTGAGGTCATCTAAGAAGTGGATGAGTACACAGAGGCTATGACATCATACATAAGCTTCTGTGAGGACTGCTGTATATACCATCACGCACTACAGTGAGGTATAATGGAGTTAAATGAAATGAAGTTAAATTAAATGAGGTTTTATAGACATTTCCTCTCTCTCTCTCTCTCTCTCTCTCTCTCTCTCTCTCTCTCTTTTCTTTTTTTTTTTTTACTTGGGCCAGTAAGAATATACAAGGGGTCAGTAAAACTCTTAACTACTGGCCTGGGGGGCCATTGGGGAAAAATGTTATGTTGGATACTGTGTGCTATACCTAGTCGTGCCTCGCCACTCACCAGGAACCTCTTTTAACGGTCACACAACATAGCTATTTTCTGCCAATTTATTCCAATTAGCTTACCTGAAACCAACTGCAAGACTGATGAGATGCTGTGTCCTGCAAGCTCAGTTCCAAACAAAGACTGCAGAGATGTAATTCCTCCTTCTGTGGCGACTTCCATATGTGGGCAGGTATATTCTACGTCACTGGGCCGACCCAGGGCTGACGTAACAGAGATGTTTGATGAGCTGGGACAAGAGTATTTTTTTTATTTTTTAAAGATTATTTTTCTGGGCTTTTGCCTTTAATGGATGGACAGTATGTGAAATGGGGAGACAGAGAGAGAGAGAGCAAGGACTGACACACAGCAGAGGGTGGCAGGCCAGATTCCGCGACCACTGCAGTGAGGCAATGCCTCTGTCCATGGGGCACCGGCACTATCCATTGCGCTACCGACGCCCCAGAAGAGTATTAACTTTACAGATATCCACCCATGCGGCCGACACTTGTCAGACGTTATAAATTTAGGGCCAATGTGTCATCCTCAGGCCGACGTTGGCCAGATGTATGTGTGATATCTGGGTTAGATGTGTAGTTAGCAGCAGGGTTAATATGTGTTCCTCTGCTTTTTGGTGTGTCGTGGTGTAAAACATGACAAGCCATTTTTTCCAATTTTTGGTTTGCCTGGTCTCCTTGTGTATTAATGCTTGTATAACCTCAATCCTGTGCTGCTCAAACAATTTTGTTTTCCAGAGATATTCTAAAAATAAGAATGAGGGTTAACCAGGTCAGATAAATATCGTAAACATAGCCCCGGGTGTCTGCAAAAAATACATTAATACACATACACATGTGGATACATAAATAGCTGTAGTGCCTCCTCCACCATGAGTCCTTTAGATCCGTAAAATATGATTGATGTAAAGTATGTTTTCCAGCTATCAATGTTGATTGACTTCTCCTTTTTCAGATGTGCCCCTCTGTTTTGAGTGACGAAGACAGTCTGGGGCATGCAACCCTTTCACCGTCCAAGTTTGGGTGGCCTCTCTGCCCCAAATTTAAAACCAAAAATGAGAGCATGATCCAGAGGCACCTGAAAAACCATATGTAAAATGCAGTTCATTTCCATGGTATGTTGATGAGAAGTGTCTGTGTGAGATTATATACTTCTACGTGTAACAGTAATGTTTCATGATATTTGTTTGGGACAAAACAAGACATTTTAGGTTGCATCTTGGGATTTGGCAAACAGTGGTTGACATTTTATACCATTTTCTTGCATTTTATAGACCAAACAACTACATTTTTTATTGTTTTTCCCTTTTTTTAATGTTTTTTTTTTTTTCAACTTTTAAGATTGATATGGATATCTGGAATAAAAACTTGTTGACAAAAAAAGAGAACTCCAAGTCTACTTCTTTATGTTGCCAGTACAATAGTGTAATATTGTGTTTACCTGTACTCCTGAAATATAATAGAATATATCTGACAATAAGAGAATGTAATTATTACGTTAATTTAATAGTTAAATAGTTACAATTAACCATATTGATGTAAGAGTAAGTATGACATTTGTTGTGTCCATGGTTTTCAGTTGTTTTAGATGACCTGATAGTATTCGGCATAATGGAGCTACATTTGTTTCTGTATTACTGAATCAAACAGAGTAGGTTTTGCAATCTAAAACCAGATTTGAGAGCAAAAATATCAATATTGCAAAATGTTTCATTGCAAGTAAAAAATGATTGATTAAAAAATGCAAATCCTAAAGTTTTGTTTGCGAGCATTTTATTTCGTTTGCAAGTCAAAAAGTTTTGCGAGTAAAAAGTTTATCCTGGTGGGCGGGGCTTAAACTGAAAGCTGTAAGACACGTCTCTTTGCCAGTCTCGATCAGAATGACAGCTTGCAAAGCATTTTTTTCTTCTTCTTTTGGTTGGCGGATTGCAAACAATTTAAAGGTGCATACCGCCACCTACCGTATAAGAGTGTGCAACATCATGTCATTTAGCCTGTTTCTTAAATTCTACTCATCAGCCTAGTACGCTTGCAAAGCAACATGGGAGTTCTGTAGTTTACAGGAAATTCAGTGTGGGAGCTGTGGCGAAAATCAATTCTGAAACTTAAGTTTTTCGGGCTCTGGTTTTTTAAAAAAATTCATCCACACGAGTGGTGTGATAAAAAATATATGATATCCACATGAAACCGCAAAACTTGCTACCAAGTGATGTAATACATATGCCAAAGCAATAGGTGGCGATGTAACTTCTAATGAAAAGGCCATTTTAACCAATTAGAAGTCAGAGTCAATACTGGAATAGGGAAGTGCGGAAAATTAAAACAACCCAATCCACAAAAATAGCGTGACCTAATTCAACAGCTGAGGCACCTGAACGACCAGCTACACTACCACGAAAGCAGCGACGGGCCTGCCAACGGAGGTCCAACCCGGCCAAATTCAGAACCTCCATTGGCAGGCTCATCGCTGCTTTTGTGGTAATGTAGTTGGGGTAGCTAGGAACAGGAGCAGCCTCCTTCGTTGGTCGTTAGGTCGAGCAGCTGGATATGCCATCCAAAGAGAGCAGATAGCACGCCCACAAATAACGTTAGTGTGACATATAGGGTATTTATGTGTATCTGCCCACTCAACTGTGACATTATTTTATGCATATGTTATCGATTTTGTATCTTTACAGATACCATACAGATACCCCCCATTCAATTTAAAGCCACAAGAAAAGGCACAAGAGTAAATCTGGGTATATAAACGGTTGGTTTGCACTGCGTTCTTCAGTTGGCAGTTACACCTAGAGTGAAGCTACTGAAGACCAGCAAAATCACCGTTTGTTTTCATTTATTCTTTCAGGTGGGTAAATGTCACCTAAGCACCTTAAGATTTTAATAGTGTGCCCTTAATAGATAACTATAGTCTATGTAGTTTGTATTGTGATCCGTTATATTGTTTGAGGGAACTGTGACGTAAGGTAACTGCATACAAGTGGATGCAACCGTCACTAATGCTAGCGTATTTCCTCAGGGATTTAAGCGGTTATTACTTTCATTTTGACAATCTAACCTGTGACAACACATTAGCTAAGGTTGTAAGGACTGTAACTCTTGTTGATTTTGTTTAAATATGTTGAATTATAATTTTATGGGTTATTGTTTGTCGGACGATTGAGCTAAGCTAACTAACGCTAACGTCAGCTGTTACTTGTTGCCATAGCACATACGGGCTAAGTGCAGAGTGCAGAATCAAGCTTCATTTTTAATATAGTTAAGATACATTGTATTTAACACAGGATGTGGAATTTTAGTAGTTAGTAAACTTTTAGAAAAGAGCAATTTACCATTGCTCTGACGTCAAACAATGGAGACAGGTAATAAAATACTGCGGTTATCCTATCTACACGCAACTGCTGGCACCGGAGTCTTCCAAAAACTTCACCCTGGACTCCAGTTTCAAAGAACCAGGGTTTTGGGAGCCAAAAAGTACGGTTTCATGTGGCCAAACAGCCAAATCCAATAGAATAATACACGGTTTCAGAAGTACACAGGTCCGTGTGGACTAGGCCTAATAATAGTGATTATGTTTTATTTGAACTGGTGCATGTACATTGCTTTTGTTTAACCAGGGCAGAACTATTCTATTGTTTAGCCAGGGCAGAACAGTGCCGTTGATCCCCAGGGTGTAGCAGTAATGCCTACTGTCGAGCGTTTGCAGTGGGAGAGAGGGAATCATGGGTGTAGCCTGCTCTGTATGTAGCCACGTCAAACCCACCAATCGAAACTCTTCTCTCATCCATCAGCATAGGCCCCACCAATTAAGTGCAGTTGAACTTGCAAGCAAAACTTAAACTCGCAAGCAAAGAGGACTGATCTGCAAGCAAAAGTTTTTAAATCGCAAGCAAAGAGGACTGATCTGCACAACTTGATCTCACATAAATACGTGAAATGACCACAACCTCTTAACACTGCATTCCGTGGTGGCGGCACTGGGTTGAAAATACATGCCGGTACCACGGAAACAATGCCAATGTAAAGTCAATTAGGATCCTTTTTCGTGGTGTCCACAAGAATTTCCTGATTCAATAACGTCACGTCAACCTCGTTTTCTTCAATGAAATCTTTAACATTCGCACACAAAAACACGGAAGTGTCCTTGATAACTCAGCAATATGACAGGTTAATGTCAAGGCCATAAAATAAAATAAATGTATTTTGCCAGCTTTGTAGGCTTTAAGAGCATTGTGCTGTGGGCGGATGGGGTGCATTCCACTACTGTTTTGTAGCTACTGTCTGCCATCTGTGGGCTTAATTCCATTTCAGATTGCCGTCCGTCTGCCGTAAACGAATCCAAACGCCACTAATAAATAAATAAATAAGAAGAAAAAAATAAGGCTGAGCACGGAAGAACCAGAGGGGAAACACCGTCACATGGAGCCGTCTGCCCCCACCCTCCACTCCACCAGGGGAGAGTGGACCCCAAACCAGCGCCAGCGCCAGCGCCAGCGCCACAAAACCAGCGGCCGCCCCCCCTGCGCACACTGCTCCCACTGAGTTGAGAACTAAACTATGATAAAAGACATAAAATACTGAGATGTAGGCCTAACATAAAATAATTTTGTTATTAAATAACTTTAAACATAAAGCCTACAGTAGATAACATTTGAACATACTAAAAGTAAATACAATAGGCTAAATAGTATAAGCAATAATAAAGTGTCTAAACAATAATGAATTGTATCTAAGTTATCTATTAGGCTACCATTCCACTCTGTAAATAGATCTTAAAAGTTCAATATAATCTTAATATTATTTTTGTTTATTTCATTATTGTTATTATTGATTTTACTTTTTAGTAGTATTGTATTGTTTGAGGATGACTCATTTTAGTAACTATCTACAGTAAAATAGAAACAAACAAGCAAAGAAACAAATAAAAATCATTTTATACATCGGGCCTTCAAAGTGCTCTCTGACACTAGACCTGGCATGGCTTATGTCCAAAAAAATGAAAAAAATCAAAACTTTGTTGTAGAGATAAACCAAATACTTCACTGGAAAGGTCTCAACCTCGAGAGTAACATATGTCAGCATGATGATTCTAAATGGCTCCTGCTTTCAGCCATTGACCTTTGAACCTTGACCTCAGTGCATTTCTGAAGGCTTATAACTCAGCAACAAAAGGGGGTACAGACATAGGACCAATTGTTACAGAGAGCTCTTTACCTCAACTATCAGTGAGTGTAGTCAACAAGTGGGGGTGC
Source organism: Epinephelus cyanopodus (assembly GCA_026686955.1). Lineage (NCBI taxonomy): Eukaryota > Metazoa > Chordata > Actinopteri > Perciformes > Serranidae > Epinephelus > Epinephelus cyanopodus. The sequence goes on from CM048936.1 coordinate 1,005,771, forward strand.
TGTCAGATATGGGTAAAACAGGGATAAAATTAATTTTCACCCATTTAGAAATTAGATATTTAAAATCTTATTACACAAGTGTGTTTACCACCCCCTTAAATTCCACAGTGTACTCTCAACTCAGTATTTACAACTTCCAAATCTAGGAAAAACACTTATATTCTTTAAAAACTACAATTCCCTAGGAATAGTTTGATACATATCAGCAACATAGTTGTAGTTCTGACTTGGAAAGTAGGGTTCTAAATAGGGTTGTAAAAAAGATATATCTACTGAATATATCTAATATTAAAATATATAATTAATATATTAATATATATCTAAAAGCCGAACTAATTATTACATTGCACCTAGAAGAACTATGTTAAGAAAAAGTAAAGATGTCAGCTAATTTTCGATATTTTAGCTAATATGCTAGAAACTGCATTTTTGGGACAGTAGATTTTTTGTGGCTTGTAAAATAGAGTTTTAAAATAGAGTCGAAAAAGATAGATCTACTGAATATTTCTAATATCTATTAAAGCCGAACTAGTAATGACACTGCACCTAGATGAACTATGTTAAGAAAAAAAGCAAGGATGTTGGCTAATTTTAGATATTTTAGCAAGTTCTCTAGAAACAGCGTTTTTGGGACTCCGGTTGTAGAGTTGTCAAATAGGGTGGAAAAAAGTAGTCTACTGAATATATCAAATATCTACTACAGCTGAACTATCATGTTATTATTATTATTATTATTATTGTTATTATTAATGGTGGGAAATTATAACAGAGGAATGTATTTGTCGTTTTAATATAAAGAACACTTTTCGTGTTTTTGTGTGTATACAGGACGTTATTGAATCAGGGAATTTGTGTGTCCACCACGAAAAAGGATCCTAATTGACTTTACATTGGCATTGTTTCCGTGGTACCGGCACATAATTTCAACCCATTAAAGTGATGCCACCACGGAATGCGGTGTTAAGAGGTCGTGGTCATTTTACATATTTCTGTGAGATCAGGTTGGATCTGCAAGCAAAACTTTTTAACTTGCAAAAAATGATCATAAGTTTTTACTTACATACTTGATTTTTGATTGCATTTCAAGAAATATGCTCTCAAAACAGTTTTATATGATTGCAACAAAAAGACACAGAAATACCTCCATATCTGCATGTTGTAACTGTAGCCCAATAGATGAAAGTGCTCACCTTATATAATCTTTGTTAAAACTTAATTCAACTAAAATTCATGTGTTTGCTGATTTTCTGCAATTTTTGTAGGTTTAACTTGCTGGGGTCAATGTTATTCCAAACAAAATATGATCATATTTAAAATAATTGCTGAAATAATTGTATCATTATTATTATTATTATTATCATCATCATTATTATTATTATTATTATTGTTTATTTTCATAATTTATATATTTATAATTGTTGACTGCTTCAAAGTTTGACCTCGGTAGTGCCCAGGAGGTGAACTGGCACCTCTCCAGTCCATGCTCCATATTTTTTGTCCGGACTGGGACTTGAACGGGCGACTCTCCGGTTCCCAACCCAAGTCCCTATGAACTGAGCTACTGCCTCCTGGACTTTCAGTATGTATACACGATAAAGATTAACTTCCGGTATGGACTTCTGGTATGGACTGGATATATGGCGGCGTCCTTATCCGCCATCTTGCCTGCAGTTGGATACTCATGTCTTGATGTAGTTCATTCTCCCGAAGATTCCCAAATCTCTGTTTCAACTTCAACTTATGTTCTCTTATTCTACAAAGCATTTAAATTATAACAATATTAGCAATTACAATAAATAACTAAAATAAAATTATATTTAAAACGTATGATTATATATATTTTTTTTTTTAAAAAGCTTTAGAACCCACTGACTAGGTCTATGACATAAATCAGTAAATCTGTTATGCAATTCTGAATCTGCAATGTCTGCTTTTCCAAGCCATGCACTGACCCCTGCTGACTTAATCATTTGCACACGGTTATCTATAGAAGCACAGAACAAAGAAAATGCTCTTAAGAAACTATTTATACTCTGAATGGAAGAATCATGAGGAGCTTAGAGATCAATGATGAGACATTTTCTGTGAGAATATTTCTTGGTGGCGATGCCTATAGAGCTAACTCTGAAGATGGAAAAGGAGGATTTTGACAGTGGACCTATCTTGTAGCCTTTTTTGACCTCTTTTGACAGGAGCTCATCTACTGCCACTGGCTCCTTGACAGCAGACTACAAGTTTTTACAGACATGTGTAACTCTGGGGAGCTGACATAGGCCTGCTAGGAATCCTTGAACTAAGCCAGTGGTCAGGTAATTGACAAAGCAATTGGTAGGGTTCACAAAATGTCAGTCTAAAGATTCCCTTCCAAAGAGCAACTCAACAAAACTTGTCTTGAGTCCAGGAAGCGCTCCTAGACTGAGAAAACAAGGAAGACTCCAAGGCACTCTCAGATGAACAAAGTTAAAAAGCCTTTATTTTAATGGCTTGGTAACATTTCCCTTTAAAAAAAAACTCGTTTCGCTTATGCTTTAAGAAACTCTCCTTCCTGTTGAGAACTGTTTGACTCCCTGATGAAGGCTTAATTGCCGAAACGCGTCAGAGTTCTTTTTAAAGGGAAATGTTACCAAGCCATTAAAATAAAGGCTTTTTAACTTTGTTCAACTGAGAATGCATATGGTAGGTTTGTTTGAAAGAGCCTTGGAGAGAGCTGGGACATTTGTCCTGCATCTTTTAGACGATTTTCTAAGAGTTGACGTTCCCTTGTCCTCATCAGCAGCTCACCAGAGCTGCTATTAAATCTTGGTCCGCTGCTGCCATTATCTCTTACAGAGATCACATATCTCTAGTAATCCACCTTAACTTCACTATGCGTATTATCCCTCTTGGTCGCTCATTCATTGCATTCCTTCCTAGCACTGGCTAATTCTTTTCAAAATCTAAAAGACAATGTAGTCTTAGACGAAGGTTGTCGCTCAGATCTGGGGTTCTGGTCCTTGCTATGTGATTGACCAAGTCAGCGAGGAGAAAAACATGGAACAGACAGACAGACACACCCACAGACAGAGTTTTTGTCATTATATAGTAAGATTATATAGTAAGATAAGATATAATGTTGGAAGCAGTTCTACTCGTGGCTTTCTATGGGCTTTTCAGGTGTGGTGAATATACAACCAGATCTCTCTGGTATTTAACCACCCCCCAGTATCTCATGTAAACAAATCTGTGGGGAGCGATGAGGCCGGAGTCTAGATGCCAAACTTTATGTTCTGCTGTTGAAATAAACATTTAAAAAGTGAGTTGTCTGACTGAAATGGAGCAATGCCTGCGAGCTAATTCAGGCAGTCAACTTGAGCCGCACTGATTTACACATACATGTCATACGTCACTCTACGTCATACGTCATCTACAAAATATATCCTCCCAATTTGGCGGTCTATTTAAGCTGCAAATCTTCCCAGCTATTCCTTTGCACTCTCTATGCTGCTGCTGCTGCCCTGCATCAGTACTGCTGCTTTCTCTTTCAGCCCCACTCCCACCCCCACCCCAGCATCCACCTGCAGGCTCCAGCTAGGGGGGGGGGGGGTTATCATCACTATCCAACATCTCATATAAACATATCTGCGGGGAGCGGTGAGGCCGGAGTCAGATGCCAAACTCTAATTATGTTCTGCTGTTGAGATTAACATTTCAAATGTGAGCTGTCTGACTGAACTGTATGTTAAGGACATAACTTCATTCCTCTGGCATGCAATTTTTGGTAGGATATCATACAAACTGTTCTATGAGGATACAGTGATTACTGATATGGCGGCCAATGCAGTGAATTTTTGAGCTGGAATAAAAATAAACCTTTTCTATGTGGATTGTGCACTGATTTTGCCTTGCAGCTATTTACAGACAACTAGATTACCATCTTTGGAGAAGTATCCCCAAACCTCACTGCCTGTTCACTGCCGTTCAGCTATCTGTAGGTGATAAAGGAAAACAAGTTCTATTTAAGCCTGGCATTATTTTTAAATGTATAAATAACTGTTCATTTTAACTGATTGTATATTTTGCATATAACATTTGACAAAACAAGTTGTTAATACATGCTCACACATTAGCCTCCACTCAGCACGCCTGTAAAGTATACCCCCACACTACCCCAGCACTAGGTCTGGTGCTTTGGAGTGCCAGCTACATTTATTTATTTACTCTCCTCCGTTTGGCGGGCATAGTGCATGTTCATGCTCAGCTGCACATCAATCCAAGGTTACAGCCAGGGTACCTGGCAAGCTGAATGGATAAATGGCTGGATAGCTGGCACATACACATATACAAATTGTGAAACTCAGTAACACACATGACAGTTACGTTGAGGTTCAGGTGTTTCTGTTATTTTGTCCACCCCCTGTAGTTTAGTGTAGTTATTTTTAGTGCAGTGATATAGAGTTAGTTTAATGACAAAAATTCTATGTTTGTAACCCAAAACCTGACATGCGGTTGTACAATATCTATACTATGTAGCCAAGAGTTTGTGGACACATACTTTGATTTGCTTTTGACTAGTTCTCTTTGTTACATTTAGGTCAGATCTTAAAGCCACAGTGTGTAGGAATTTCTCCCATCTAATGTTGAAATCATATATTGCATTCAAACAGATGGCGCACTCTAACGCCTCACTGTTTCAAACACGTACTGCAACAACTGTAGCCGCTGTGTACCAAAAAGCTATGATAACACTGATGAAACCATGTCATCCGATACTACATGGAGTATTCATTCAGGCTCCTCCACAGACACACGCGACGCGAGTTGACAAACCCCCTCCTCACCAGGACTGTTGGGGCGGGTGTAAATTGAAACAGCTATATTTTACATATAACATTTGACAAAACAAGTTGTTAATACATGCTCACACATTAGCCTCCACTCAGCACGCCTGTAAAGTATACCCCCACGCTACCCCAGCGCTAGGTCTGGTACAACAGATGTCCACAACAGATGACCCCTCAGGGGTCAGTGCTAGGTCTGATTCTGTTTTTAATTTACATGCTCCCTTATTCGCAGGCATAACATCAGTTTCCATTTGTATGCAGATGATACTCAGATCTACAGTGGTGGAAAAAAGTTTTCAGACACCCCATGCATTTGTGAAATATTGCATTAAGAATCACTCTTAGGTCTTCAAGCGCAATTTCTTTTAGTACAGTCACAGCCAAAATACTAAATAAATCCTAAAAAAGCCATTAAAAACTTAAAATTGATAGGTTCCACAAAAATACATAAGACATTTTGAGTATTGGGTCACTTTGGTACCAGTGATGAAGGTCGTTCTTTTTATGAAAAGACACAATTTTTGTTGCCAAGCTTCGTGTCTACATAAAGGCAGCACATTTGAAAGTTCTTCAGACACTAAAATGGCTAAAACAAGGAACCTAACACAGGAAACACGCCTGAAGATAAAGATTCTCAGCCAGGAAGGGTACAGCTGCCGCCAGATAGCCAGGAAGTGCAGATGCAGTCCTTCAGCAGTTGGATACACTCTGCAGAAATACAGACAAACCAACAGCTTGGAAGACAAACCAAGATCTGGGCGTCCAAGAGTTTCTTCAGCAAGAAATGACCGCATCCTGATCCGCATGTGCAGGCAAAACTGCCGAATGACATCACAGGAGCTTCAGCAGCAGTGGTCAAACCAAACTGGTGTCCAGTGTTCCACCCGCACTGTACGTGGCCGACTGTTAAATCATGGCTTAAGGTCCTACAAGGCTATCAAGAAGCCCCTGATCAATGAGAGACAGAGGTTAGCCCGGCGTCGTTGGGCCCAGGCACACAAGAACTGGACAGCCAGGAATTGGAAGAGGATTTTGTGGTCAGATGAGTCCAATTTCCAGCTTTATCTTCCTCCTACTAATGTGAGGGTACGCAGAAGGCCAGACGAAGCATTATCTCCAGCATGTACAGTACCTACTGTCAAGCATGGTGGAGGCAGTATCATGGTTTGGGGATGCATGAGTGCTGCTGGTGTTGGTCATCTCACCGTCTGTGATGGCACATTGAACTCTACCAAGTATTGTACCATTCTCGAAACCCACATGCTCCCTTCTGCGCGTGCACTGTTCCGTCGAGGTAAAAACTGGATGTTTCAACAAGATAATGCCCCGTGCCACACATCCAAGGCCAGTAGAACCTGGCTGCAGGAGCACAGTATCCAGGTCTTAGAGTGGCCAGCTCAGTCCCCGGGCATGAGCCCCATTGAAAATCTGTGGTGGATGATCAAAAGGTCTGTTTCAAAGCATAAACCAAAGAATTTAGAAGAATTAATAGCAGTAATTCAAGTAGAATGGGACAAGATTACCCCTCAACAGTGTGAAAGGCTCGTGGGGAACATGCCAGCCAGGATTAGAGCTCTACTACGTGCCAATGGCAGGACTACTAAATATTAATTTGATGATGTGATGGTTTATTTAATTTTTGTTCAGTTTTGAACACATTCTCTGTTATTTGTTGACTTTGATACAGACAATGTTGAGAACTGACATATTGAAACTGTCAAGAATTTAGTTTTGTTAGTTTTTCTTGTAAACAATAAACAAAAAAAAATATAATTTGTATTTGTTTGTATCTGTCTAATGCAGCCACACCTTCTGAAACACAAAAAAGATTTTTCCACAAATATTTCATGATAATATTTGAGATTGTGTAAAATTGTAAGGGTGTCCAAAAACTTTTTTCCACCACTGTATTTAAGCTGTGATCCAACTAACAACTATCAAAACACGACTAACCTGCTAAACTGCCCTCAGGACATTCAGAAGTGGATGTCACAAAACTTCCTGCAGCTTAATAATGGCAAGACACAGATATTAATCATAGGACAAGATAGTGCAAATATTCAAATATCAAACAGTCTTGGTTCTCTGTCCCACTCAATAACTTCACACTGCAGAAATCTTGGTGTCATTTTCGATCAAACCCTCAGTTTAGAAAAACATGGCAAATTAGTAGTTCAATCTAGCTTCCACCATCTCAGAAATATCTCAAGAATAAGATCATTCCTTTCCAACAAACATCTGGAAACTTTTATTCATGCATTTATAACTAGTTATTTAGATTAGTGCAGTTCCTTGCTCTCTGGTATCAGTAAAAAAAAATCCCTCTCACGCCTCCAGCTCATCCAAAATTCTGCTGCCAGAAACTTTACTCTACTTGAAAACATGACCACATCACACCAATCGTGGCTTCCCTACACTTTTTAAGATTTTATTGATTACTTACAAAGCCATGAAAGGCCTTGCTACAAGATATATATCAGATCTACTATTGCCCTATGTTCCTTCTGGCACCCTGAGATCCTCAGATGCATATTTTGTTGTTGTTCCAAGGTCTCGATTAATTCACAAAGGTGACAAAGCCTTTGCAGTTAGAGCTCCACAACTTTGGAATGACCTGCCTGAGGAGATCAGGGCCGCAAACTCAGTCTCATCTTTTAAATCACTTCTGAAAACCTACTTGTTTAAAACTGCCTTTCAATGAGTTTACGTTTTTATCATTGTGTGTTTTTATTATGCTATATGTTTACTATTCTTAGTGCAATGGGGGGTTACGGAGCTCTAACATTGAACTTTTAGCACCAGCATCCCACAGCTCAGTCACATATCAGTCTGGTCTCCCAAGGACAGGGAGTGTTGTTTGTGGATAATGTGTGCAAGGGTGCGCGTGCTACTGTGTGCAAGGGTGCGGTCAGTCATTTCCATGTGGCCTTTAGATTAACAGTATCTTAAACCCCTCTTCACTTTCTCTCCTCTCTCCTTCTTCCTTCTCTCCTCCCTTTTACTTGTCTGTCTTTTATTCCTTCTGAAAGTTTTTACATTCACAGCTCCTCACCTTCCTTCACTGGAGCACAAAATATAAAGCAAAGCCCCCTCCCTTCCCTTTCCCACCCCCAGTCCCACAGAGAGCTGAATTAGCTCCCAGTGAGACAAGGGTGGGGGCAGCTGAAGCCCTAAAAGGCCCTGACTGCAGCAGGGGGCTGCAGTGAGGGAGTCGCCCCTTCTTGCATGTTGCACGTGGGGCTATAGGGGTCTTTGTGTGGGCTGTCACCAAGCTAACAGGGCAGCTTTGTCCCGCTGGTGCTTTGGAGTGCCAGCTACATTTATTTATTTACTCTCCTCCATTTGGCGGGCATAGTGCATGTTCATGCTCAGCTGCACATCAATCCAAGGTTACAGCCAGGGTACCTGGCAAGCTGAATGGATAAATGGCTGGATAGCTGGCACATACACATATACAAATTGTGAAACTCAGTAACACACATGACAGTTACGTTGAGGTTCAGGTGTTTCTGTTATTTTGTCCACCCCCTGTAGTTTAGTGTAGTTATTTTTAGTGCAGTGATATAGAGTTAGTTTAATGACAAAAATTCTATGTTTGTAACCTAAAACCTGACATGCGGTTGTACAATATCTATACTATGTGGTTGTGGACACATACTTTGATTTGCTTTTGACTAGTTTTCTTTGTTACATTTAGGTCAGATCTTAAAGCCACAGTGTGTAGGAATTTCTTCCATCTAACATTGAAATCATACATTGCATTCAAACAGATGGCGCACTCTATAGTTGTTGCAATACGTGTTTGAAACAGTGAGGTGCACTGTTTCAAACACGTATTGCAACAACTATAGCCGCTGTGTACCAAAAAGCTATGATAACACTGATGAAACCATGTCATCCGATACTACATGGAGTATTCATTCAGGCTCCTCCACAGACACACGCGACGCGAGTTGACAAACCCCCTCCTCACCATGCTGGCTGTGTTTACAACGTAGGACTGTTGGGGCGGATGTAAATTGAAACAGCTGTTAGTGGCCAGCGGCACTACTGCCAAATAACAAAGTCCCACTCTTTGAGCATGATGCAAGATCATGTATTATGCAGCATCACGGGAGACGAAATCCTCGTCGCCAAGAAAGTGCACAAGGGAATCAAAATGGCAGCGTGACCAGCGAATTAAAAAAACAAGGGTCAGCATTGGGGTTGCCGTTCCCAGGTGGAGAGAGCTGCCGAGGGAGAAAGGTAATACAATCACAGGCCAGCGCTAACAGCGGCGCAGTGATGTGAGGAGAGGGATGAGGCTGTTAGCGACTGGCCGCTAACAGCGGCTAACAGCCAACAACGGCGCTGGCCTGTGATTGCATTACCATCCTCCCTCAGCAGCTCTCTCTACCTGGGAAAGGCTACCCCGATGTGGGGTATTCCCTTTTGCGCTTTCTTGGCGACAAGGATTCTGTCTCCCATGATGCTGCATATGCATGATCCTGCATTACGCTCAAAGAGTGGGACTTTGTTTCAGATTTGCCAGGGTAATAGCGAAGTGCCTCTTGCTCCTCTCCTTCGGCTCCTCAGTAACACAGTGCTGGCCTGGCTCTCAATGAAAACGCCGAAGGCGGTGCTGTATGTCCCTTGCTGGCGGGTGTATTCTCAAGATGGCGAAACGTAATGGAACCCCACAGACGACTTACCTGCACAATGTACAAACAAATGTGAAATTCTCCTTTCATGAGAATAAGTCAGATTATTGGTGGAGGTAATAGTACACCAGTCTGTGAGGGAATGAATGCAGACATCAATTTTTGCCAATAAACAACTGAAAATGTTACACAATGTCCCTTTAAAGGAAAATGTGTCTTTGCTTTCCTGTTGAGAGTTAGGGCTGTGCACATTTTGCACGTTTTTTTGCTATCTCTAATCCATTGTTTTCAATGCAGACACAAGGCAGGCGTGCTCAAATGCCACAGCTATGCTAGTGCAATGCCATAGTGGCGCACACGCTTTATAGAGCGCTTGTTTTCAGGGCACAATGGCTGGTGTGACGAGGACCAACCAATCATAGCTGACAGATATTTTTATCTTCTTCTGTAAATATCAGTTTGTGATAAATATGGAGAAGAAGTTGGTCATTTTAGTGCAGGGCTACCAGAGCTTTACATCCCATGGTCAATAGGTCTTCACACAAACAGGGCGTGGAAGAAGATCAGCTCTGAACTTCAGATTTCAGGTAAATTTGATACTTGATACAGTGCCTCTGGTGTGTAGAGTGACTTTACTGCATCTTTTTGTCCCAACGGTGTCCCAGGGAAGATCTCTAAACATGTATGCATCTATTGTCTCCGGGAGGACATTAGTCTTGAGCCCTGCACATTAGCATGCACAAAACAGATATGATACAACAGAAAAACATTACCAAATTTGGACTGAATGTTCACAGATAGTTGCTGCACACAATGCAGTAAAGATTTCATCAGTACCTTGCTCCTTTTAAATAATATATACACCTAAACACACATGAATTATAGGTGGACATGGAATATGGAATAAAAAATCCAAAAGGCAGGTATACATGTGTTTGCCATTATTAATGTTAAATAAGCCAATCACCCAAAAACTGCATTTATATGTGCCATATTATCATAAAAGTAGGTTATTAGATTCACCTCACCATCTGATGTCACCAGCCCCTGACAGGTAACTAGTGCAGCAGCCAGAACTTCACACAAATAGAATGGGGTCCTATTAGTCCAGGGGCTAAAGGGATCGTTTTCACAACTTGGTAGGCCCCTATCACCCACGGGGACCAAACAATTTTGGCATTTTTATCTCTCTACAGGTCTCCAGTTTATATTTTGGTATGATAGCCCTGCCTATCCAGTAGCTTAATTACAGTTATCACTCTGGAAACAAACTTACACCTGTGTAGGCAAAACACTACAAATAGGGTGAAAAATTAACTAATAGATATCCCCATGAAACTTGCCCAGTTGATCACTCATATTAAGACAAGTATTTTTTTTGTATTACAAATTTTCGGAAATATTTTATTTAAATATGCACCAATTTTGTCAATGAAGACAATCACGATGAGGGGAAATTGATTATGCAGTTGGCCTACTAGCACTCAGAGCTGCCCAGTTGCTATTTGACCCATAACTAGGAGGCAAAGGGAGTGCTACCACTTGCCTAAGGCAGACTCCCAGGCTAGCAGAGGGAAAGAGATGCCTTATTTCTCCATTGTACGCCGCCCTAAAATAGGGGGGCCCACCTATCCCCATGAAACTTGCCCAGTTGATCACTCATATTAAGACTAGTATTTTTTGTATTACAAATTTTCTGAAATATTTTATTTAAATATGCACCAATTTTGTTAATGAAGACAATCACAACGAGGGGAAATAGATTGTGCAGTTACTGTGCTGACACTCAGTGTTACTGTAGCCTACAGTAGGCCTACTAGCACTCAGAGCTGCCCAGTTGCTGTTTGACCCATAACTATGAGGCAAAGGGAGTGCTACCGCTTGCCTAAGGTGGACTCCCAGGCTAGCAGAGGGAAAGAGATGCCTTGCACCTGCTGCCCTCATCCTAGAGCTACTATGCTGAAATTGAATGTCAGCGGAGAGCATGGAGAGACAGCAATGGCAGACTTCGAATCAGGTGGAGAAGAGACAGGAGCTGTGGCTGGTGAGTCCTTAAAACAGAAGGAGAGATGGCATAAGGCACAGAGATAATGTCAACACTGGGAACACGAATTAGAATTTAGGCCATCTAGAGCCATTATTAAGTATAGCACTTACTCTGTCACATCATTCATCATCCACATCACTATCATTCAGCTCCAGAAAACATTCCAGCTCATTTGCCTGGTTGCTGCAGATTTGTAGTTTACACATGTCTGTGCAATGCAGACCATTTTGCAGGCATGGACATTCTGAAAGTTTACATGTTTGTGAGCAGGAGCATGATAGTATGGCCAATACAGCCTCTGGTGCAGGCATACCTCGCATCCACTCAATGGTCAGATCCTCATCATAGATCTTCCATCCATGATCCTTTGGATTTGGTACACTTGGATTGCACTCCAGACTCCTCCGCCAGATACAGGCTGATATTTTGCTCGCAAGGCATGCATGTAGAGACAATCTTCACAAGGTGGGAGCTGACTGGAGTCTATTTCTCCACGCCTTGCACAAAATAGCTGGTAGCGAAGCATGTTAACTTTAGTTGTGCTTGTGGAAGGCAGGTACATCTGACATGTGACCCCCTGGAGCTTTCCAAATAGGTCATCTGAGACCTTCCAGGAGCTTCCCAACTCTCTGAATGTGTCTTGGCAGGTCTTGTTAGTCTTCAGTTTTTTAAATATGGCTGACTTTCCATGGCCACTGAAAGAGCTAACTGTATAGGAAGCTGTTTGGGCTTAATAATACAGACCAGTGAGCAGTGATAACTAACATGTCTTTGGGGTCATCAGGTGGGAACCTCCTTTCACCAGTGTTTCGTCTAGTTGGTCCCACGACACCTCCAGGAGGCTAGACGGTGATCTCTGGCGTCCCAGAGACACTCCCCTAATGCCAGGTCTCACTGCTCCCCGCACCGACCCAACAACCTCCTTTACCCTCCTTACACATGGCTTTCTCAGCCCAAACAGCACTGCCACCTTCAACCAAACTCAGGCTCTGTACATGCGAGCTCCAGGTAGAGACAGTGCTGATACTACCTTTCCTAGCACATTCACCATACTCTATTTCACACATTGCATAGCATAACTCTAATATAAGCTAAAGCTAAAGGAGATAGAGAAGATAAACTCACAGGATCAGCAAACACACTCACCTTGCAGCATGGTCTCAATCAAAAGGATTTCAAATAGGCCACTCCCACACTTAAATAACCTTCCTCTTCCTGGATTTTCTCCTGAGAAGACTGATTGGTGGATCTCTGCACCTGATCTCAAGGAGTCATGTACCCTGCTTAGTAGTTCCCCCTGCTGGCCCCCAACTGACATTATCCCTCCTCATCCAAATCCACTGACTAGCTCTGGCTGCTTCATCTGACATTTCTTTCACTGTCCTCCTCAAACACTGTCCCCACACTCCCAGTTCCCCCAGGAGCAAGACAGCTGATCTTGCTCTGAATCCCCTACACCCCACTTCCACTGGACAAATCCTAGTCTTCCATCCTTGCTGCTCAGCTTCTGCTCCTAAGTCTGCATACCTAAGCTTTTTTCTTTCATAGGCTTCTTCCACTGAGTCCTCCCAAGGAACTGTCAGCTCAATGAAATAAACTATCTGTTGACTCACTGACCACAACGCTATATCAGGCCTCTGCTTGGTACAAACTATTTTCTGGGGAACAACAAGCTTTCCCCCTAAATCTACTTGCATTTCCCAATCACAAGCACCTTCTAGGCGGTCACACCCTTGCCTCCTTACTAACTTATCCCTTCTGTATTTCTCTCCCTCACAGACAAACTGAATTGCTAAACTGCTATTCTTAAAACCCTCTGAATTTCCCTTTTTCGTTTCCCTTCGATGCCTGCAGCTAAACTTTTCAACACCTGGTTATGTCACTATGTTTATCGTACTCATGACAAGCTAACTTTACAGCCTGACAAAATATGCTTTAAGGTTGCAGTACGTGAACACAATGGGCATGATGGGTCCTCATTTGCCCACAGTTTTAGGTTCTGGGGGGTTGATAACACATCGTATGTAGCCCCTACCAGGAATCTAATACGATTCTCCTCCATACTCCACAGGTCCCTCCAACTAAGCTTCCTCTTCTCTACACTTTCCCAGTTCAACCACTGTCCCTGTTTAGCCTGGGCCACTACTGTTGCACCCCTTAATATCTCCTCCTGTCTACGTATCTGTTCCACAACCAGCTTTCTTTTATCTTTGAGACCCGCTTTAGTCCATCACGGTTTGCCTGAGCCAAGCCCCAGGCATCCCCGGCCAAACTGAACATTACCTACAATCTCTGCATGCCTAAGAGCTGCCTCTGCCTCCTGAACTGCCGATCTTGGGTTCCACTTCCTCCCCTTGGTTGGATTTGGAACCACACTCCTGACTACCATGTCCTTACTCCCAGATAACAAGAGCTCTGTCCTGACCTTGGTACATTTAAATTCCTCTGTTAAACTAGATACTGGCAGCTGAAGTATCCCTTTTCCATACAATGCAACACTACTTAGGCACCTAGGAACGCAAGTGCTAACGGCTGCAGCCTGCGGGAAGGCGTGTCACATGTCCGCCTATGTCACATGTCCAGCCCCGCCCACATCCATACGTCATTGTGGTTTGTTCAGGGAAAGTCGGGATTTCAGAAACTCAGTCGAAACAGCGCAAACTGACTGTCAGATTTCATGATGTTCTTCCCTACTACATAAACATTTACTACACAAACACTTAAAGATAAATGGAATACAAGATCACATTATATAATTTACTTATCTTCCAATGATGTAGACCTACATCGGTCTAATAATATCAGACTGAAAGAAAAGACCTTTGAAAACTTTTTACCACTATTTAGCCAACCTCAATCTATTAACCTCTCTGTTTATATTAGTTGTAATTATATTGACTATTTTATTTACTCAAATTGTTACTAACAGAACTTACCTTTGCCAGCCTGTTGTAGACCTACCTCCTGACCAGCCTTCTCTCTACAATTACATTTCTATAGAGGACATCCAGTACACCACCATCTTTTGTACTATTTTATTTTTATTATTATATCTGACCTATTTTCTCACCTTTACTGTGCCATGTCATGTCCTATGTCTTGATGTATCATACTAGCCTTCAGTACTGTATGTGTACTGTGTGTGTCTTTACACGTTACGGGCTTTTTTTAAACAGTCTGTGTAGATACCATGTATATTTTCTCTGTGAGCTTTATACAAAATAAACATATCTGATTTCACAAATTTGAGGTCTGTTATCTTGCTTGGGAACTTCACCTGTCATTTATCTGTCAAAAATGATGAAACGTCATAAAAAACGACCCTTCTCCCGCCCCTACATTAATCTTTGTTGCTATTTTTTTATTTGTTTGCTAGCATCACATTAGCAGAAGAAATGGAGTGCTGTATGCATTTAATTCAGAGAGATGGACCAATCACTCCTTTTACAGACACAGGATGGCAAAAATTTGTTAAATCAGTGTTTGACTGGAAAGATTTAGGCACTGAGGAGAGTGTTATAGCTGAAGAGGCAGTGTGCAGATTTAACCTTCACAGCCAGGAACCTGCTGAGTATGCCATACCAGCTAATGCTGGCTATCACAGGGACTGCTACATCCATTTTACTAACATAACAAAAATAAAACGAGCCCAGAAGAGAAGAGAAAAGGAAGCTTTAATTCAAAAGGAAAAGGCAACAGAAGGTTGGTATCAAACATGCAGTGTGAAACTGTAAATGTGGATCTTGAACTTCAAATCTTAATCTTGAATGCTGAATCTGTGAACAAAGAAAAGAAATTAGGAGCTACAATGACATCCTCTCACAAGATCAGGTTCTGACAACTCAACTTTATTGTGCATAATTCACTGTTCAGACATAAACTTTGTATTTCATTCTACTCAAATGAGCAAAACCCTAGTCAAAATCTATTTGATAAATCAGATCACTGCATTCTCACCCACTTGATTCCATCACATGAGGGAGTCAGCTACCCATCTAGCTGCAGTGAACACTGTTGAGATGAAGAAAAGTGCAACTTAAATTAAGCCCCTCACTCATTCACATTACTTCTGAAGTCCAGTAAACTGCTCAGTAACATTCAAAAACTACATTAATTAAAAACAGCCAGGGAAAACACCCAGTTGTTATTTCCATTTCATCTCAGATAAGGTGACCAGATTTCTGAAATGAAAATCAGGGACATTTCAAGTTCAGAATACAGAAGTCATTGAATATTATCATTATAAAATAAAAAATGGGGGCAATTGCAGTTTCATGTATTTTGACGACTTTCAAAGAATGCAATGGACCACCGTGTCATTGTGGTCAAATGTTTAGTTTTTTGTTATCTTGTCATTAATGTTTTGTATTTTGTTATCTTGTCATTAATGTTTTGTTTTTCAAATTCTCTAATGTTACATATGTGATTTACAATCAGTTCAAGCTTTTTTCAAAACCTTACTTTTTTTCGTTTAGCTGTTAGCTCTCTTTTGCTGTTTCCATGAAGGTTATGTGAGGAAACAATGATTAAATGACAACATTGTTTACACATCATCATAGCGTGTTTGCTTGGTTTATGAGACTCAGTGATGTTGGTCAGCAGATACTCTAATAAACATGCAACGATCACGGTTATTTCTGCCACAAGGACTTAACAGACATAACGAAACCCAATAAGAAATAAGATGCAAATCACTTCAACTTCACTTTTCCCATAAAGTGTGTGAAGCTGCTAGCTAGCGCCTTTTGCAAAAGCTAACGCTAACGTTACTTTTACACTTGCAAAACATCACCATAAGTTTGAACTCAATACTGTACAAAACAATCAAGCTGCAAACATTTTTTAATAATAAAATAACGCTACTTACTTGTCTCCGTCATGTCCATCTGCCGATTCCTCCGTTGAACAGCTGTGCTTAGTAGCTAAATCTGATAGGCTAACGACGGCCCTCCCTCTAAATCTTAGCGTTCTATTGGTCAAACTGTTATAGTAGACTGCAGCGTTTGCCTGAATAATAAACAAACTTTAAATTATAATTGTGGAAAAATGTGCAAGAATATCGAGTGGCAACAACCCGGATCTGATGAAGAATAAAATAATCTTCACAATTTTACAAATCCAGGTTGTCCCTGCACGGGGATCATTACTTTGTTAAACTAACGCAGATACGCGGCTTCGGCCCACCGCCTATGTGGACATATCCACAAAAAAAGAACAACTGACCATTAGATTCAAGATACACAAGGCCTATTAGCATTAGTGTTCTTTCACATTCTGGTTAATTCATTTATTCAAATAAGCTACAACATTTAAATACAACATTGTAGCTGCTACAAGAAATGAATATCAAACAAAATTTCATTGCACTGACTTGCAATGACAATAAAGCTTCTTAATTAATTAATTTCCACGTTAGATAACTTTTTTGTTATGTTACATAACATCCAGACATCCAGCCCTGCCTTCCCGCAGGCCGCAGCCGTTACCCTCTCTGGGAACGCCCAACCACTTCCTAATATTGGAGCTAACCGACCTTTCAGTTCTCTCCACAACAGATATTGGAATTTCATAAATTGACAATGGCCACATTAACCTGGGATATAGCCCAAATTGCAAACACCACGACGTCAACTTTCCTGGAAGTTCTGATTTATTTATTCTACCCAATCCTGCAGCCACATCTTTTCTAAATTTCACCACCTGTTCTTCATCATTCAACTCTACATTGTACCACCTACCTAAGCTCTTTACTGACTTTTCCCTAATTGTTGGGATTTCCTCATCATCTATGACAAACTTCCTATCACTTAACTTCCCTCTATGTATCGAGATGCTTCTAAACTTACTAGGCTTGATCTTCATGCTGGCCCACTTGAGGTTCTTATTTACCTTCTCTAGTAGCCTCTTTGTACATTGCATTGTTGTGGTCACCAGTGTCATGTCATCCGTGTAAGCCCTAAATGGTGGAAGATGCAACCCGTTCTGCCGTCTCTCCCCACCTACCACCCACTTCAAAGCCCCGATGATTACTTCCTTCACCATAGTAAATGCTAATGGAGAAATTGTACACCCTGCCATGATGCCTATTTCTTGCCTCTGCCAACCTGTTGTGAAACCTGCCGTACTTAGACACAACCTAATATCCTGAAAATATGCTTCCATTAGGTTAACAACTACCTGTGGCACTTTGAAGTAGTCAAACACACTCCAAATGAGGCTATGCGGTACTGAACCAAACGCATTTGCAGGATCTAAAAATATTACATGCAGGTCCCTTTTTTTAATCTTCACTGCCTGAATCTGATGCCAGATCATGTGAGTATGCTCTAAACACCCTGAAAAACCTGGTATTCCTGCCTTCTGCACCATGGTATCTATTAAAGGTAGGATCTGGAGGATTTTCAAACAAAACAAAATATAGATATACACAAATGAAATCCTGCTTAATCATCACCTATGGGTTTCTACTCATGTGTGGTGGTGACTCTGTTTGCAGAGCTCCTGCCCTTTAACTGTATTTTGATGTTTTTGTGAGCCGGAGCCACTTCTAGGTGGAGATTTCTCCAGCCAGTGAGAGAGCGCAGGTGCCATACCCGAGCATGCACCAACGCGAGCCTTGCCTGAACCTCTTCTGTGAAGCCTTCTTCCGTACCTCCGGGCTCCTTACACCCAGGAGAGTTGAGCCTGATAGGAGGGGCCGAATTTGAATGTGTGTTTACAAACAGCAACGGAAAATCCTCCGAACCCTACCTTTAAGCTATTCCTTTCTAAGTAGCTAGCTAATCCCTGCGCTACTACACTAAAGAAAATCTTTCCCTCTACATTCAAGAGAGAAATCATCTGGAATTGGTTAAGGTCCACAGACTCCTTCTCCTTAGGAATGAGGACACCCCCTGCCCCACGCCATACTCTTGGGATAATTTGTTTCTCCCAAACTATTCTTAGCTGTTTCCACAAAAATTTAAGAATATCAGGTGCACTTTTATAAACTTGGTAGGGGACTCCATTAGGTCCTGGGGCCGAAGAAGCCTTTGCATGCCTAACCACCTCCTAAACTTCCTTCCACCTAGGTGGCCTGACATCCATCTCATGCTCTATTTCTCCTAATGGAGGGTTATCCGGTGAAAAACTATCCTATTCTTCTCTAAATCTGAATATGTATTTCTCAAATATTCTTCGACCTCTAGCCTTTCTGCTTTAAGCTGCCCTCCCTTTTCCTGGCTGAACAATCCTTTAACAAATTTAAAATGGTCCCTGAAAACACCTGTCCTTACATGTTCCTTCTTCATCCTCTTTTTCCTGAGATGCTCTGCCCTTCTAAGAACTGCTAGCCTGCTTCTCAGCTCCTCTTGCAACACCTTAATTCCCTCCCTTTCGTCTTCTGTAGCCTTTTTCCACTATTCCACTTAACTGTCTCCTTTCCTTAATTAACTTCTTTATTTATCTTTGCCGCCTAGACTTACCTGACTGTACCCTCTCACCCCTCTTTCTCTCATGCGCCCCAAGCCTCTCTGCACCATATGAGTAAATTATATCTCCCATTTTTTCTAACCTTTTGATTGCATTTCCTCGAAGCCTGTTTAAGATTACTGAGAAATCTCTATTAACTATCTCTCATTCTTTACTGTCATTTAACCTAAGCCATCTAACTCTAACCTTTTGCTCCATGGTTCTCTCTCTGACTGGCACACTGACCTCAGTGTCACCTGCATCCTCTCTTACCACCCCCTCCTCCTCCTCAGTGGCAGTGTTACTGATATCTTTCTTCCTGTCGCTGGACTTCATCCAACTGACTTGACTGACTTCTTAGGAAGTACTGATCAAGGATTTTTTAAAAATTGTATATACTTTATTAATCCCCAATTTTTCACTCTGTTGTCAATTACACACAGGTCCGAACACACACATGCACAAACAGGACCTATAAATGCACTAAGTGGACAGATTTTAGAGTGGGGCTGCCATGACAGGCGCTCCGAGCGGTTGGGGGGTTCGGTGCCTTGCTCAAGGGCACCTCAGCAGTGCCCAGGAGGTGAACTGGCACCTCTCCAGCTACCAGTCCACGCTCCATATTTTGGTCCTGACGGGGACTTGAACAGGCAACCCTCCGGTTCCCAGTCCCTATGGACTGAGCTACTGCTGCCTCAGCAGGTGGGCCCCCCCTATTTTAGGGCGGCGTACAATGGAGAAATAAGGCATCTCTTTCCCTCTGCTAGCCTGGGAGTCTGCCTTAGGCAAGTGGTAGCACTCCCTTTGCCTCCTAGTTATGGGTCAAATAGCAACTGGGCAGCTCTGAGTGCTAGTAGGCCAACTGCATAATCAATTTCCCCTCGTCGTGATTGTCTTCATTGACAAAATTGGTGCATATTTAAATAAAATATTTCCGAAAATTTGTAATACAAAAAAATACTTGTCTTAATATGAGTGATCAACTGGGCAAGTTTCATGGGGATATCTATTAGTTAATTTTTCACCCTATTTGTAGTGTTTTGCCTACACAGGTGTAAGTTTGTTTCCAGAGTGATAACTGTAATTAAGCTACTAGATAGGCAGGGCTATCATACCAAAATATAAACTGGAGACCTGTAGAGAGATAAAAATGCCAAAATTGTTTGGTCCCCGTGGGTGATAGGGGCCTACCAAGTGGTGAAAACAATCCCTTTAGCCCCTGGACTAGTAGGGCCCCATTCTATTTGTCTGTTTGAAGTTCTGGCTGCACTAGCTACCTGTCAGGGACTGGTGACATCAGATGGAGAGGTGAATAATCTAATAACCTACTTTTATGATAAGATGACACTCTTTGGCACATATAAATGCAGTTTTTGGGTGATTGGCTTATTTACATTGATAATGGCAAACACATATATACATGCCTTTTGGATTTTTTTATTCCTTATTCCATGTCTGCCTATAATTCATGTGTGTTTAGGTCTATATATTTTTTTAAAAGGAGCAAGGTACTGATGAAATCTTTACTGCATTGTGTGCAGCAACTGTCTGTGAACATTCAGACCAAATTTGGTGATAATTATTTCCCGAGATTTGTGTGATAAGGCAGACACTGTCCCTTTTGGAGAAGCCTCAATGTTGACTATTTTCAATTTTGGGGAGGATCCAAAGATCATCCAAAAAATGTATTAAGCTACTAGATACGCAGGTCTATCATACCAAAATGTAAACTAGAGACATAGAGGAAGTCAAAAATACCAAAATTGTGTGGTCCCTTTAAGTGATACCAAAATCTGCCTTGGCCCCTGGACTATAATGGCAGTCAACAGGATGAATAACTACCAATACTGATATTTCCCTATTTAATAGGATGCTTTGTTTTTAATGGAAAAGCAAAAGTTAACTTTTTTCGAGGGGGTTGTGATCATTTCAGCTGATTTTTGTATCATTTGGGTGATTTGAAATCGCAGATTTCCACCAATGAAACGGCTATATTCCAATGAATCAGCCACTCCTCACCTCTGATAATCCAGACTGACAAGGCTCTGAGTTCTACACTTAGTTCAAGATACAGTGACTGATAACTGATGACTAACTTTTTTTCCTCACATTTACACAGTGCTACAGCATAATAGTATTTATATAGTGAAACACATATTGAAAAGTCAGGCGCTGGTCAGATCAGCTTGGTCAACGTATCCTCATAGAACAGCTCATATGATATCCTACAAATTAGTGCCCCATGAATGATGGTTCATAAAGTTACAGAGGTTAGGTTTAAAACAACTTAAGTTACTCTGGTTAGGTATAGGAAAAGAAACATGATGAGGACGTACCTTAAAATGACTCAAAGTTCACACAGTTATGAACATGCTACTCCAGGGAAAAGTCCTGGTGGAGAGTCTGTTTTTTGTTTGTGTTTTTGACCCATCCACCAGCCCAACCTGCCTCCTGGTTTAATCCTTTCAGCACACTGGTCATGGTAGGGGCATTGCTAGGAGTTGAAAACATCTGGGGCTTTAGCCCTGAAGTGGGAACAGTTCTTTAAAATTTTAATTGGAATAATTCCACGTGAGTTTAATGTATTTTGACAAAGAATGAGCACTCATCTTCTATTTTTGGGTTGCCCAAATTGTTGGTTAAAATCTGTTAAACCCAAAAAGGGGGGGGGGGGGCACTAATCACGAAAAATATGCTACACATCAAATTAAACAGCAGAACCTGGGCTACAAGTCCATATAAACCCTTTTTACATGCCCCAAAGACAGCTCAAACAATAACTAAATAAATAACAACATATCAAACTCCATAGAGCACCGATATCCCGACCCACCCATCATATTTCGGGCTCTACTGCGATGCCACGTCATGCAAAACACACACCAACAATAGAAATCGTTTCGCCGAGCCATAGTTGTAAAATTTCTCTTACCACTGTTTTGCCGTGAAACGTTATTTCGGCCACACAGTACGCTCCGGTAGACCAACATGTTGTACTGCATTCAAATGAATCTGGGTGAACATGATGGGCTGCCCCCACAACGGCATTCTGCTGACTTTGATTGGCTTACAGTGCTGTCAATCTTGTGTTGGTGGGTACAGCGTCATTACAGCGTTATTTCTTGAGGTATCACCGCTGCTCTGCTGCTCCGTTGCTAGGGGCGCCATAGCAAAGGCCTAAGACTGAGGAGCATCAAAATCTGTTAATGTTAGTCCACACAGGCCAAATAGGATTGGAGTGGCAAAATGCAGCATTTTTGGGACATCACTTTTAACATTTTTGGAGAAGACAAAATGCTTGATGTTTGGCTAAAAAATGACATGTCCCCAGCAAAAGAAAATAGGGATGCACCGAAAAATTGGGGGAAAATTTGGGGCCGAACTCGAAGCTGAATAATATTAAACGCTTGGCCAAATACCGAGTACCTAATACTGAATATCGTTGTTTAGTTTTTCATTAGTTTTTGCAGATGAACCCCCTCCAGATTAGTGTTGTCACCAGGGTTTAAAATTGGCACCCGCCACTCGCCAAATGCGGGTAAAAATATGTTTTGGCGAGTAAAATAAATAGGTCACACGCCATTGGCAGGCTGCTGAAATATGCTGACTTTGCTATATAAAAGGGGTTGCCAACCCGCGGCTCGTGAGCCGCATGCGGCTCTTATCAGTGTGCGGCTCTTCGATCCATTCTTCCGTCATAAAAAAATCAATGTATTGTTATGAGTGGGTATGGTCCTTTAAGAAATGTAACAGGCTTAAGTGGAGCGAGTGAGAGAGAGAGAGAGGAGTGCGCACGGGCAGGTGAGACGGTGTGGAGTTCGGGAGGAATGCAGGACTGTAGCGCGATGGCGATATCACACAACAAAAAATGTCGGGAAAAAAATGGGTGTCTTTGTGTGTGTGTGTGTGTGTGTGTGTGTGTGTGTGTGTGTGCATGTGTGGAGAGAGTATGAGAGAGACTGTGTGTGGATGTGTGTGGAGTAGTGTTGCACGGTATACTGGTACCAACGGTAGACCGCAGTAGGCTGCTACTTAAACAACACGGTACATGACATGGTGCCACTACTGTGGGATAAGTTCAAAGTCCAATCAAAGGAGGGTGAATGTCCACGCGCTGACCAATAACAGCCATAGTGAGAAACGAGCCGTTCACATTTCTCTCTTTTGTGCCAGGTAACGGTCCACAAACCTCACTGCACTTTAGGGACTGTTCTTCATTTGTCAGGGGAGGAGGGTGGCTGGTTGGTTTTTATTTTATTCATTTATTTTATTTTGACCGCCCCCCCATGTTAATCACTTATTGATGCTGTTTTTGAAGTATGAATAAATCATCAGTAATTTATTCCATTGAAATATCAGTGATGTATTATAGAAAAGTGATTTATCTTTTTATAAATGACAAAAGGCACATCTGCCTCACTTTTGCTGTGGCATCCTGATACTACTCAGAACCGTGATACTTTCACTGGTATCGTACCGTGGGTCCCAATTTTGGTACCGTGACAACACTAATCTGGAGAGAGTATGAGAGAGGGAGAGACTGTGTGGATGTGTGTGTGGAGAGAGTGAGAGAGGGAGAGACTGTGGGTGTAGAGGGGGGATGGAGAAAGACAGTATGAGAGGGAGAGACTGTGTTTGTGTGTATCTCTATTCATGGTTATTCATTTGTGTGTGAGATAAATAAATCTGGCTTTGAAAATTGGAAATGCATGGATTTTGATTTTATGTCATTTCGTGTGAGAGAGGGAGTGCGTTTGTAAGCACACGTGTATGATGTGGCTTTTTGTCTCGCTCAAAACTATTTGTAGTCGCAAATGCGAGTGCGGTGACGGACGGATCGCCACACTGCCGCTGTTTGATTGCGTTATCAAAACATTTGGCCGAATATATTTAGTTACCGAATATTCGGTCCATCCCTTAAAGAAAATAAAGAAAGGCAGAGAAAATCACAGGGCCGTCAGGAGCAAACCAGCACAAAGAAGTAGTAAGCCGTGTTCTAAGCGGGATAATGTAGCCAATGACTGTTGAAAAATAACTGTCACCATTTCAACTGTCACCGTTGACTGTGGAATTATTTTTCAACAGTCACCGGCTCACTATACATTATCCCTTACTTCGTATGTGTATATCCTAAACATCATTAGGGATTTACAGAAACAAAACATCAAACATATAGTCATGTACATATGCCATGTAAGCTGGTGTGACAGTGAGTGTGTTGTGTGCTGCTGTGCACATTGCTGTCTGTTGTGCTCCCGTGCCGTGGACTTTAAATTGGAAATGAGGTGCTTCAAAAAAACAACAACAAAACAGAGGCTTAAAAGATCCGGGGCTATAGCCTGGAATCCCCAGGTCTAACAACGTCCATGGGTCACAGTATTGCAGCTTCTCAAAATATGTATGATATGCACAAATTTGGGTGCATTACTTGTCGTAGGAAAAGATACAAACTTGTGAGAACAGCCTGGCTTGGTGCAGAAGTGAAGTCTCTTTGACCTGCGGGGCCTCTGTTGGCTCGTGGATAAAAAGCTGTTAATCCTAAGAACACAAACTGTAATTTGCACATTTTATTTGTGTACAAATTCAACACTCAGTATAGTCAGGCGGCTTAGCAAAATAATGGGGATGCGCCGGACAAAAGCACTAAATTTTTTTTATGTGTTCTCCATCACCATAGCTTTCAATTTAGAAGGGGAGCCGCTTCATCACAATGGTGGAAGGCGGCCATTTTGTATTTCCAAGATGGCCGCCATGTAAAACAGACCTCATTATCTCAGCTTCCAAGCTACTTAGAAGGTCAATCTTGGTGTCAAAATACACATTTTCTGGGTCAATGAATGCATTAAAGCTATTAGGAATATCACTAGATGATTGTTTGTGCCAATATTAAATCATTTGTTTTTTTCCTTCACGAAAGACTGGCGCTGAAATGCGCTGGAGATTGTTTCTATGTCTAATATGATCATGCCATTATAAAGGTATTTGACTTTTTTAAAGAGATTGCTTTGAAACTTCTTTGCGATGTCTACATTTATCCCTAACCAAAGAGCACCTCCTAGAAATATTTTGAGTCCAGGAATTACTTCTACCCAAACATCGTTTGAGACAACAATATGCATTTGATGAAGTAAGCTAGAGTGATGCCACTTACTCAGCACATGCTCAGTTAGACAGTTAGATGTTCAGTTATTGACACAAACTCCCAGAGAAATTTACCAGCAAGTGTTTTTTAGGTTAAAAACAAAACAAAAAAGAAAATCCCAAAAACATTTCTATCAGAAGAATGCTATTTTTGGATGATGACACTGCTGTAAGTAGCTAGCAAGTAGCAAGTAATAACTAGGCTACCTAGCTAGCTAGTTTCAGCGGGTTAGGGTTAGCCCTAACCAGTACTCAAGTTGTAAAAAAAAATAAAAAAATCAGGGGACACATGGGGACACAATTTGTGCTGATGACAGCGTAGAGGGTCTGCCATGGCACCACTGCTCTTACATACAGTAGTAAGGGTCAAATGCACTGGACAAGTACAAAATCATTTCTTCTTCTTCTACTTGGGTCAACCGATGATGCTAATAATAATCAAAGTCAACTTTGCTTTTAGAATATTGAATTATAGTGTATTTTTCAAAAAAGCAGTCAGTGGTATTTGATCAAACTGGTATCTAAGGCTTATTTTTTAATTGTGATTAATTAAATCATAAATTAAACAAGAACCCCTTCATGAAAAAAATGAAAAAGAAATTGGGAAAAATGTTGATCTTTAATGATACAAATACAAATATTGTAGGTTAAAATTCCCAACTTCAGGGCATGGAGAGCAAATTAAAAATTAAAATATAAAAATATATTAAAACTACAAATAATACAAAATACATAGAACCACTTCTATGGCTGCCTACCCCACTCTCCCCTATCTCATAAAGGTTTCCAGAGATTTTCATAGTCATGCTTTTTGTTCTCAACATGTCTTGCCCTTGCTTGCTGGTCATAGTTATCCTCTATAGGATAGGATCGGATAGGATAGGATAGGATAAGCCTTTATTGTCACTATTACAAGTACAAGTACAAGTACAAGCGAAATTAGCCATCGACCCGTCCGTACATACAGCATAACATACAATATGACATTGGGGTAGACAGGACAGGAAGACAGAGGATAAAAGAATTACACAATAAGAATAACATGAGGATAGGGTAGGAGAAAAAAAAACAACCCCCAGACTATGCTCCTGTGGGGAGTACAGTGTGGGAACAGAAAAAAAACACCTCAGCAACATAAGCACATGTAAATACTCTTTACAACATGAGAAACTCAGGACTTGCAACACGGGGGGGGGGGGGGGGTTTGAGGTGACCCAGTACAGGCAAGCAGCCATCCGGTCCTGCAGCCATCATCGGCGCTGGTTACAGACCCGCTTGTCGCACCGGGGGTAAAAGCTGCGAAGGCGTGGGGTGGGGGGATAGGGAGGTGAGTTGCATATCTGTATATATGTTCGTGTGTGTGTAGGCCTGGAGAGTTGCTTCGCCTGGCATCACAATCTTGGTGCCTCAGTCCGCAGGATGTCATAGTGATAACACAGCAAGTTGCCATGGAGACAACCTTGTTTGGGTCCCAGACAGAGTCAACAATCAGCAGGTGTCCATGAAGGGGGGAAGGAATGCAAGAGCGTCTCACTACAATGTTCTCCAGGGGAAGTTTGTTCCAGCAGCAGCCTTGGCCGAGGCCAGTGCCGGTTGGGGAGGCCGAAAACAGATAAGATTGAAGTTGTTTAGGCTTGGGGCGAGTAGTCGCATTCCAATTTACACAACTACTCTGTTTGTCCATTCTGGTTTCCGAATCGATCCATTTGCCTTTGCAAAGCCGAAAGCTTCTCCGTGATGTTATCCATGTTGCGGTTCACAGCCACAGTCTGAGTGCCGACAGCTCTGCCCACCACGTTAATCATGTCGGGCAGCGTTATGGGGCTTTGGACAGCTCTATGTGAAGAAAACAAGCTTATTATGGTTTTGTTAGAATGACTGAGCAGAAATCTTATGCAAGCACATGACATTACTCTTCCAGTTGATTTTTAAGAAAACTATATATTTTCTTGATAGCACCCAACATTCAAGTGTGGATTTAAAAAAACACTGAAGATAAACTAGTTTTGGGGCTGAAAATAATTTCTCAACTTCCTTAATATCACTGTTTAACCCTATGAGACCGAGGCCTTTTTGGTGTATTTTTCCTGCCTTTACTTTT
This sequence comes from Epinephelus cyanopodus, assembly GCA_026686955.1. Taxonomy (NCBI): domain Eukaryota; kingdom Metazoa; phylum Chordata; class Actinopteri; order Perciformes; family Serranidae; genus Epinephelus; species Epinephelus cyanopodus. Next base: position 1,032,969 of record CM048936.1, read on the forward strand.
AAGCTCATATCACAGTCATTATAAAAGCTACATACACATGCTATACCTTGGTTTTTCAGGACAATCTGGGCTAACCAGATTGGCCATCACCACATGTCCTTCTATGTGCCTGTATTTTATATTAATTTCTATATCAATGAAAAAAACAAATCTGTGTTACTATATTATTACATTTTTACATGTATCTCAGCATAGCAAGTTGGAGGTTGACATATTCTGCCATATATGAAGAGGGGAGACTCTCTAGAATCTGGCAATATAAGAACCATGATGCTGGGACATTCTGTCACTTCACAGTTGTCAAAAACATGTGGTTTGTGCCAGGCGGACATGATTGTCAGTATTTTTTCATTATTGCAAGAAATTCCATTGACTCATTCACAAGTCAAAAATGTGTTTTATGTGAAAGAAACATGCAATATTTACATCTAAGATCATAGAAAAATAGTAATAATATTATTCCTCACTATATGAAGTGACTGATAACAAGATCTGTATCATGGATTGTAAAGAAATTCATCAGGTTTTTATTTTGTAGACATTTGATCTGTATTTATAGCGTGATGGGATGAAAGCACAATGATGTGTGGTATCACTGGAAAGCTATGCGTGGCATTTCTGTGCGAGCCTGCATTCGCGAGTAATCCATCCAAGAGTAATGTGTGTGCAAAGCTGTATGAAAGCTCTGTTATACATCATTTTAGTGTAATTTTATCATTTTTTTCGCTGTGAAAAAATTTGACCACCGGCAAGTGCTTAGTGCTTGTCGGAAAGCTGCAGTTCCGCTGTTTCACGTGATATGAGTGGCGGTTGCGGAGAAAATCCATAGAGAAGAACAAGCGTGAATTTGGACGCACTATGCGTTGTTCGGGCGCGCTCTATAGGGCACAGGCATAACATCCACGGTGCAGCTGGCTGAGATATGATATAAAAATATCTTTGCATGTGTACCCTCGCCCACAGTATTTTACTCGATATAAGTGAAACCAAAGGTAAAACTATATGTTGAAATAGCAGTAATACCACATTCATTCAAAAAAATGACACAAGGGATGGAAAGGGGGGAGGACAGTTGTAGAAGGGGGATGATTTTGACCGTTTTTATTTCAAGGGGGATGCCATCCCCCCCTCATCCCCCCTCAACTCGAGTACTGGCCCTAACCCTAACCTTAACTCTTCTGCCAATGGCTTCAAAAGCATGCAGTGAGCTGGTGAAGTGTGGTTGTAAAAGCACAAGTGGTTGTGGTACAAAGTGCTCATGCAAGAAGGCACAATGGAAATGCACAGAGCTTTGCAGTTGCAAATGTGATAGATAATTGGATTATACTATACTATACTATATATTATAATCATTCATGTCATCCATTCCAGACGCTTTTGTTGAAAATCATGTGAATACATTCCCAGAATTAATATTTTTATTTGATCTTGGCATGAACAATTATCTAGTGACAGTGGCGTGCACAGACTTTTTGAAGGGCAGGGGCGAAAAGAAAAAAAGGGCACTTTAGCGTGCATTTTGGCTCCCTGGAGGGCAATTTAGCGTGCATTTTGGCTCCCAAGAGGGCACTTTAGTGCACATTTTGGCTCCCAGGAGGGCACTTTAGTGTGCATTTTGGCTCCCGAGAGGACACTTTAGTGCATATTTTGGCTCCCAGGAGGGCACTTTAACGTGCATTTTGGCTCCCAAGAGGGCACTTTAGCGTGCATTCTGGCTCCCAGGAGGGCACTTTTTTTTGGCTCCAAAGAGGGCACTTAAGCAAGCGTTTTTCAACAATTGGGCCACGAGGGGGGGTGACTGCCTCCCCCCCTGTGCACACCACTGTCTAGTGATATTTCCAATAGCTTCAATCCATTCCTTGACCCAGAAAATGTATATTTTGTCACCAAAATTGACCGTCTAAGTAGCTTGGAAGCTGAGATATTGGCACTTATAGATTTTACATGACAGCCCATCTTGGAAATCCAAAATGGCCGCCTTCCACCATTGTGATGAAGCAGCTCCCCTTCTAAATTGAAAGCTATGGTGATGGAGAACACATAAAAAAAATTTGGTGCTTTTGTCCGGCGCGTCCCCATTATTTTCACATACGTCTTTAAGCCGCCTGACTAGTATGTTTACATGCACAGTTAAGTCAAGCTACACTTATAGCTCAACTAGGCAATTTAACTGGACAACTGTCCTCGTCCTAGCATACAAGCACGAAAGGAAAATCAATTTATTGACAGAAGGATGTGCAACGAGTGTAGCTGAACCCAAATGCAGCACTCAGTGACAGTTGGCAATGACCTTTATTTAAACAGAATAAACAGAAACTTGAGCTGACAAAGATATTCTGGTAATAATTCATTCTTCAGGCTCAGAGCCCAAACACAGCCCACACTTCAGGGGCCAGAGAATGGACCGGGCTGAACTCGGAAGCAGGACTAGAAACGAGGTTGTGGGTCCTTGGATCCGAAAAGTTCAGTCTGTTAGCAAGCAGAGGTAACAAGGAGGGGCTTACTGATGGCGTAGTTTAGAAGGGGAGGTGTCCGGAAACAGAAGAAGTCCAGCGAAGCAGCAGAGCTGACGAGGGATGAGCAAAAAGTGACATATTAATAGCCTTAGCCTTACAGTGGAAATTAAAACAGATTTAGCCGTGCAGGATATTCATGCATGCAGTGCAAATGGAAGTTTGTCACTGACATCGTTTTTTTCACACATCGTGTAGCCTACATGAAGTGTTGAGTTGAATTGTTTTAGTTTATACATTCCCTGAGGGCAACGTTATAGGGGAAGGTCCCTAGCCTTTTGTTAAGCTGCCTGTCATGATTCCACACCGCTCTCAGTTGATGCCACGTCCCCATGCTAGATCAGGGCCAAAAGTCTGAAACTGAAAAGAAAAGATCTGAAACTGAAAAAGAAAGATCTGAAACTGAAAAAAAGATTTGAAACTGTAAAAAATAAGATCTGAATCTGACAAGATAAAACATGCAACTGAAAGAAATAGGATCCCAAATATCTAAATATATGAAAGTGAAAAATTAAAATAAATAATTTATTCAAAAGACTTGCTACGAAAGGTGGCCATATGCCCCCTTTCAGCTTGTTAGAATTGGACCTTTTTTGATTGACCTATTACAACACGGACCAAACAACTGACAAACTTAGCTACAGTTAGCTAGTTGTAAACTGGTACCATAGTGGACAACTTTACAGTTCTGTACATTTTGTCTGTTCAAAATGCATGCTGGATGTAGATTTCTCCATGTTGATACAGGCTTCTTTTTCTGTTGCACATTTAATGCTATTCAACTTCCGAGTCAAAGCCCAGGGCGGAAACTGTGGAGCATGTGCAGAGCACCTCGAACAGTTTGGGTCCAATTGACTGTATCCATGAGTAATTCGACTCCTAATCACATTATCTGGGTGTGTTAGTCCGATTTTGATTTAGTATGACTTCAGTTGGACTAACTTTTAAAAAGTTAAAAAGTCCGGTTTTAGTAGGACTAACACAAAAAAACAAATTTTCCTCATGTCATGTAAACGTACTGAGTGTAACAGTATATATTTTTTTTATTTTACCAGTCATGTTGATGTCCCAGGACTTTTTTTTCTGTTTGCGAAGATGTTCATGGCTGAGTTGTGACATACTGAGTGTTTGTCTTATAATGACAGTCCTAAAATAAGGGTTTAAAAAAATGATTGTAAATGAGTGTATGACATTAGTGATTTGACTCCCAATTGCTTCTGAGTGTGTTAGTCCAACTTTGAAAAATTCGCTTTAGTATGATTTCAGTTGGACTAACATATTAACATGCATTTTAAAAGTCCAGTTTTAGTTGGACTAACACAATAAATCCACTTTCTCTAATGTAATGTAAACATCCTGACTGAGACACAAAATGAATTAGTGAGCCAGGCCAGATGTACCAGTCATTATATTAAGCTAGGCTAAAAGCTCCAGCTCCATACCTAACTGACAGACATGAGAGTTGTACTGATAGTTTTATCTGTCAGCAAAGAAGGCGGATCAGCATATTAGTTAAATTGTCAAAGTATTTCTCTAATGCATTGTACAATTCAGCCAGTCTCCAACCTCTGGCCACACTGTCAATGCATATGGATGGTGGTTCTCACACTGAACAACTAAACAGTGGGACCTCCTGTAGGGAGGGCAAGGAAACACATGTGAGGACATTTTATACTTGCGGTGCAAATGGTCTTTTCCTTATGAAATTATTAGACTCTCTATTTCCATTTCCTGTGGCGGCTGATGAGTATCATAAAGTAACAAATTAAATGAATGAACATTGACTGATTTCAATGAAACTGAAAAAGGGGTAAAAGAACTGTCAGCATAAAAAAAGAAGAAGAAAAAAATCAGAAGATTGCAATTAAAAAACCCATTATGCCAAATTTTATTTTCGATGCCAAAATTTACTCTCACTGTTCAACCTCCACACACCACTCATCCATGTATCCATGTGTCAGACTGTTTATGCCAAAAAAAAAAAAAAAAAAGAGATTAAATCATAACGTTTTAGCAGAACTACATGTGTTTGGAAAGTACTGAGCATACAGCAGCATACAAGACTTGGATTATACTGCATCAGTTGTGTGACAGTTTGTGAACAAATGTTTTCATGTAGTTTTGCTGTTGTTAAACGCCAACCCCTATTACTTAAATTCATCAACAATGTTCGCTTTCTTTTAAAATTCTCTTTTTACTGTGGAGGCTTGGGAGAAAAAGAAATGTTTTTTCACAAATTCAATGTAACATGGGATGAGTAACTGATACACAAAAGGTCATATGGGTGGTGAAGTTTTCCTTTATATGATTATTTGTATGAATCACTTAATATCTTACTGTCTGGTATTTTTCAGTCCTTTATTTTGTTTTTAATGATACTTTTCACGTCAAATGCTGCAGACAAACCTTCCTATGGTACTAATGATAATGTAGAAACCCGAGTGAGAACAAAAGAAACAACTGGCACCAGACCAACTGTAGTCCATTTAGTAAAGCTTATTACAGAATCAGAAGTCCGTCACAGGCCCAGATCAGCACAAGAGTTTCCTGTCACTGAAGTGAGCCAAGAAGTAAGAGGAAGAGCCAGGGAAAGGACAGCAGGTCAGTTCTCACACCCTCTGCTGTCTGACCATAACACAGTCCACCAGAGCAGGTCACACTATGAGATTAAAAGCATGACAGCAGGACGATATGTCAGTGTCTACACTGTAAAGTACAGTCAGCAGGCAGTCCTGAGTTCCACACAGACACACAGACATGAAGTCAGTCAGCAGACTGAGATCAGAGAGGTCACACAGTGCAGGGTCAGGAGAGAGTTTTCACAAACAGGGACAGCAAGAAAACAACTCACTGATAATGCTTAGTAAGAGATCTCACAGGTAAAGGCATTAGTTTTGGACATCATACATTCATTTGGGAGTAATATGCAGCGTTGTTTACCTTTTAAAACTAATGTACATGATCAGCATTTTTATGATCTGCTTTTATTAGTTTAGGTCTTTAATTACAATAATAATCTTTATTTATATAGCACTCATGTCATTCTCCATCTGTGCCCGTGTTTCTCTTGCTATCAGAATTACAAAAATGTTATGTGCTTATATGTATTATACTATACTTAATATATATATATATATATATATATATATATATATATATACTTTTGTTATAAATTTTTAAAATACATGTCTATAATCTATATTTACATACATAATATTAACATATATTGATGGGCTTTGGGCTATATATACATGGGGAATTGGGGCAACCTGATGAGAAATGGGCTACTGGAACAAGACATAGACAGAAAGGAGCTGAGAATATGGGAATGTTGGAATGCTACTGCACAAGTAACCACAGTGAGAGGGGTTACATGCAGAGGATGTGGGATATATGGATGCTTTGAAACCCAACATCTACACTGACAAAGAAATAACTCCTAGCCCAGTGTTCAAAAATCCACAAATGGCAACTGCTATCACAATTACAGGTTGATGAGATACAACAAATATGCTACGGCAAAGGGGAGCCAGGACAACAGGTCAAAGTGGGAATGTCAATATCAACCCCCCACTCCGAGATTGGGTACCAAGCCCAAAGCCCTTACGACACAGATTCAGCAAGGGAACAAATGGCTTGAGATTGAGAATAAAGACAGAGCTGGAATCTCAACACCCCGAAGCCAATTACCAAGGATTACCAAGGCTAAGTGACAAAGTACACTCTGAAGTTCTGCTAGATGATGAGAATGCAGTACTACGAACAATCCTACCTAGGTGATGTGGTGCTGATGTGCACCACAACAACAGCAATCCTAGAGATGCTTGGCTACAAGATGAACACCATGAGCCACAAAGAGCGCTACACTTAATGGAGAAGGAGGCTAGAGGCCAAGATCAAGGCAACACAGAAAGAGGTTTGTCAAGTTACAGAAAGGTGTGGGGAAGTACAACAAACTGTCTATTAGGGATGGGCAAACGATCAAAATTCATTATTCGATCATCAAAAAATTAAAGATCAATTATCGATTAATTGATAGGCAAGTATTTCAAAAGAGAGAAAACAAAAGACTACCACAAGAGAGCACAGCTACCCCAGTTATGAGCTTCAACCCTCAGGCCAAAGGGGAAGAATGGCATGCATGCACAGTTCACCCCTGGGTGTTTACAACTGTTGCCAGTGTTGGGATTCACAGGACCACAGATGATTTATCATTTAGTAAAATCATCACTGGACAATTTAAAGGCTTTTTCCTCTGCATGCTCTTTGTCTTCAAACAAAGAGAGCTAGGTGGCACCCATCTCCACAGTAGGTCTCACCTCACACCGCAGTGAGACTCAAGTCCCAAAACTTGATTGGACAAGACCTTTTACAGTGACATGTGACTCTGTGATGTCACAGGCATTTGTACAAGATCTGCTCCCTTCTACAGAACTTTTTTTTCTTGCCCTGGAGCTTCAGCAGCTCACACCGCTCTCCGGCTGGGCTTGGTACAGCCCAGAGCCCCAAACCCCTGCTCCAGAGGCCCAAAACACTAAACACTAGACTGCAGCTGAAACCACACCTTCCCAGCCTTCTTCTGCCGGCTAACAGCAGCACACCACCAAGTGACTCTTTCCTCCATCCATTCAAGGATCAGTAATGTAACAACTGGGCATAGCATATCACAGCTTTACAGACTAAGTAAGACTGGTTAACTTTTTGTATGTGCTTTGATGCTGTTCACTGAGTATTGTTGTGATAGATTGCAGTTATACAATCTCTGTACTAATCCAGACCGGTTGCAACACATATCACATTGACATAGACACACTAACAAAGGCTTTCAACAGAGCTACACCCAAACAGGCATCTCCAAGTTCCTGCTTCTTTTCCTTTGTCTTTCTCCTGACCACACAGTCAGACAAATACCTCCCCCTGAAGCCAGCCTTGATTCGGCCATTTTAGTAGTTCTCTGTTGTCAGCCATTTTGTTTTGTTGGCCAAACGGCTACTTGATTTGTCTTTCTCGTTTTTCTCCCTCTCTCTCTCTCTCTCTCTCTCTCTCTCTCTCTCTCTCTCTCTCTCTCTCTCTCTCACTCACACACACACATCAAACTCCAAATTAATAGTTTAGCCTATTTTATGAGACTGATATCTTTAATTGGCTATCACCACGAGGTGATTTAATGTTAATTAAGTCACATTATTTAACATAATAATTAATTATTAATAATAATTAAAAATTATTTCCGATAGCCAATTAAACCCCAACATATTTGGTGCCACCGTGTGAGGTAAATATATAAAAATATATAAACCTCCATCTTTCAATGGCGTAGTGTTTTCAGGGGCCTCAAGGGAAGCCGTCGAGGCTTTGGAGAGCAATGAGAACCTCCGTCTGTTTATGATTTTTTGCCTGGCATAGGTCTGGCGGGGGGTCTCGTAGGCACAGCAGCTTGCTGGGCCTGTAGCATTGTAGGGGAATCACTGCGACTATTGAGCAAAATTATTTGTGATCGATCAAAATCCTTAATCAATCATCGATAATTGAAAATTGATGCCTATCCCTACTGTCTATACCTGAGGCACTGGAGACTGCCAAGGCTCACAGCCCTTGCTAAAGAAACTAACTGAACTCAATGAACACCTGGCAGCACAAATGAACCAGCTGCTGAAGGATGGGACCCATCCTTCAGCAGTGGATGACCCAGAGACAGACAGCTCTGATCATGAAGAACCCCCAGAAGGGCGTGGTCCCATCCAACTCCCGGCCAATAATCTGCCTCTGTTCAACATGGAAGCTCCCGTCAGGCATCACAGTGGCTAAGGTGAATAGGTACATGACCAAATACATGAGCAAGGCCCAGAAAGGAATTGGTAGTAATACCAAGGGAGCCAAGCACTAGCTACTGGTCAATAGAGCAGTCACCAAAGACTGCAAGACCTGGCAGACCAACCTCTACACTACCTGGATTGACTACAAGAAAGCCTACGATTTAATGCCACACACATGGATTCTGGAATGCTTGAAAATATAAAACATCAACAGGCACTAAGGGCCTCAGTAGAGAACTCAATGGGGCTGTGGAAAATGACTCTGGAGGCCAACCCAAGGCAACTGCACAAGTTATGATCAAGTGTAGCACATACCAAGGTGATGCACTGTCCCCGCTACTGCTCTGCATGAGCTTGAACCCCCTCAGTCAACTCTTAGGCTACGGATACTGGTTCTGAAGTGGAGCAACCATCAGTCATGTCCTTTACATGGATGACATCAAGTTGTATGCCAGGAGCGAGCGAAATATCGACTCACTGATCCACCTCACCAGGATCTACAGCAATGACATCAGAATGTCATTCAGACTAGATAAGTGTGGTCAGAAGAGAGGGAAAACAATCAGAACCGAGGCGGTTGAACTACCAGAGGGCATCATTGCAGATGTTCAGGACAGCTACACATATCTTGAGGTCCTGCAGGCAAATGCAAACTATGAGGAGGCCACAAGAAAGTCAGCCACAGCCAAATACCTACAGGGAGTAAGGCAGGTCCTGAACAATCAGTTGAATGGAAAGAACAAGGTCCGAGCCATCAACACGTACGCCCTGCCAGTTATCAGATACCCTGCTGGTATAATAAGCTGGCCAAAGAAGGAGATAGAGGTAACTAGTATCATGACATGGAAGCTTCTCACAATGCATGGAGGGTTTCATCCCAAGTCCAGCACCCTGAGACTGTACATTAAGCGGAATTTGGGGTTCTTGCCCAAGGATACTTTAACATGTGGACTGGTGAAGCAAAATGGTTTCACATAACAAATGAACTGAACCATTGTTTAATTGGATCAGGACCAAGACCACCCCTTTTTGTTGGACCAAGGCTCAGTGTTTTGTGCAGCCTGTGATCAGGGGAAGGTTTCACACCTATAATTTTGGCTCATATCAAACTAAAAAGTCCTAAAGTCCAGACCAAACAAGGTAGAAAGGGCCCTGTCTAGTGATATTCTATATTTTTATGCCAGTGATAGCTGAGGCTGGAGCATTTTGTTTTTGGGGTGTCCGGACCCAAAAACATGTTGAGTTCGGGATGTGTGGACAGTTAAATCATTCCACAACCAGAGGCGATGAATGGAATGAATGGAGTCATGGACAATTTTACAGCAGCAGCAACAATGTAAGAAGACGAGTATTGACAAGAACACTGAGTATTTATAACTGTTTTGTTTTTTTTGTTTTTTTAAATGAATTGATGTATTTGTGTTGCTTTTAAGATTTACATCTTTAGTAGGAACCAGTGTACATAGTTAGTGGTTTCAGTGCTCAGAGAAGTTACACTAAATGGATACCGTACGACTCGAGAAACATATACAAATCTGTTAACTCCATGCTGGTGTTTTTGCATGGCTGAACTTTTTGATCCCACAGATCACATACTGCATACAGTGCAGAGGCTTAAATTAAGCTTGACATACTATAGGTGATATCACAGTTAACATTCTGTCTGTTTTCAAAGTTACATTATAATTGTGTGGTACAGTCATGCAGATTTCATCTGAGCTAAAATAGTAGACGAGATGTACATTGACAAGTATGTCAACAAAGTTTTAAGTTTTTGCAAGTAGAATGTCACTATCATTGACTGACTAGAAGTTTGAAAAAAACAAACATTCAAATATGTGAATTAACAGTGTGGCTGCCTATATATGTGATAAGCGTGAGCATGTTAATAACCTAATATGGTTATCTGAAGAAGAGTTACATAATGTACATGTTATTTGGAATGGCTACGTGTAAACTTATGTGTCACTGCACATGAATGCTGACGATCCAGTGGCTGCGTGTGGATGTACTGTAGGTGGGGGCAAGTCAGAAAGCACAGGGGGGATGTGTGGGTAAGGCCATTGTTTTCTGTCTTTGGAGTCAGACAAGGATTGTTCACGGGGCACTCCAAATGGGCTGTGGTCGCGGGTGTGGTGTTCCAAGTTTATTGTGTGCAGTTTCCTGTCCTGATCACTATAAATAGAGAAACAGAAGAAGATGGAGCACTGTGGCTGAAGTTCACAGCTGATCAAACTGCAGAAAACCCCGGGAGCAGAGGTCAACATAACTAAAACTTCAAAGTGCTCCGTCAGCCGTGACTTTTACAATTTAAAAGGCCTTCTTATAACCTGAAACTGAATGGACAGAATGAACCGAGAACCCAACTCTTCTCTAGTATTAGGGCCACATTGAGAGAAAAAAATCTTAATATTACAGCAACAAAGTTGTAAATTAATGAGAATAAAGTTATACTGTTTCAAGAAAATAACATATAAGCTTACACAAATAGACTTTATTAGAAAAAAGTTGCAGTATTGTATGAATAAACTCAGATTTAGGAGAAGAATCTCATGAATTTATGGCAGAAAGTCAGGTGACATAGTATAGAGAGTAACAAAGTCATAGTGTCTCTGTATTTGTTTTATGAGATCTTAGTGCGGCATGTGACACAATTAACCATCAAATTCTGCTACAGGGACTGGAACATTTAATTGGCCTAAAAGGTTCTGCGCTAAGCTGCTTTAAATCTTATTTATCTGATCGTTTTCAGTTTGTTCATGTTAATGATGAATCATCTCTACGTACAAAAGTTTGTTTAGAAGTTCCACAAGGTTCTGTGCTCGGACCAGTCCTGTTCACTCTATATATGCTTCCTTTAGGTGACATCATTAGAAATCACTCTGTAAATTTCCATTGGTATGCGAATGATACACAATTGTATTTATCAATACAGCCAGAAGAAGCTGATCAATTAACTAAACTTCAGAAATGTCTTAAAGACATAAAAACGGGATGAGCACCAATTTCCTTATGTTAAATTCACACAAAACTGAAGTTATTGTTCTTGGCCCCAAACAACTCTTTATCTGATGATATAGTTTCTGTGGATGGCATTGCTCTGGCTTCTAGCACTACCGTAAGAAACCTCAAAGTAATATTTGACCAATATTTGTCTTTTAAATCCCATTCAAAACAAACCTCATGGACTGCGTTTTTTTCATCTACGTAATATTGCAAAAATCAGGCCTATCCTGACCTGAAAAGATGCAGAAAAATTGGTCTACGCTTTTGTTACCTCTAGGCTGGGTTACTGTAACTCCCTATTATCAGGTAGCTCTAATAAGTCTTTAAAAGCTAATTCAGAATGCAGCAGCACGTGTACTAACAGTAACTAAGAAACAAGATCATATTTCTCCTGTTTTACCTTCTTTGCACTGGCTCTCTGTAAAATCCAGAATTGAATTTAAAATCCTTCTCCTAACGTACAAAGCTTTAAATGGTCAGGCTCCGTCATATCTTAGAGAGCTAATAGTGCCATATTATCCCACCAGAACATTGCGCTCTGAGAATGCAGGGTTACTTGTGGTCCCTAAAGTCACCAAAGGTAGATCAGGAGCCAGAGCCTTCAGCTATCAGGCTCCTCTCCTGTGGACTCATCTTCCTGTTGCGGTCTGGGAGGCAGACATGTCTCCACATTTAAGACTAAACTTAAGACTTTCCTTTTTGATAAAGCTTATAGTTGGGCTGGCTCAGGCTTGTGTGGTTGTGCTGCTGCCGTGGTCCTGCCTGATGCCTCCTGCTGCTGTTACCATTAGTCATGCTTCTACTGTTATTATACACATATGACGATTGTCACATATGTATACTATCAGATATTAATATATACTTTGAACATATTGCACCACAATAGCTGTAATTAGAATTATAATATTATTACTTTAACTCTCTCTCATCTCTCTGTCTCACTCTCTCTTTCTGTCTCATTGTGTCATACGCATTACTGTTAATTTATCATGTTGATCTGTTCTGTACGACATACAGTACAGGCCAAAAGTTTGGACACACCTTCTCATTCAATGTGTTTTCTTTATTTTCATGACTATTTACATTGTAGATTCTCACTGAAGGCATCAAAACTATGAATGAACACATGTGGAGTTATGTACTTAACAAAAAAAGGTGAAATAACTGAAAACATGTTTTATATTCTAGTTTCCTCAAAATAGCCACCCTTTGCTCTGATTACTGCTTTGCACACTCTTGGCATTCTCTCGATGAGCTTCAAGAGGTAGTCACCTGAAATGGTTTTCACTTCACAGGTGTGCCTTATCAGGGTTAATTAGTGGAATTCCTTGCTTTATCAATGGGGTTGGGACCATCAGTTGTGTTGTGCAGAAGTCAGGTTAACACACAGCCGACAGCCCTATTGGACAACTGTTAAAATTCATATTATGGCAAGAACCAATCAGCTAACTAAAGAAAAACGAGTGGCCATCATTACTTTAAGAAATGAAGGTCAGTCAGTCCGGAAAATTGCAAAAACTTTAAATGTGTCCCCAAGTGGAGTCGCAAAAACCGTCAAGCGCTACGACGAAACTGGCACACATGAGGACACCCAGGAAAGGAAGACCAAGAGTCACCTCTGCTTCTGAGGATAAGTTCATCCGAGTCACCAGCCTCAGAAATCGCAAGTTAACAGCAGCTCAGATCAGAGACCAGATGAATGCCACACAGAGTTCTAGCAGCAGACCCAACTGTTAAGAGGAGACTGCGCGAATCAGGCCTTCATGGTCAAATAGCTGCTAGGAAACCACTGCTAAGGAGAGGCAACAAGCAGAAGAGATTTGTTTGGGCCAAGAAACACAAGTAATGGACATTAGACCAGTGGAAATCTGTGCTTTGGTCTGATGAGTCCAAATTTGAGATCTTTGGTTCCAACCGCCGTGTCTTTGTGAGACGCAGAAAAGGTGAACGGATGGATTCCACATGCCTGGTTCCCACTGTGAAGCATGGAGGAGGAGGTGTGATGGTGTGGGGATGTTTTGCTGGTGACACTGTTGGGGATTTATTCAAAATTGAAGGCACACTGAACCAGCATGGCTACCACAGCATCCTGCAGCGACATGCCATCCCATCCGGTTTGCGTTTAGTTGGACGATCATTTATTTTTCAACAGGACAATGACGCAGCACTCCATCACTCTCCTTCTTGGTCAAATAGCCCTTACACAGCCTGGAGTGCTGCGGCAGATGACCTGGCCTCCACAGTCACCGGACCTGAACCCAATCGAGATGGTTTGGGGTGAGCTGGACCGCAGAGTGAAGGCAAAGGGGCCAACAAGTGCTAAACACCTCTGGGAACTCCTTCAAGACTGTTGGAAAACCATTTCAGGTGACTACCTCTTGAAGCTCATCGAGAGAATGCCAAGAGTGTGCAAAGCAGTAATCAGAGCAAAGGGTGGCTATTTTGAAGAAACTAGAATATAAAACATGTTTTCAGTTATTTCACCTTTTTTTGTTAAGTACATAACTCCACATGTGTTCATTCATAGTTTTGATGCCTTCAGTGAGAATCTACAATGTAAATAGTCATGAAAATAAAGAAAACACATTGAATGAGAAGGTGTGTCCAAACTTTTGGCCTGTACTGTATATTGCATGTCTGTCCGTCCTGGAAGAGGGATCCCTCCTCAGTTGCTCTTCCTGAGGTTTCTACCATTTTTTCCCCCATTAAAGGGTTTTTTGGGGGGAGTTTCTCCTTATCCGCTGTAAGGGTCCTAAGGACAGAGGGATGACATATGCTCACAGTATCACAAATCACAATTTGCCACAGAGGGCTATACAGCATATGTAAAGCCCTCTGTGGCAAATTGTGATTTGTGATACTGGACTTTATAAGTGATTGATTGATTGATTGATTGATTGACTGATTGATTGATGAATAGGTCAGATGTGGGACTCATCAGGCTTGCTCAGACCAGGGTCCCACAAAAACACATTGACTCTAATGCAGTCGTTTCAGATTTCCTTTATTTACAGGCTGGTTTTGTGGATTTGGAGCTAAATGTTGTGCCTGGGGCACATGTATTAATGATATTCATTACCTGGAGAGGTTGGAAAAAGATGTACGTTTCTTCCAGGTTCCAAAACCAAATTCAAATCCTGAAAAGTGTAGGGTTAGCTGGCTAGCTACTGTAGATATATAATCTACTGAATGTATACATATACTGCTTTTGCTTTTAAATGATTATAACTCTGAAAAAAGACCTACCCTGCTGTACAGGAACAAGTGAAGGGAAGCAGGGAAACTTTGCTGATATTCAACCAGCTGTGTGTCATCGCATTGTACTCAGATGAATGTTGTTTTACTTCCCTTGGAGATCCCTGCCTATCTGATGGTGGAGGTCTGGGTGCTGGCAGCATCACAGGGGCAAAGCCAAACACTGTTCATCTGCACACACTGCAATGCCACACGGCTGGTTCAGTATCTGCAAAGTTTCCCTTGAACTTCATTGTCTTCTGTCACGATCACTAGTGATGCAGTGGTTCACTTTTACACTGTGATCTGTAGCCTATAGTTTTAGCTTCTAACTATCTTTGTCTTTTTAACCTGTTTTTGCTGCTCAGTCAGTTTGACATCCTGAATATATCCTTCAAGTGCATTTTGTTGATCCCTCTGCCTGCTTCTCTCTGAAATCACTTTTCCAAAAATATGATAATATTTCTTCAGGGAGTGCAGTTAGTTACATTGTGGGCTCCATGCTGACTCTGACAGCTTAACAGATCAGGCGAAAGGTTAATTTAGCAGAAAAGCTGGGGCTGCCAAGATGCCTACTTCTAACCCATTCATCCACCACGTCTTCTTTGCATGGGCTTTGTCCGTCTTTGTACTATGTTGTCCGACTTTCTGCCATAAATTGGAGACTTTTTCTCTTTAAAAGTTTTAAAGTTTAGTCATGTACTATTATGACTTTACCTCATAATATTATGACTTTATTCGCATAATATTATGTCCTTTTTATGCCTCCACGCTGGCGATAGCTGTGGCCGGTGGCATACAAGCATAAGGTGGTAATTCTAGTTATTTTTAGACTTAGTTGAATTATTATTATCAGTTATTAGGCTGTTAAAAGCTGCTGAATGCACCCAGTATTCATACAATTTATCAGAATAGCTGAATAGGGTTGTTTGTATTAATTTTTATATTCCTATGTTGCCAGGTTGCCTGCTCCTAACCCATTCATCCACAACATCTTCTCTGCCATGGACATCTCACTCTTTATACTATGTCACTTGACTTTCTGGCATAAATTTGTGAGTTTTTCTCATAAATTTACGCATTGATTGATGTAATACTGCAACTTTTTCTTGTAAATATATGAGCTTATTAGCAAAATATCATGACTTAGTTCTTGAAATCTCATGACTTTATTCTGAAAATCTGAGATTTTTTATTTTCAATACTCTGGCTACTCTTTTTAATACTCTGTCATGCCCCTCAGTTCTACAGTGCTTTTTAGGGTCTTACAGTTTATTTTGTGGTTTTAGGAAGCACACATTTAGTCCAGTCTCTGTGCTTGCATCTGACCTTGTTTTCAGCACCAACTGTTTTCAGCAAAGTAAAGCTGTGCTAAAGCTGCTGTACACTACCTACTTAGCAGAAAATGGCAGACAGACACAGTTAGAGACAAGCTGGAGAACACAGTGGAGCATTTAATAACTAAAGAGAAAGACATTCTCCTTAGAAGTTGGTGGAGAACAAATTTAGAGCTAAAAGTACTTTAAATAGTGGACTTACATTTATTAGGTAGACATAAACATTATTAATGTAATGTTTCTTGACTCTTGATGTGGTATGTTCATAACAACTTTATAAATTGATAATATGTCAGTGTTATGTTGTGATGCCCCCAAGTAGCCACAAAACTAATTAAGTCTAGGTTAATCTGTTCCACTGACTGGTTTGCTGTCATACTAACCATTTAGCAGTGGGCCGTACCTAATGAATGTGCTTGTTCCTCCCTAGGCTTCCTGTTCCACAGCGTCTTTTCAAATGTTGACGGGCCAGCAACCACCTCTGTGACCAAAAATGCTGCTTCTGTCACGGCATTGGCTACTGGTGGTAGTGCATCTGGGACTGAGACAGTTACTGACAGTAAAGCAGGTGGAGCACATCCAACTGATGATGCCGGTAAGAAAAGTGAACCTACGCACTCATCAGCACCAGCAAAGCCAGCTACTGCAGTCACAACGTCTTCTGTCCTAATGGCTGCTACATCCAAGCCTACAGACAAGCAAACCCCCCCACCACCACGCACTGTCACTAACACACTACAATACTTCACTGTCTCTCTCACACCAACATGTTGCCATACCTTGCCATACCTTCTGCTGCTACGCCCAGCCAACTGATACCAGCTACAACAGCAGAAAGCAGCAGCGGCTCAGCGGCACCCCTCTATACTACCACGCTGCAGACCTCTGCAGCCCCTGTACCCAGTAAAACTTCTAGGACTGAAGCGGCTACTGGAAGTCCTGCCAATGTAGGGACAACCAAGATCACAAAGGTCTCGACAGACACCCCTGCACCAGGCCAAAGGTCCATGAGTCACACCCCCATCACCACCAAGCCGGGCCAGGACAGCAAAGGAAGTAAGTTCCTCTTTGAATCCTCTGTAAACCAACATGAAAAGAAAACACAATTTCAAACTGTTGAACTCCATAATTCACAAATCTATATATAATAAAGTATGTATATATATATATATATATATATATATATATATATATATATATAATCTTGTAAAAAAAAATTATTAATTGTTAACTAATTACACAGATTGGCCTAATTTAAATAAATGAAACTAATAAAAGCAGGGTCAGAATTTTCACCTCAAACCCTTGTAACAACACAGTGAGCACCACTTGTCTAATTCTGACTAAAATCAGAGGAGTAAAGCGTTATGGCACGGCGTCTTGGCATTTGAGAGACTGCAGCCACTGGCCTGATGAAATAACTGACTCAGCGCCAGTCCAAGTTGTCATTTACTTATTAATCTTTATAGAAGGACCTGGCAGTTAGTTATGGCCAAACATTTACAGAGATAATGAATGATGACATTTTTTTTCCATTAGGATGAGGGAGACAGTCCACCTTTTTTCTCTCTCTCTCTGCCTTGCTTAAGCATGGAGGGCATCATGTGTTTGTTCGTGGGTGTGTGACTGAGTGTGTGTATTTGTCTGTCTGATCTTGAATACTACTGGACAAATTGTTTTGACTGTTTCATATCATCATTGCCTGCTGACTCCTGACTTTTTTTAACTGGCCGGTAAGGGTCACAAGTTTTCTGGAAATCAGCTTGGTAAGAATTACCATCTGTTGTAGGCCACATTTTAGCCTTAGTTGTGGCTCAACAAGTGACATTCATAGAAGAGTTTGGTCTCATTTTGAACTGCAGCAACTGCAGATTAATACCATATCTGATATTTTATGAGTCACTAAAGTTAGTCAAAATACAAGATCAATAAATTCCTGTTTTGTTGTCTTAACTGCCATTTTAACTGTAATGTAGCTGGCTATAACAGCCGGCTGTAACTATACACAAAGTTTTACAAGACTAGAAAATTAGAATAAGAAATAAAATATTAAAGAAACAAACCAAACAAAACAGAACAAACTAACAAAAAAATGTGATTAAAAGTCCACTGTCCATAATGTTAGAAGTCCAGTTATAAATGATGTGTCAAAGACTTGTGGCTGTGATTTACTTATTAAAAATACATCCATCATCATAATTATATTGTATCTATATTACACATACTGGGCCTCTTGGCAGGAAAACTTGATCGTCCTTGTGCAATGTGCTGCGGCTCCATTACAAATAGATGAGGCGTGTATTTTACTGGGATGCTTCTGAAACACGCTGCAACGCATGGTACAATACCATGGCTCTGTGGTACCACCGAGGAGATCTGCACTATATCCTGCCTTGTTGAGTTCAGGATGTGTGCACACTTAAATCATTCCACAGCTAGAAACCATGGATTACCAGGACCATCTGGAAACATGGACAGTTATAAAGCAGTAGCCAATAATATAAGAAGACACAAAAAAGGACTAATTTACAGTACATAAATTAAAGGAGCTGATGAGATCACATCTCACTGGAGTTGTGTAATTCCATGTGACAAATAAATGATTGATTGGTTGATTGATTGATTGATTGATTGATTGAATGATTGACTACACATAAATATTACCTTTTAATGTATGTTAGCTTAAGGCTAACTTTCATTTGCAGTCCCTGTACAACATATGAACATTTACAGTAGAGCAATAAACAGGGTAGGAGACATACTGCAGAATTACACACACTTGTACATCACACACACCATGTCAGCTAGAAGTGAGACACGACAGACAAATTCAAAACAAGATGCTTGTGTACAAAGCCAAACTAACAACAACAGATTATGTTTCTCCATTCATGTATGTTGGATTTTTCTTTCTTTTGTGAAATTGTGTTTAGGACCTTATAATGAACATCAAAATTCAATTCAATTCAATTCAATTTTATTTATAAAGCCCAATATCACAAATCACAATTTGCCTCACAGGGCTTTATAGCATACAACATCCCTCTGTCCTTTGGACCCTCACAGCGGATAAGGAAAAACTCCCCAAAAAAACCCTTCAACGGGGAAAAAAAAATGGTAGAAACCTCAGGAAGAGCAACTGATGAGGGATCCCTCTTCCAGGACAGACAGATGTGCAATAGATGTCGTACAGAACAGATCAACATGATAAATTAACAGTAATCCGTATGACACAATGAGACAGAAAGAGAGAGACAGAGAAAGATGCAGGACAGACGGTAATGACAGTAGCTTACAACAACATTAATGAAAGTAATATTATAATTAATAATAATATATTAATATTTGATAGTATACGTGTGTGACAATAATCATATGTATTAATAACAGTAGAAGTATGACTCATGATGCAGCAGCAGCAGGAGGCATCTGGCAGGACCACGGCAGCAGCACAACCAGACACGTCACACTATCCAGACGTTGCAATACGAGTTAATCTGACAGACAGTGGAGCACAAAGGCTCCGGAGAAGAAGCTGTGTTAGTGACATCCAGAATGGCCGAGTTAGTGAGACTCAGTAACAGGACACGAGAGAGAGAGAGAGAGAGAGAGAGAAGAGAGAGAGAGAGAGAGAAGGCGCCCGGTTATAGGGGGTCCTCCGGCAGACTAGGCCAGTCAGCCTAACTAGGGGCTGGTACAAGGCAAGCCTGAGCCAGCCCTAACTATAAGCTTTATCAAAGAGGAAAGTCTTAAGTCTAGTCATAAATGTGGAGACGGTGTCTGCCTCCCAGACCGCAACAGGAAGATGATTCCACAGGAGAGGAGCCTGATAGCTGAAGGCTCTGGCTCCTGATCTACTTTTGGAGACTTTAGGGACCACGAGTAACCCTGCATTCTCCGAGCGTAGAGTTCTGGTGGGATAATATGGCACTATGAGCTCTCTAAGATATGATGGAGCTTGACCACTTAAAGCTTTATAAGTTAACAGTAGGATTTTAAATTCAATTCTGGATTTTACAGGGAGCCAGTGCAGAAGAGCTAAAACAGGAGAAATTAGGGCTGACCCGAATGCCATTTTTTAACATTCGGACCTTCGGCAGAATTTATAACGAATATTTGAATATTCGTTCACGGCGTGTGGGCGTGCAGGCGTGCGGGGGGTGGGGGGTGCACGTACTGTGGCCGTGCTGCTCTCTCTCCGGTTTTACGTACAGGCACGGCTCCTTTCAAAGACTCCTTGCGAAGCATTCCTCTGGGGTTTTTGTACGGACCTAATTGTATTGCGGAGTTTTGCACAGACCAGATCTTTGCTCTCTAACCACAAAAAAATGTGATGGCACAACAGTCTCCTTCAGTACATTATTCTATGCTTTCTTTTGATTTTCACATTGGCTAATCATTCTGTTTAATTTGTCTTCTGATTAAATCAGAACCGTTGAAAGCTTGTAGGAAGCTTCTGCAAGTAATTGGTTGCTGGCAGACACTCTGTGCTGCAATAGAATGGTTCATCAGCAGTGCCGTGCACTGTAGAGCCGATGCGCTGCTGGTTCTGCCGGCCTGAATGGAATATAATGTCTACTGTTGTGTACAGCCTTTATAGACTGAGCTGAGTAGTGATGTGCAGGTCAACCTGTAACCAACGGGACCCGCAAATGGACCTGTGGGTTGGGCAGCAGTGATCGTCTGTTAAATCGCTCTGTAAATGATATTTTGACATTATTATTGTAATCTATTAATCTATAATCTATTACTGTCATGGCATCCGAAGGTACTGATGCGTAGAGCAGGTGACAGTCTGCGGTCGTTTTCAAAACACACTTGTGTCACACACTCCAAAAGAAACTTGTTGAAACTTTAAACAATAATTTATTGTACAAAACGGATCCATAATTCATATTAAATTCAAAATATAACGAAAAAACAGCTACAAGTTAGAGGGAATAGTGATAAAGTGATAAAACCTCGCATTGATCCACAGCCTCAGACGGATGCGCTCAAGCTTGCTGTGCGCACAAGCGCAGTTGGTAGGCGATACTATATTTTCACATTTTTATCAATGCAATTTAAAAGTTTTGATTTTTATTGATAACCTACATTTACCAACAACAAAAAGACTACATTTAGCACCAAAAAATATATTAAAAAAATAAAAATAATAAAAAAATAATTATAATAATAATAATAATAATAATAATAAAATTAAAAATAAAAAAAAAATGGGAAATAAAAAACGAATATCGAATACCAAATTTTCATAACGAATACCTCCCCACAGAAACGAATATTCAAATATCCGAATATTTGGGTACAGCCCTAGGAGAAATATGATCTCGTTTCTAGTTCCTGTTAGTACACGTGCTGCTGCATTCTGAATTAGCTGGCGAGTTTTTTTTTTCTGTTACTTTTACCTGATAATAGGGAGATACAGTAATCCAGAAGAAATAGAACGGTTTGCACACCAGACCAAAAACATCTGGGAAGGCTCAAACTTCGATACAACTAACCTGTATACTGATATAAGCTTAGCGAATACAGTATACTGACAGTGTACTCCCCCATACTGCTGAATTCAGACTTGTTTAAATCCGTTTCTATCGTCAGTCATATACTGTGTCCACTCTTAATAATTCAAGAGGGAGAGGGAGATCGATTTTCCCTGATCAATCACTAGAGAACAATGTATGGGAATGGGTCTGCACCACTACCACTACCTAGGGCTGGGCGATATGGCCTAAAAAAAAACTTCCGATTTTTTCACAAAAAATCTGACTCACAATTTAAATCGATTTTTTTCCCCTCCTAGTTAAAAAAAAAATATATTTGCGGCCTGGCAGTACATAACTGGGGTCCAAAACTTTCAGCATGTGAATAAACCCCAGCTTTTCCACGGTGGCCTATATATGGGCACCATATCTCTAGCAATATACATGGTGACTGCATCTGTGATCGCTTTCCACCGGACGCCTGTCTTATCATATGGCAGTGTTTCCTCTACCATCATATTGGATCACAACAGAAGTCATTTAAGGTTACCTTTCCTATAGAACAGGTCTATACCTTGTCCTTTTATTAAACAAACTAAATAGCCTTATGTTACAGGCTGAGTCTGATGTGTGTGGCTTGTGTGTGTGTAGTTGATGTAGGAGGTATGAGACGTTAGCGCGCTGGGTGTGGTGTGTGACGTCAGACGGATGCGCCCCAGGAAGAAAGTGAGGCATGTGCTATGTTGTTCACATCGAGCAGCCACAGTGAAGAAGCCTACGCAGTTCTGCATGCTGTTTTTGAGTTATTTCTCTCTATGTAAAAGTCAGACACTGAGGCTGTGCATCATTCCTGCAGTGCTGAAAATAAAGTGCCATTCTTTAACGCAGTCCCGTTGTTTATGTGTTGTTGCCACAGCGAGCTAACACAAGCTAAAGGAGCTAATGGTCTTCAGAGGTCCCTTTACTATGGTTTATGGTTTACTATGTTTCGGGGGTCTGCCAGCTTGGCATTGGTAACACTTATTTACACAACAGCATGTCATTTATGTCCCTACACGGTGCGCGTCTAAAATGCTCTCTGTGTCGCACACGGCGGAGTTTGGCCCTGATGCGCACATACACACACACACACGCACATAGACACAAATGTGCACACAAAAGCGCTGAAGAACTCGTTCCCTTTCTTGAGAACGAGTTCTTCCCCACTCGCTGCCATGTTGCCAAGTGCGCAGGGGGAGGGGGGAGCCCACTCTGAACTACGGGAGCCCAGCGTGGAGCGGCGGTGGCGGATTTTAAATAGAACTCGATTTTCACTAAAACAAATCGACCTAAACTACAAATTCGAATTAATCGATAAAATCGATTTATCGCCCAGCCCTACCACACTGGCATACGCCTGTGGTGTGCCGAATAGGAGCAAAAACAAACTACGATGTCAGGCGATACTGAGAAGACATGTCGATTTACAACAGCCTCCATAGTAGGGTCTTTCATGTCTATGGTATTTGCTATTGTTGTTATCACTTCTCATTGGTTCTGGTGCACTTCTTGTCAGCACTGGACAACAGCATTAGTCCTGCAGGTGGCGCTGACTGGCTAATTAAGTCTCACCGCAGCACTCTGTGGTTGTTTTATATTTTAAGCAAGAAATCACTGTTTCATGTCATGATGCTAAATCAGAATCAGTCACCTCTGATTTTTTACACGACTCTGGGTCATCATTGGAATATGTTATAAATACTGTATTTCATTATGTAACTTAATTTTAACAGGTGGTTTCAACAAGTTAAAAAAGAGAATTTAAGACCAGAATTTTGTGGGGCACTGTCTGAGGATGATATGTTTATTGGTTGTCATAATGTTTCTGGTTGAAGGTACAGAGCAAGCAGCTGTTACGATTACAAGCCACAAGCACATGGCATCAAAGGCCCCAGAGCCAACTGGGAACAAGTGGACCACCAGCAGCCCCTCCATCCCAACTAAAGCAAGACCTCCTGCATCAGAAACCTCTGGTACCAAAACTGGACCATATCCCACGTCCCCACAAACCACCACCTCCACCACAACCACCACTGCCACCACAGCAGCTCAGCCAAAAATGTTTTTGGTAAGACCTGCTGTAGCACAGGGAGCAGTCGATGCTTTTACTATACATGAGCATATTACAGAAATGGCTCTCATGCTTTAAGTATCAGTTTAAGTCTCTGCTCCATTTGACTGACATACTTACTTTCTTGTCCTCTTATTTACTTTTTTTCTGCAGTATTCTCTAAATAACGGACAGGAGGTAAGGTTTTTCTTTAATTTGCTATCTTTCAATTTGTTACAGACTGTTTTAATTCACACAAATAATACATGTGATAATAAACACGATTCCTGCTCTGACTCTCATCAAGCCTCCACCATTGTCCTGTCAATGGGGGGCAGGCCCACACCCTTTCCACTCCTTTCTCCACTGACATTTACTCCCCACAGTTTCTTCAGTTTAAAGAGGGAGAACAATTGGGCAAGATCCTGCAGGAAGAATAAGAACAATTTCAAGTGTTTTTAATATCCTACCATCACATGCTGTTAGGGTGCTACGCCTAAGGTGCTACTGATGTAAATATCAGTTGCAACTGCATGTACTGACTTGTGTTGAATTTGTGATGAAATGCAATACTACAGCCCCAACAAACAACTGACTATCAATTATAAATTTGTCATCACCTTTTCTCAACTCAAACAATCATTACATTACCAAAGGACCAGCAATAAATAAAAAATCTGTGGGCACCACCAGATGCAAAAAGCAACATTAAGACACAGAAATAAAATAATCTAACACTTATATAATAATCAGCAGAATAAAACATCACCAAAACAAAAACACACAGATGTATGCATAATATAAACTCTGTCCATTATAACCAGTACAATCAGCCTCTCTGAACCACTATGCAACAGTCCACTCAAGCTCTCTGTTTCACTATAACTAGTCCAGTCTGCCTCTCTGTCCCACTATGAAGCAGCCAACTCAGACTCTCTGGCCCTCTTTTACCAGTCCACTTTGCCTCTCTGTCCCACCATAACCAGTCCACTCTGTCTTTTTGTCAGTAACGGTCCACAAACCTCACCGCACTTTAGGGAATGTTCTTTACTTATGGAGGGACTGTTCTTTACTTGTCAGGTGAGGAGGGTGGCTGGTTGATTTTTATTTTATTTTTTTATTTTATTTTGATCCCCCCCATGTTATTCACTTATTGATGCTGTTTTTGAAGTATGAGTAAGTCAATAAGTAATTTATTCCATTGAAATATCATTGATGTATTATAGAAAAGCGATTTATTTTTTTTTATAAATGACAAATGGCACATCTGCCTAATTTTTGCTGTGGTATTGTGATACTACTCAGAACCATGATACTTTAACTGGTATCGTACCGTGGGTCCCAATTTTGGTACCATGACAACACTATTATTTTATGTATTTTACATTTCAAGAAACTTTTTGTTGCATAATGAGAATTGAGAAAATAAAGCAATTTATGTTCTTGATTTGTTTTTTTTCTTCCTCAAAAAGTATCGATAAGAGTACCGTTAAAATACCGGATCGATAAGCAGTACCGATAAGAGTAGTAGTACCGTTAAAATCTTAATGATTGATACCCATCCCTAACTATAACCAGGCCATTTGGCCTCTCTATCCCACTATAACCAGTACAACCGGTGTCTCTGTCCCACTATAACTAGTCCATTCAGCCATTCTGTTCCTCCATAAAGAATACGATATCTATTGCACTTCTGTGTGTTCTGGAAGAGGGATCCCTCCTCAGTTGCTGAGGTTTCTACCATTTTTTTTCCCCCCGTTAAAGGGTTTTTTGGGGGGAGTTTTTCCTTATCCGCTGTGAGGGTCCAGGGATGTTGTATGCTGTAAATTTGTATATTTGCCCAATATCACAAATCACAATTTGCCTCTGAGGCAAATTTTGATTTGTGATTTTGGGCTTTATAAATAAAATTGATTGACTGATTGATTGAATGATTGATTGATAACCAGTCCACTCAGCCTCTTTGTCCCACAATAACCTGTCCACTCAATCTCTCTATCCCACTATAAGCCATCCCCCCTGTCTCCCTAAAACCAGTCCAATCAGCCTCTCTATCTCACTATAACTAGTCAACTTTGCCTCTATGTCCAACTGTAACTAGTCCATGCAGCCTCTTTGTCTCCCTATAACCAGTCCACTCAGCCTCTCTGTCCCATTATAACCAGTCCACTTAATCTCTGTGATTGACTACAAACAGTCCACTCAGCATCCGTGACCCACTATATCCATCTCTCTCAACCTCCCTGTCCAACAATAACCAGTCCATTTGGCCTCTCTGTCCCACTATAACCAGTCCACTAAGCCTATGTGACCCACTATAACCAGCCAGCTAAGCCTCTTTGTCTCACTTTAACCAGTCCACTCAACCTCTCTGTCTCCCCATAACCAGTCCATTCACACTGTCTGTACCACTATAACCAGTCCACTTGGCCTCTCTGTCCCACTATAACCAGTCAACTCTGCCTCTCTGTCCTACTGTAACTATTCCACGCAGCCTCTTTGTCCCACTATAACCAGTCAACTCAGCCTCTCTGTCCCATTATAACCAGTCCACTTAATCTCTGTGATCCACTATTACCATCCTACTGAGCCTCTCTGTCCCACTATAACCAGTCCACTCTACTTCTCTGTCCAACTGTAACTAGTCCATGCAGCCTCTCTGTCCCACTATGACCAGTCCAATCAGCCTCTCTGTCCCACTGTAACCAGTCAGCTCAGCCTCTCTGTTCCACTTTAACCAGTCCACCCAGTCTCTCTGATCAACTGTAACCAGTCCATTCAGCGTCTCTGTCCCACTGTAACCATTCCACTCAGCCTCTCTAACCCATGATATACCACTCAGCCTCTTTGTCTCACTATAATCAGTCCAATTGTCCTCTTTGTCATATTAAAACCAGTCTGCTCTGCCTCTCTGTCCCACTATGACCAGTTCCCTCAGCCCTTCTGTCTCCCTGTAACTAGTGCACTCAGTCTGTCTGACCCACTATAACTAGTCAACTCGGTCTCTCTGTCCCACTGTATCCATTCCATTCGGCCTCTCTAACCCACAATAATAGGTCCACACAGTCTCTTTGTCCCACTATCACCAGTCAATTCAGCCTCTATGTCCCACTGTAACCAGTCCACTTGGCCTCTCCCTCCCACTGTAACTAGTCCACTTAGCCTCTTTGACCCATTATCACCAGTCAACCTCGCCTCTCTGACCCACCGTAACAGTCAACTCAGCCTCTATGTCCAACTATAACCAGTCCATTTAGCCTCTCTGTCCCACGATAACCAGTCAAATCAGCCAATGTGACCCACCATAACCAGCCCACTCAGCCTCTCTGTCCCACTATCACCAGTCAACCTAGCCTCTTTGACCCACCACAACCAGTGTGATCCACTATGACCAGTCAACATAGCCTCTCTGTCCCACTTTTACTAGTCCACTCTGCTTCTCAGTCCCACTATAAACAGTCCACTTGGCCACTCTGTATCACATATAACCAGTCCACTTAACCTGTCTGTTCTACTATAAACAGTCCATTCGGCCTCTCTGTCAGACTATAAGCAGTCTGCACTGCCTCTCTGCCCCACTATGACCAGTCCCCTCAGCCTCTCTGTCTCCCTAGAACCAGTCCACTTCGTCTCTCTGACCCACCATAACCAGTCCACTCAAGCTTTCTATCCCACTGTAACCATTCCACTATATCAAGTCCACTCAGCCTCTCTGTCCCACTATTAGCAGTCCACTCAGTCTCATTGTCTCACCATAACCAGGCCAGTCAGCCTCTCTGTTCCAGTAACCGGTCCACCAGGCCTGTCTTTCCCACTATAATGAGTCCACTCAGCCTCTCTGACCCACTAGTCCTCTCAGCCCCTCTGACCCACCATAAACAGTCCACTCTGCCTCTCAGTCCCACTATAACCATTCCAGTCAGGCTCTCTGTCCCACTATAACCAGTCCACTCAGTCTCTATCACACCATAACCAGTCCAGTCTGCCTCTCTGTCCCACTATGACCTCCACTAAGCCTCTCTGTCTCACTATAACCAGTCCACTCAATCTCTCTGTCCCACTATAACCAGTCCACTCAGCCTCTCTGTCCCACTATATATAACCAGTCCACTCAGTCTCTGTCACACCATAACCAGTCCAGTCTGCCTCTCTGTCCCACTATGATCTTCACTCAGCCTCTCTTTCTCACTATAACCAGTTAATTCAGTCTCTCTTATCCACTATGACCAGTCCACTCAGCCTCTCTGTCCCACTATTACCAGTCCGCTTAGCATCTCTGTCTTACTATAACCAGTCCACTCAGCCTCTCTGACCCACTATAGTCCTCTCAGCCCCTCTGACCCACTTTAACCAGTCCATCCAGCCTCTCTGTGCCACTTTAACCAGTCCACACAGCCTACTTTCCCCACTATAATCAGTCCACTCAGCCTCTGAGACCCACTGTATTTTTTGACTATGCCAAATTGCAATTTGCTAACTGTATCCATGAGATTGTGATCCTTAATTTGACTGCATTGTTGTTCAGTGTTTGCAGTGTTCACAGCCTGAGTATCATTGTTTGGTATCCTCACATCCTGCTGAAGTGTTTCCTCTCTGGAGCTCTGCCCTCCTGCAGCTTCTTTTCCCTCCTGCAGCTTCTTTTCTGCTACACCAAAAAGTACATACATGCAACAGAAAAGACTTTGTTACAGTAACCAGAGTGAAGCTATGTTATTACTTCCACCCCTGGTAAAATATTTCCTGAACTGATAGGAATGTACAGAACTGCAAAAACAAGACCCAGATGGTAAAAAATAAAATAGAATTTTGTTGAATTTTCTTTAATTATTTTGCAGTGGGTGCAAATCTTTAAAATAGTCAGTGAAACAAGATTATTATAGTTAACTAAAGAGTAGACTTTAAGAAAAAACAGCACAAACTATATTGATTACAAACAAAACTAACTACAATACAATAAATAAATACATGTTTTTAGTTTTAGTCTTTTAAGTACATTTTAAGTCAGTTTAAACACGAGGAGGCACAGTTATATGATTATTGAGACTGGGATAGCTACATGACTCTTAGTCAACTGCCAAGATTTAGTTGTGATGTTGGTCTAAATCTTGTGCCTGACAAATAGCCACTGTAATATCATTTTACTAAAACCTATAACTAATGCTGACACTGATGAAAACTATACTTAAATAATAGCAACCAAACTGAAACAAGCAAACCAATTGTGGAAACTAACTGTAACTAAACTGAAGTGATAACAACAGTGACTCCCCAACAGTGAAGGAGGTTCTGGGTGGATACAGCAACAGGACAGGAAGTAGTGAAGCTTGCTATAAAAAATAAAGATTCCAGTCCCTGAGTGGAAAAAGTGTCTTAGTGGGAGCTCTTCCTGCCTTTCACTAGTTTCCTTCATTCCCACACCTCTTTCATATACTCACCCTCTCCCTCTCTCTCTGACTGACTTATGCAGCTGTGCCTTTCCATAATACACTAGAAATACTCTAACCCCATCACAACACGGAAGATATGACCTCAACTGTCACCTTTGACTTTCCCGTCCTATTTCTGACAGTTTCAGAGGCTTGGCGAAGGTCAGCTCCCAATTATTTATGGAAAGTAAAATATATGTGATTGTGTAGATGTTTACAGATGTTATTGTACCTTCAGAAAGAGGACGAGAAAGATCTGGTGGAGGTGTGCAGGAGGCTGATGGTGACATTGCAAGATGGGAACTGCACCCTCATGTGGTGGCACCACAACGGCAAAATACAATTTGACCGAGTGGAGCTATATGGCAAAGGTAAGGCACCATTCTTCCTTTAGAAAAGTCACATTTGTCTGTTAAATTTAACTGAATTTTCTAAAAAAGTATCTGATAACAAATAAATTTAAATGTCTCTTACAGTGAAAACCATCCTTGCAACCCAGTATTATGAGGAAATCACCAAGGTAAGGATTAATATATAGTACTATCAAAACATGGAAACACCTGCAAGGTTAGTGGCAGCAGGACACTAACAGGCACTGCGGTGTGAAAAGAAGTAATTCCCTTGTTGTATTTTCTACCTAAAGAAACCAACAGATAACAAAACCCTGATAGTCATCCTGGCCTCCTGTGGAGGTCTGCTCATCATGATCGTCATCCTGGCTGTGGGTGCCTCCCACCACCGCAGGCCATACAACGAGAACCAGGTAGGTGGAGAACTTTCCTGCTCCCACATGACAAAGTGTTTTTCATTTGGTCCGTGGGAACCAGAAGTGTTCCTCTGTACCATCCAGTTGTTGGTCTCTATATGATTTTTTTTTTTAATCCATGCTAGTGTAGCATGGTTAGCAAAGTCACTCATAGCTCTAACATGGGGCCCTATTTATAAATCTATAGCACATGGTCTAAAGTATGCACATGCATTTAGGATGTATACAAATCCACTTTTGCTGGTTAAATGGCATATAATCTAGGCACAAAGTAAGGTGCAAGGCGCAAAGGGTTGTTTTAGTCCATTAATTAATCATAGGTGTGTTTAGGCCGACTGATTCAGCCAATCATTTAAGCAGCACAACTATAAACCTAGTTATAAACTTGACAGAGGAAACAGAACTAAACATTTAGCTTCTAAAATAATCAATGAAATTACACTGCTCCTCGTGTGTAAATGTGCGCAACATTTCTCTTAATGGTGAGTTGGACAGCAGCCCTGCAGCTCTGCTCTGATCTCTGTTCACATTTTACTCATTGTCATATTTTCCTATTTAAACAATCTATAGTGCATGGTCTAAAGTGCATGGAACAGGTGCATTTAGGGCATGTCCACCTCCACTTTGCTAGATGAACTGAGGATAATCTGTCAGCTCCACAGCTCTCCTCTGCTCTCTGATATGTTCACATTTTTTAGAAGGTCACTAACATTTTCCTCATTAATTGTGTATTATTTTACCCACCCGCAATGGATCACACATCCCTGTGTGTATAACAAGCAGAGTTTACACACATTTTAACTGGCTTACGTAGGCACATCTTATTATCTGAAAAATGCACCCTTTAAATGGCAGGGAAATACTGCACCAGTCTGAGTGTAGAACAGGTTTTGTTGCTCAATGGTGCAATTGCTTTCTGCTGCTTGAAGAGAAACGAGTAAATATGTCTTTTGAAGAATGAGAAGTCTTTTCCTCTGAAGTGTCACATGAAGTAACATCCGTTTCTGATTACAGCTGGATCACCTGTCAGGAGGCTTTATTAACACTGATAGAAAGTTTTAATGGACTTTGTGTCTGCACACACATAATGTTACATATGTATATATATATATATATATATATATATATTAGGGGTGTAACGATACACTCAGCTCACGAGACGAGACGAGACACGATATTGGGTTCACGAGAACGAGACGAGATTTTAAGAAAACTACAATGACAAAATATATGACTGGACCAACAGACTTTTATTTAATCAAGTTGCACATGCATTTTGAAATGTTTTATTATAACTCTTTACATGCATGATGTAAGCATGACCTTTTATAAACTTCTTCCACAAATTGAAACTAAATAAAAGTTAAAATAAAATAAATAAAATTAAATATTTCTTGCTTTTTTTTTTCAAGTGCAAACAATATTATGTGCAAAACCAAATCAAAGTTCTACAATATCAATACAGAGTGCAAATAGTTCAAACAGAGCCTGACCAAGTATGTCACTGACAACTTGCTGCAACTACACAGCCATGTTCTTTTTTAAGAATATTAGCATGTCCACATTCACGTTAGTGGCAGCCCTAGTCGCTAGGCGAATTTATACAATGTAAAATGCCATAGGCTGGCGCTAATAACGTTAGCGTGTTGTGTATGCTTGGAAAACATGTTTAATTTAAGACAGTTGTTTTGTCGGTGACTGTTGTGAGTTGTAATGGAGCCAAATTATGCACCGTTACCTTTGTTACATGTTGCTGTCGTCCCTGGCTTTATATTAGAAGAGGAAAAGATCGCTAGACGCTAGGCTAATTTATACAATGTAAAATGCCATAGACTTGTGCTAAAAACGTTAGCACGTTGTATTGGTGGGGAAAATGTGTCCAGATAAAGACAAGCGTTTGTCTGTCAGTTCTGCGATTTATAGTGAAGCTGATTTGTGTACTTGTGTTTGAAATTGTCTCTATTAAGCCATGTTTAATGTGTGTTTTGAATCAACTTTATAAATAAAGTTTGATTTGAACTAAACTTTACAGTACTTAACACGGTCCTCCACCGCCGACTTTTGTTTTGGAGGTGTAACTGCAGAGTGACACAGACATCACTGCAGAAGTAAAAGTAACATGCAGATTTTTTTTCCCCACAACTAATCAATTAGTTGAAGATTATGCGCAACTTTAGTCGACCAAAATTTTGTTTGGTTGACTACAGCCCTAGATAGCTCACAAATCTCGCGAGACAGATTTTTAATGCGACGAGAAATATCGTCGAGTTTAATCTCTCGAGATCTCGTCACACCCCTAATATATATATATATATATATATATATATATATATATATATATATATATATATATATGTGTGTGTGTACAGGGGCGGACTGGCCATCTGGAGGTTCTGGAGAATCACAGAACAGCCGATACTGCAGGACGGCCGGCGGCCGCCACGCAGTCATCACTGTTTTGTTTTTTTTTTCTCCCTGATAATCTACTCTTCCACGTCCAGTCCGCTAGGTGGCAGCCTTTAAATTGGATGCCAGCCGGCCCATAGATATCTATGAGCTGGCCGGCCGCCAATCAAATTGAAGAAGAAGGAAGCGCATATGTACGGTGGCCAAGACCTGCCATAGCTGCAAATAAAAAGAAACGCCGCGATACAAATAAAAAAAGCATTGACGCAAATAAAAAAAGCAACGATGCAAATAAAAAAGCCACAACGGAAGTGAATTACCGGGGACTATTATTGCCGATGCACATGTTTTTTTATGTGAAAGAAGAAGAAGAAGAGAGGAAAGTAACAAGAAGACGAAAAAGAAAAAGAAAAACAAACGAAAAACTAAGTGTGTTATATATGGTTAGGCCATGTAGCCCCAGGTTTGATATGAAGCTGAACTGGAGGATGCTGGTGTTCGTCCATCTGTATAGTATAGACGAATTCGGTGATCGATTTGTCTATGCCGCCATCTTGCGGCGGCGCCATTGCTGCGGTGACATGTGTCAGTCATCAATTCATTATGCTGTCATTGTGAACTGACTCTCTACAATGACAGTATCATGAATAGCTGGGTTGATGTTAGACAGTGGCCTCCGGTAACTGATGAAGCTATCTTAAATGAGTTCCGATATTAATTTAGAAATTAATCATCTGTTTGAGCGATAAGCAGGAAAGATTAGAGTAATAGGGAGATAATAGACTGTATCATTAAACACTGTGTAATATGACATTAGCAAGCTAGCAGTGTGACATTTAATCATTATGGAGAGGCTACGTGACCATCACATCATATTGAAGGTGATCAATATTGATCGCCTTCAATATGATGTGATGGTCGTCTAAAAGGTGATGTAAAATTTGCCCGACCCATCCGGGTCTCAGGTAATTTTGACCCTCAATCAGAAACCTGTAATTGCGTTTTTCTGGTCATCGGAGGCCAGGTGATCAATAAAATATTCTTGAATACCTAAAACAAAACACAAACACGTGTTGTTGTTGTTGTTTTTAGTCACGTACCCTGTCCATAATGATTAAATGTCATGCTGCTAGCTTGCTAACGTCAGCATACGTAACGTATGCTAACGTTATATTACACAGTGTTTATTGTCTCTCTATTACTCTTATCTTTCCTGCTTATCGCTCAAACGATTGCTGCCATTGCTGACGACCGCAGCAATGGCGCTGCCTCAAGATGGCGGCATACACAAATCACTCGCCGAATTCGTCTATAGTATACAGATGGAGGAACACCAGCATCCTCCAGTTCAGCTTCATATCAAACCTGGGGCTACGTGGCCTAACCATATAGCACACTTAGTTTTTCGTTCGTTTTTCTCTTTATTTTTCGTCTTCTTCTTACGTTTCTCTCTTCTTCTTCTTCTTCTTTCACATAAAAAAAACAAAACATGTGCATCGGCAATAATAGTCCCCGGTAATTCATTTCCGTTGTGGCTTTTTTATTTGCATCGTTGCTTTTTTATTTGCATCGCGGCGTTTCTGTTTAATTTGCAGCGTTTTTTTTTATTTGCAGCGATGGCGGGTCTCGGCCACCGTACATATGTCAGGCAAATCGAGTGGCCGTGTGCAGCAGGTGCAGATGGGAGGGACCGCGTGCAAGATAACAATATGGATACTGGTATTAATCCAAAAAAAACGGAAAAAAAAGGGTGGGGCTGAGAAGGTGAGGGAAAAAACAAAGGCGATTAGAGAGTGAAGCCTCTATGAGTTATGATAAATCACAGTGTTAAGAGGCTGTAATTATACAATTTAAATTGAATACTCGCTGAGAAATAAACGACACAGTCCAGATGTCTCTCTGCTGAACTGCAATGCAGGTGACTGCCTGAAACACAACAAGACATGGTATGAGACTCATACCATGTCTTGTTGTGTTTATTTCTCAGTGAGTATTCTACACTCTGCTCCTAACACAACATCTAGCCAACATCGGTGCTTTTGCTATAATTTGGAAGGTATGGTATCATGTTAAGATTTAAGTATTTTGACACCATGTGTTTGGGGCTGATGAGTTTTCCGCGCACTGGTTGTTGTGGGCTGGGCCGAGTCAAAGTCCAGGGCTGTTTTTTAGTCCCAGTCCGCCCCTGTATATATATATATATATATATATATATATATATATATATATATATATATGTACTTTCAACATATTGTACCACAGTAGCCAGAACTATAACGACAATATTATTACTTTCATGAATGTTGTTGTAAGCTACTGTCATTACCGAGGATGTCATACAGATTACTGTATTGTGTCATACAGATTACTGCTAATTTGTTATGCTGATCTGTTCTGTACGACATCTATTGCACGTCTGTCCGTCCTGGAAGAGGGATCCCTCCTCAGTTGCTCTTCCTGAGGTTTCTACCATTTTTTTTCCCCCGGTAAAGGTTTTTTTTTTGGGGAGTTTTTCCTTATCCGCTGTGAGGGTCTAAAGGACAGAGGGATGTCGTATGCTGTAAAGCCCTGTGAGGCAAATTGTATTTGTGATACTGGGCTTTATAAATAAAATTGAATTGAATTGAATTGAAAGATGCAGATACAGTTATCAGTAACAGAGCAGCAGTGTTTTCTCTCTGTCGAACAATCACCTGCACATGGACAACAACCTGCGTTCTGTATTTATAATCTGTACTGTGTCCTGCTCAGTCACACAATGTGTTTATATGAAGTATTCATTATTTGCCTCTGTATTTAATGATATTCTGATTGTGAGTCCATTATTTAATAACTCAGAATATGATTGTAGTGCCTTTGAACATTGGAAATAATTTATTAGGTCAAATGTTTCAGGGAAAATTAGAATACATAATAAAAGTTGCTGAGGGAAATAACATCACAAAGAGAAAAATCTTTATAAAGGAAGAAAGTTGTTTCCTTTTTTGTTCACATATTTAACTTGATGGTGAATCAGAAAACAAATAAAATATAAAACATGGCAATGATACACTTGAGTTTAATCTGTTATCTGTCTTCACTCTGTATAAAACTCCAGTGATGTTGTGATGTATCAGATCAGTCTGATCAGCTGCAGCAATAACTGATATCTAATCAGGGGGTGTGTCAGTCAGTAAAATACTTCCCCGAAGACTGAACTTGTGTATCCTCACTTCCCTTTCCTCTGAAAGCCTCCTCTCTTTCCCAACTCCTCGACTCCTCCAAGTGCATTTAACGTATTGAGACATCCTACAAGATCGATTGATTTCCAGGTCAAGTGATCGAGGATAGAGGAGTAGAGGAGGGATGTTGGGATGAACCCAATGTGGGCGCTGGCCATGAAAGTGACAACTGCACTGGTCTGAAACTAGCAATGGCGGTTTTGCTGTGCTAAAGTGCACATGCTTCAACAGACTTCTCTCCTAACTAGCAAATTAATGCATGAAAAAAAAACAAAGAACTGCAGCTCTAAGTTGTAAAAATGTCAATAAGTCATCTTTGCGCATATTTAAAGGGACTGTTCCCCCCAAAATCAAAAAACACATATTTTTGCTCTTAAGTGTCTATCAGTCTAGATAGTTTTGGTGTGAGTTGCAGAGTGTTGAAGATAGTAGTGTGTATTTACTCATGGACAAGATGCTTGGGACAGCGTAAGATGCTGTCCTCTGCAGCTGAGCTGTAAGGTTAGCTAGCTCAGTTGTTTTTCAGGTGAGCTAGCAATAAATACACGCTTCCCTCTGTGCAGTGATATGGTTGGCTGGTGTAGTTTGTTAGAATGAAAAAAGTTCCTACATGAAACTGCTCACAACAAGGTGTATGGATTGTTTTAAGTAACCAAGTTATGATTTCTTGAAAAAGACATTGCTGTTGACTTTTTCAGATGTATTCTTTTATTCGGCGATTTGGGTACCACAACCGAGTGCCATCTAGATCCATTATATTGGAGAGAAGGCAAAAATCTCTATTGCCGATACCTCCAGCACTCAGTGACTCACACCAAAACTAGACTGATAAATAGCACTACAGGTAGGAGTAAACGTGTATTTTTGATTTTGGGTTGAACTGTCCCTTTAAATCAACATAAATATACATCATAAAGAATCAAATAGCAATAAAGAGTTTTTAGAGACTTTGTCCTTTCAATCTCTACAGCAGCACCTGACAGAGGAGCTGCATACAGTGGAGAATGGTTACCACGACAACCCAACGCTGGAGGTGATGGAGGTGCAGCCGGAGATGCAGGAGAAAAAGATGGTGCTCAATGGAGAGTTCAATGACAGCTGGATTGTCCCCATCGACAACCTGCTCAAGGAGGACATACCTGACGAGGAGGACACTCACCTGTAAATACGGCCGGGGACAGAGGAGAACAAGTAGGAGACAGTGACAGGACCTGTATAGTTCCAGCCACACCAAAACAAACAAAACAATCTACACTTTTTGCTCCATACCAGTCCCCAGCTCTCACTTCTGAACCTGGACCTGTTGTCCCTGAAATTTTTTTTCACAAACAGAAACATCCAATAGATTGGCCAAGCCCACACATTCATGCTGTCTGTCTGATATATTTCCACTGTAATTTTGTATGACAAAGAAATGAGGGTAAAAAGTCAAACACTTTTAGAAGTACCAATAAAATTGTACACAGTGGCCTTGGAAACTTCAACATATGTCCACTAAATCAATCACGGTTGTGCCTATATTGTAGTTTTTATATGTAAAAAGTGACTCCCTACAGAGTACATTTCAAAGTAAGTCAGTCTGGAAACTCAAAGTGCTCCAAACTCCAAGAGGAATGTGCCTTTTTAGAATGTACACAAGGATATGTCAATAGAGTATTATGATGTTATTTTGTGAGAATGAGGAAGAGTCAGGTGATGTTGCAAACTGATTCATTTGCTCTGGAGGCCTCATAGAGGTAATGGCAACATCAGCTGCCTCTGGAGGTCCACAGTTACCAACTTAGATAGAAATGACCTCAAGATACTGAAAAGCATCCTGGAGATTTTCCACGAGAGTGTTAGCTCTGAGGGAGCTGCTAATGGCTGTAAAGGCAACACTGATGCATACACTGATATACATGGGTGTATAGAAATAAGACAAATGGAGGATTTTAATAAATAATGCCACAGATTGAATCGAGGGTGTATGGAATGCTTGAAGGGACATGTCACAGGTATATTTTGTTTTGTGTTTTCTCTTCGTTTCTTGATACATGACCCTGGCTTAAAGTTTTCATGTGATTACAATCAAGAGAAAAGGCTCCAGCTTTCATCTGATTTTTTTTTTTTATTATTATGTGTCCCCTTTGGCTTTCCATAAATGGAAGATATTGCTCAGCTGATCATGTTTGTAGTGAGTGTTACTTTCTTTAATTCAAAACTAAAGTCACATTATTACTGATTTTAACTGATAAGTTTGGTTTATTATTTTATTATATATTTCAATCAGTTTTGCTGCAATAGTTTTACTTGGTCTGGTCAGATCAGTAGCATAGGGTGGATGACTAACATTTAATGGCTTAAGAACAGAAATAAAACATGAAGTAAACACATTGTGCCTCACCAGCAGATACACTGGGTGTTTCTCAAAGTCAAGGAGGGATCCTCAAACGGCAGACCCCTGCCAAAATACTGCTTACATTTGCTCAAAGTGTACAACATTAGAGAGTATCAAAATTACCACAGTACCCTGAAACCCCTTCAGTCTGCTGAGGGTTAATGACGCACACCTGGGGGACACTTGATAGCCTGTTCCAATGTGCGTCCATCACATGCTAGGAAGGACTCTTGCCTTGCCTCTGTAGAATCCTTTCTTGGAAAGACCCATCCTAAGGAAGGATCCTTGATTTTGAGAAACACCCAGTATTTATGTTTTATCTTGTTTGTGGTCACATTTAACTCACTCTCATTCAGATTGCGGAATGAAAAATGTCTTTAAAGCAACTAATTTAAGGGGATCTTAGGAAATGTATTTGGTCATCATTCTGTACTTAACCACTTGTGACCACAGAGGGCGCTGTTCAAGAAAAGTAATGTAGGGGAGACCGGGGTCAGTTGAGACAGTGCCTTTTTAGCAGTTAGAGAGCAACTATGCCATTCACCATGCTCATGCTGAGCCACGCCATCACTGTCTGACTATTTCTCACATTTTAATCACAGTTTTAAAATCTGAAGCATGCATGTAAAGTTTGGGTTCTTTGATTATTTTCCTTCTACCGTAATGTTTTTAGTTATGACACATACACAGTAGGCCTACATTTTAACCCCTGAGCATACTTTTAATGTTGTTTTTATTGGCTTTATTTTTCCTCAAAATGAAACCAATTTAATAGTACGGTATGTATGGTAACCACGTTGAGCTGATAGGTGTCACTGAAATAGAGACTAGGGAGACAGCCTAATTCCATATCTCAGTAATTTCTGTAAATATAATAATTTCACAATTTTTTTTTAAATGTATGAACAAATGACATTGTAAATACAAGGTGATCAAATGTAAACTGTTTTTTTTTTTCTTTCAATTTAAATCATATTTTTCTTTAGCCCTGAAAAAGGTGTGCCAATCGCTCCTAACCACTGTCCAAACCGTCCCGGAGAGGAGAAATCTGAGGGAAAAAAAATGTGCTTTTCACACTAAAACTTTATAAATTATTAGCAGACACCTGTATCTGTTCAGGGAGCAAATTATTTTCATTACCATTTGTCTGTGAGTAATTGGATGTTATTTTGTGTCAAAACAAAAGTGTCCCAATGGACACCATTCTCCCCTACTTTATATATACATACATACATATATATATACATATATATATACACATACATACATACATACATATATATATACATATATATATACACATACATACATACATACATACATACATATATATATATATATATATATATATACACATATATATACATACATACATATATATATATATATACATACATACATATATATACATACATACATACATAATATATATATATATATATATATATATATATATATATATATATATATATTTATTATTTTTTATTTTTTTTTCACTGATGCTGGAGGGTGGGGTCGTGTGTCATTTTTTCAGATATCTGACTTGATATTAAAACCCTTACAGCAGAGCCTGGGCACCTCTGTCTGAAATTATTTTTGTCATTTTCAATTTTTAAAATAATTTTCTCTTTTAAACACATTAAATTAATATATCTGTACTTATATACAAGTGAATCATCACCTTAGGCACTCCAATCCATCTTTTGTTTGCTTTTGTATTATTGTGTGTGTCTACAGTTTCACTTTTATTATAGCTGTCATATTTTCACCAAAGTACATTGCCAGTATTTTATATATTTATGGTTTGTTTGCTGCTTAAGGCAAACAACAGGGGTCTGACACACTGGAAGCTGTAAATTGCTGATGGCCTTGGAGGTCATGTTATTCTACCTGTTCAGATTTGCAAATAAAGGCAGTCTTTTTTTCCACTTTGGTTCTGTGGTTCACCTGTTGTGTACAACTGTCAGTAATACCTGCAAATGGCCATGGGGGGGCAGAAAACACCACAGAGACAGGAGTTAAGAAAACCTGAACAAAATACAATCTTTATTCATTATATACATTACATACAATGCAATACTACAAGGCTTTCTACACATTCACTGTATCCACAGAGTAGTGCTCATTGATCTGAGAGTACCAGCTTTACAGCTCCTGAGTCCCACCCAGCTCCTGAGTCCCACCCAGGGGTCGAGAAAAGGGCCAGATGGGAGGAAAAAAAGAGACAAAATTAAAAACACTAACAATCTATCCATAAAACGTGTGGAGGATATTTACCCTAAAACAGCAAAAAGAAAGTAGTATTTGGCATTGTGTTTGATTTTTTTTTCTTTTACAAAGGTGCTTTCAATTAGTCTTTTTTAACAGCTTTCTTCTGGCACAAAATAAAAAATGCTACAGCAAGCATAGTCATAAATGTTGCCCAAGTATCAGAAACAATCCCTCACAAAGCATTTTCATTTTCTTTTATAATCTGGTGTCTTTTTTGATTTTCTTAATCACTAATTTGTTTTCATTCAGTGGGTATTAGAGCAGCAGAAAAACATACATGAAGAGGCATATAATGCACACGCCTCTTCTTTCCTCCTCTAACAGAACATTAACACACAGAAATGACCAAATATTAGCAGGACTATCAAGCAACATTTCTATCATGGGGAATTACAGCTTTTCCACTCTCACCTGAGCAGCAGGATGCTTCTGTTACTCCCCAAACTGCTTCTCTCACTCCCCAAACCTCCTCTGTCACTCCCTTACCTGTCTGAAACAACTACTCAGTTTGAGTGCTAGTAAAACACACTAGCCAGATTCTTTACAGTGATGATAGGTACAGTAGATAAGAGCACCCGCAATCACAGTAAACAACACCCTGAGAGTGTTTCACATTTTAAACCACAGTGCACTATGTTAAGTTCTATGTGTTGTATAAATACACACATTATGAGTTTGAAAGCAAGTGGAAGTGAGGCGTTTCAGCTGAATTCACCAGAAACGGATTCCACAGTAAGGGCATTCAATATAAAGCATCAAACTCTTCCATTCAGACAGCGTTTGTAGGAGGTATGAGGCTCATATCTGACACTTGAAGGACCATACCATTGTTTATTTTGCTTCTACAAATCTCAGTCCACTTGCTACAAATTATGTAGCCTTACAGGAATAGTTGGATGTTCTGGTCAACATTCCCGAGAATCAGATGAAAAGATTGACACTGGATTCATGCCTGTGTATGCTAAATATGAAGCTACTTCCAGCAGGTGGTTAGCTTAACTTAGCATAGAGAGTCGAAAAGATAGGTATATCCCCCTAGTGGCTCTTCTAAAGCTTAATAATTGATAAATTGGTAGGTTTATGGGAGTTTATGTACTGGACTATATGCTGGCCAGGGGCAGTCACTTCCTGAAGTCCTTTTGTCAATGTGAGGATGCCAAGCAACTGACAGACTACAATGTATTAGTGAGCTTTACACCGAGTTCACACTGGAAGTGCTGCAAAGCACAGTGATTTTCTGTGGAGCACTGTCCGCATCCCTTGACACTCATGATAATCATTTGAGCCGATCACATAAGATGTGCTGAGCTACACGCCAGGATTGCACACGCGCACGCGCACACACACACACACACACACACGCACACACGCACACACACACACACACACACACACACACACACACCTGTACATGTAATTACAACAGAGCAGAGCAGAATTGCTTGCTGACCCGTGAGAAGAAATACACTTATGGTGTCAACGGTCAGGCAACTGCTCCATACTGCTTGCATGTCAATTGACATATCTGCACGCTTCCACATTCAATGTCCACATGGCGTTAGAGGAGACAATAGACAGATTCTGTTACTTTGTGACAGAGCCACGTTAAATTTCCCTCTGCTTACAGTCTTCATGTTAAGCAATGCTGGCTGGCTGCTAGCAGTGACCTCATATTTAGTGTACAGACATGAGGAGTGTCAACCTATTGATCGGCTAAATCTCAGAAGGCAAGCAAACATGTCCAACTATTCTCCAACATTACTGCCAACCATTTTTCAAAGCATACTGCAGTTTTCCCCCAGGCAGCAGCTGGTTTAAGTTCACTTCAGCACAATATAAAAAAAACATTTTCACTAGTGACATAGGGAGCTTATCACAGTGG
Organism: Epinephelus cyanopodus; assembly: GCA_026686955.1. Lineage (NCBI taxonomy): Eukaryota > Metazoa > Chordata > Actinopteri > Perciformes > Serranidae > Epinephelus > Epinephelus cyanopodus. Next base: position 1,074,796 of record CM048936.1, read on the forward strand.
ACATCATGTCTGCTTTGGTTTTTGTACAAGTGGCATTATTGTTTTAAGTTACAAGTGATTTGCATTCCAAATGAAAAGCTGAGTACAAAAGCAACTCACTCTTGTTCACTACAACACAGTCTTCGTGGTCAGGTATGAGCAAAAGCTAATGATGGCTAATGTTAGCAAGCTTTCCTTGTTACAACAGGCTTCCTTTAACTTAACAGTGCATGACTTTTAATGACTTGCAAAACAACAGAATGGTCCTTCAATTTCAAAACAAGTGCAATTAATGTCTATAAAATGCCATTAAAGAGAGACTCACAGGTTAACTGGCTCATATCTGATCTTTAAATATCAGTTAGCCTCTGTAAATCAAACACTACATTTCACTCTGATTCCACGTGACCCTCAATTTTAAATAGTGTTCAATAGGATCTTTAAATTCACCATCAATTTAGACATCTAACATACCAGCTTTTAGGCCAATTCAGCCCTCCTGTTGATGTCTTTTGCCTTTAGTGTTCTTCAAGCTCATAGACAGAAAAAGTTCTGCTCCTGTACATTATACCCTGATGATCTACAGTTTGGGGATAACAGTCATAGCAGCCACCTTGGGATGACAGGTTATGTAGTGTTGTTCTGTTTGACAGTTTAAATGTAGGATTAGGAGAGACAATAATTTAAGTTTTACCTAAACAGTGAACTGTGGCTCTTGTTGATGGGATGTTATTGATAACATTTTAAGTGAAAAATTTGTTAGCGTCTTACTGTGAGTCATTGAGGACAATAGACAAGGAAACTGACATCCAGCAAAAGTGAACATGGACCTCAATAATGATTTGGTGACAGCAGAGGGACATTTTTTAAACTTCAGCTAAGAAGCACATTGCGCATCTATGAGCAAGAGGCAGTCCTGCAGTCAGACTTAGGACCCTCTAAAGTGTCCTTGTCTTACTCTTTTGTAGCTGAGTCTCACTTTCAACCTCCTTCTGAGGATCTGAGCATTATCTGAAATGAGCTCACCTGTCTGCTGGGAAACACATACACCACCCTTACCACTTCTGGTAATTCATACATAAGAAAACTTGCTTTAAACTTGACAGCATACTTTTCTTCACCTGAAATTTTGTTTTGTTCTTCAGTTTAGCAATGTTACAACCTATATTTGACATGACAGGAGTTTGTGAGAGACATTGGAATTACTGTGCTGGTAGGAACCTTCTACAGTTTTCTTGCACACACAGTAGCAGTGTCATTATCATGAATAATAAATAAGCCTTTGAATGATGATCATTTTGTTCGCGAGTAGCCACGTTGCATAATACCAGACAAGTTTGTACATGACATAGTTTTAATTGATTATGTAGAGGCTTGGCTGCTTCTGCTTAAAGGGAAACATAAGTGGTTTTCAACCCAAGCTCTATTTTCCAATGTTTTTGTGGCCAAGTGACTTGTGGGTCAATTTTTTAAATTGGTCCAGTATTGAGAGAGAGCCCTGCAACCGCAGCAGAGAAACAGGCTGCACTGTAACCACTGAGGGCAGGTGTGCCTTGTCAATTTACATCCATCAAAAGTGCTTGTTTTTGTCACTGACAGACTCAGGTTGTTATCAGAAGTGACTGACAACTTTGCAGAAAAGACCCTAAAGAAAAATTCAATGGTTTCCTGTAGCTTTTGTTTGTTTTGCTGTTTTGTGTTCACATCTTGCTTAAGGAGAAGTCTTGTACTGAAATCTTGCAGACTTTTTCCACATAGCTTCAGCTTCAGCTTTCAGCCATGACACTGACAATCTTCTAGATAAGAGTAAGGTACACTTTCTTTTCTCCATCACAACACACTATTACCTGCACTACTCTTTCCAATTTTCACTAAAGTTTCCACTGTTTTCTTCCAGCAACAAATCGCCTCTCATAAGATTTTAGAAAGAGACTTTGGTAGCTTGCAACAAGTCACCTCTCGTAAGATTGTAGAACTGGACTTCTTCGTTAGGCTGCAACAACTCGCCTCTCCCAAGATTTTACAACGGGACTTCTTAGCTAGCCTGAAACAAGTCATCTCTCATAAGATTTTAGAAAGAGAATTCTTTGCTAGCCTGCGACAAGTCTCCTTTCAGAAGATTTTAGAACGAGATGTCTTTGTTAGCCTGCAACAAGTCACCTCTTGAGATATTTTAGAACAAGACCTCTTTGGTAGTAGGGTTGCAATAAAAGATTTTCACAGTACAATAACTAAGTAAATATTGTAGTTTCACGGTATCATAGTATTACTGAATTTATATTATCAGTCAGAATGACCCTTAAACAAATGAAAACAGAAGGGCTATTGTTGGTTGAACAAACGTTTTATTACTATAACTGAAACTTGACAACAGTTTGTTACTGGAAGTATGTGTAAAAAGTCTCCCCTCAGAAAATAACTAAAATAAAAGGGAGATTATCTGTCCAGTTGCATTTTCTTTTCAATATCGTAGATAAGCAAATGTAATAATAAACATCAATTTTTATTTCACGGTGTACCTTGAAACTGGTATATCACTGCAACACTATCTGTTAGCCTGCAACAATTTACCTCTCAAGAGATTTCAGAATGAGACTTCTTTGTCAATGAGACTTGGACACAAAACAGACTGGAACAAGTGAAAGGTGCAGAAAAACATTTAATTTTTCTGTAGGATCCTTTGCATAATGTTGTCAGACACTTATGATAACAGTCTAAATCTGTGAATGGCAAAAGCAAGCACTTTTAGTATATGTAAATTAATGAGGCGCACCTGCCACGAGTGGTTACATTGTAGCCTGTTTCGCCACTGCTGGCTGCAGCGCACTCACTCAATACTGGACCAATTTCAAAATTTGTTGTTCCCATGAGACACTTACAAACAAAAACATAGGAAAATAGGTCCAAGTTAAAAGTTAGAGTTTCCCTTTTCAACTTCAACACTTTTCAACTACTAATTCACCTACACTGAGTGATCATCCTGTCAACACACAGTGATACAACATGCCTTTTCTTACTCTAATTGTCAAATTGGAATACTGGCACCAGCACTTCATTCACACACACATATAAATTGTTTGATATTATTCCCAGTAAGTAATAATGAGTATTAAATGTAGAGCCAGAAAGTTACTGAATGTGGACCCTGACTTTTTGATGAAGCAAAACAAGAAAGAACATGATCCAGCACAATCCAAAAATGTCCTGTATATGTATATTTACATATTTTGTACACCATCTTACCACTTAGAATTAAGTCCATTACCTAGTGAGGAAAACAGTGGAACTTCACCTTCTGTCTCCTGGAGTAAATTCAACTTTACCAGCCAGTTTTACAGGGATAACAACCCAAACCAATATAAAACAGGTAGATATGTATGAAACTTTATCTCATAGGATCATTCCTCTATTGTTACTACAGCACTATTAAATTGGTTTTGCCTCTGCAAGACAGTCAGGGACATAATTAGGGGCATCTGCGGCAGAAAAGCCAACCACATCATCAAATTGACAGTTTAAATGAGATTGTGCAGGAGGTGCTGAAAGGTTACCAAAAGAACAAACAGAAGAGCCTGTAGCTGTAAGGAGTGAAGCAGTTTCCTATGTCATGGTCATACAGTCCTGTCTTCAAATAAATCAACAACCAGTCAATCTGAACTGAACTTTCACAACAATTGGATTGAACAGACGTAATCTCATCATCTGTTTTGCTCCAAATGTGGATGGACGCCTGTGGTTGACTGTGGGTGTTTGCGCCGATACAAAGCACAAATCCAACTCTTAAAAAAAGACAAAAGGAAAATTCTATGAGGAAAAGACACATCCTGTTTTTTTGGCCTTAAATTTTCAGGGGAAGGGGAAATCGAGTGAAGATGAAAAACAAGCAAATGTCTGGGAGAGCTTAGAGGGGCTTTGAACACTCCAAGAACTTTATCAGCAAGGAGAAAAAACAACAAAAAACTAAAGAGATATCTTGGGAAAAGAAAAACACATACACCTCGGGTTGTGGAGTTTCACTCATATCCAAATAGCACAGTGTAATGCAGACTGTGACAGCAGGAGGTCCCACCAGCAGGGTTCAGGAGTAGAAAAATAGCTGGTCTCGGTCTCCTCCATCCCATCAGGCGCATGGATGAATAGATGTGCAGTCAGTCCTGTGGGTGAGGTGGCGGGGTGGGGGCTAGAGCGTGATTAGGTCTACCAGGTTGCCCTTGGGCGGTGTCATGCTGTCTGGGAAGAAGTTGACAAGTGTGTCGAAGAGCTGTGTCCGCTGAGCGTATGTCTGGTCTACATCGGAGAAACCTGACAGATATCAGAGGAGAGGAAGAAAGGTAGACAGAAAATCACCAACAGAAAAACTACAGTTCAGTTCCGCAACAGTATGCTGCTGCAGACCAGAGAAATAGACACGTAGATGCCTGATTGGTTGCTGGATTGTATGTCAACAGTGCCACCATATTGAAGAGCCCAAGACTTGCCCGTAAACAAATTTAAGTAAACTGGGGAGCTGCAGTTTTTCCAGATAAAAGCACAATAACATTTGTATTTCTCAACCAGTTTAAGTGAGTCATTTTTATATTATAGGGTATATGATCTATGTGTAGTAGAAAAAGACTTAGAATCTTGATAATTAGGCTGTAATCGCTGCTGGACACGTAAGAGAAGAGTGTGTTTGGCTTTCATGAACTAAATTACTTAAAATTAACATTATGTGGGAAAAAAATGAATAAAACAGGTGAACACATAAATTGGAAAAACTCACATTTGTCAAGCATTGATTTGGCTGATTTTGCTAGGAATACTTAAAGACATCCCTATATAATGTAATTTAATGTGGCAGTAGACAATTTTTCAACTAGCTAGTGTGCTAGCTAGCAAACACTGGCTGCTTATAATCAAATCCTTGATCATAACAGAATATACTAACTTCATCACTGATTATTTAAGAAAGGACACCACAAAAAAAAAAAAAGAAAAAACAAAAAAAAACATTCTTTGATAATGTCATATGATGTGTGTTAAGCCTGGTTCTCATCTACCAGAAAATAAAAGGCCACTAATATTAGTACAATGGCCACGTTAGCTAACACTGGCAGCCAGAAACAAACATCTGTGATTCATTGTCCATTTGATAATCTTGAAGAAGAATGTTTCCTTGCCAAGGCCTTTCTAAAATGAGCAGTGGTTACCATTTTCTGTTATGATGAAAGATTTAATGATAAGCAGACATTGGACATTATAAGAAAAACACTCAGTATGTCAGGACTCAGCCATGAACATCTTCCCAAATAGAAAAAAAACCAGTCTTGGGACATCAACATTATGGTAAAATAAAATACATATGGGGGATATACTGTTACACTCAGAACGTTTACATGACATTAGGGAAAGTCGGTTTATTGTGTTAGTCTGACTAAAACCATACTTTTCAAATACATGTTAACATGTTAGTTTGACTGAAATTATATTAAAAAACACACCCACATAATGCGATTGGGAGTCGGACTACACCTGCATGTATACAGTCAATTGGACCCTAACTGGCCTTGGTGCTCTGTGCATGCTTCACAGTTTCTGCCCCGGCCCTGACCTGGAAGTCCAATAGCATTAAATGTGAAACAAAAGAGGAAGCCGGTAATAACATGGTGAAATCTACATCCAGAACTGTGCAATTTTGGATGAATGAGGAGACACACAGTTCATGCTGTGTCAGCTGACAGAGGTAAGTAATTAAAATAAATGGATGGGTGGAAAACACAGAATGTAAACCTGATTAAAAAAAGGGGAGGAACAGCTGGACAACGCTCGATTTTTTGGTCTGTGACATCATGGGTCAAACCGAAAAAGATCCAATACTAGCAAGGTGAAAGGGGACATATCACCACGTACCGTAGCGGAGTCAGACATACTTTCATTGATAAATGGATTTCCCTCTTGTTTGTATACTGGGACAAGGATAGCAGTCCAATTAAATGACCTCGTCGAGCTATAACCTTAACTCCACTGAACTGTGTTTGGAAACATACTGACTGTCAGTTCAAAAAAACCCACTACTCTTGTGGTAATCTATTACAAGGCTCCATATTCAGACAACTATTTGAGTCTAATTTATCGAGAGAGCCGTCATCTTAACCTATCATATGTTGGTGCGCAGTCTGATTTTCACATATTTCCTTGCCATCATTGCACATTTATTTGCAAGCACTTTACTACTTAGCTGAACTGGATTCAATAGAAAAGTCCTCAATAAAACATTTTAAGGCAATGACAGCTTTCTTGCACTTGCAATCCAAGAGTGTGAGAGCGTCAATGTACCCATAGAAACTCACTATATCTGAACTCCCACTGTGCAGCGAACAGTGGGTCTCATTCATGAAAAGTGAGTAAATCTGTGTGTAGATTTGCACATAAAAGCCTACTCCGGATTCAGGAACGCTGTGGAAAACTCAGATTTGATCGTAAACACGTGTGTATGATCATGAATGCCAATCCATCGTAAAGTGACAGTGCGCTCCCGGTAATCATCAATTAGCATAAATCCCCGCCCATGAATAGCCAATGACCACCATATAAGGAGGTGTAGGTGCTTCCTGTCAACCTGTCAGTCATGGCGCAGAGCAAGAAAAAAGATTTTTTTCCGAAGCGGAGATCAAAATCATTTTGGGTGAGGTGGACAACATGTGGAAAACATTTTATTTTCTTCAGTTAGTGGTGGTGTGGCAGGGACAGGCAAAGCGAAGGCCTGGAGGGAGGTAACAGATGCTGTTAACGTGGTCTCCGTAGTACAAAGAACCATGTCAGAGGTGAAGCGTTAATGGTTTGATATGAAACTGGAGGCAAAGAAACGAATAAGCACACACACAAAAATACAGCGGATATTTACGGATATTTTTATTATCATCATTCAACGTGTAGAAAGAACGTGTAATCTATTGAGTCGATTTACGTAGATAATTCACAATCATGAACCTAATCAGGATCTTAAACCTGCTAATTGCCAAATAATTTAATGTGTTATATTTTTAATATTTTGTCATGTTTAGATTACGTGTTTCAAAGGCATCTGTGTATTGTGTACATAACAGAGCACAATACGAATTAAAATTGTCATTTCCAATAGTGAAAAGCAATATTTATGTGCTTTACTAAATTTACACAAGCACTACGAGTGGTCAGGAGCAGGAGTAGATTTTGTTAGTAGCTACGAAAAGATCGGAGCTACTAAAATATTGATGAATGCGGAGACGCACGTAAATTTCCGTCTGCGAACAGTTTACACACAAATTCCTTCTGCTCACGTTTCATGAATGAGACCCAGTGTCTCCACTCTTTTGGCCTGCCCCACACCTACTGACTGCATGCACAGGGGAGAGAGGGAGTGACTGTGCCGTTATCGTTGTCGTTGTCCACAGTAGCTGTGGACAACGATAACTCTAAGAGGCATGCATGGGAATGAATTATAGATATATTTCTTGCTTTTTTCCTGTTGGTCTGTATAAGTCACATTTGTTGCTAGTCACTTTTTCTAAATAAACTCTCTAAGAGGGTCTGAAAAGTCACCATATCGAGTGAGACAGTGGCCAAGTTGGCAACGTGAACAGTTTTGAGTTTTTACAATTCTTAATGACAATGAACTATTTTCCACCACATAATGTTGATGTTGAGTAATTCAGGTCATGTAAGCCTAATTTACAGTCCTCCCATGAGCATCGAGCAGCATTTTTTTTTATTACATATAAACCCTTGAATATAAAAATCTCAAACTAAAATCAGTTAAGAATTCTAAACATCATGGGACTTTTTATCCATTTGTTTACAGACAGGTCTTGCTGCCCCATGCTGCCATGACATAAAGCTGGTTGAAAACCTTTAATCAAATTCTTGTTCCTAGCTGGACACGTGGTGTTATGTATGAGCAAAGATCAGGTTCTCACCCAGAGGGATGAAGTCAGAGCTGGACTTGAAGAGAGCCGAGGGCAGAAGCTGGAACTGAAGCACAACACAAACGCCTGTTAATGTTCAACAGTAGTGAACAAACAAATAGCCACAGCATATGAAGCTGCTGCTGTAGCAGGTGGTGGAACCCTCAGCATACAAATGAGGACCAGACACACCTTCTCATCACACAACCATCTGGACACATGAACGTTAGAAACTGCTGCTCCAGCTCTAAGGGACTGTTGCAGAATTCACAAACCAAGTGTTTCTTCACATTTTCTCTGTGTCTACTAAACTCTGCTGTACATCTCAAATCTCATCTCTCTACACACCTATCCCTCTGCTTCTCCTTTTCTACCAATTCTTATACTGTTTTTTTTATCTTCTTTTTCTGTCCTCTAGCCAAGAATCTAAAAATAAAATAAAATTAAAAAAAAAAAAAAAAAAAAAAAACATGCCAAGAACCAAACTAATATTAAAATCATGCAAAAAAAAAAAAAAAAAAAAAAAAGATCTGCAATAAAGACAGAAGCAGTACCTCTTTGGTCTCGTCGGGGTCTGTGTGGTCCACCGTCAGTGAAAGGTCGTTCTGCAGGTATTTTAATGCACTCAGTGGCTCTGATTGTGCTTTCTCCTCAAACCTGGACACTCAAAACACACTGCTGGTAAACATTCCATGCACTCAGCAAAGTCAAAGTGGCTTCAAAAGAACACTAGATGGCAACAAAGCAGAAATAATCCCACAGCAGCAGTCAGAGTCCCCATCATGACATGATAGAAGATTTCAGGGCCTCTCTGTAACTTTGCATTACTCAGTCAAAAGCCTTATTTTTCATGTTGGGGTAAGTGTCATTATGCTTGAACATTGCGGGGGACACATATTAAGTAAGTGTATCTAGGGGTCCTCCCCCAGGAATCTTTGAGCGTCAAACATTTCATTTCCTGCATTCTGGTCAATTTTTCTGCATCAGTTTATGGTGGTCTTGTGGTCTGGTAGAAATAAAACTCAAATGCAGTTGTCGGCCGTTACAGCACACTTTTAATGAAGAACTGATTCCATGGGCCAAATATAACTGTAGGAAAGCCCCTGGAGTTCACTTTAAAAGTGTTCATTTTACTGATTGTGTGCTGTTACCAGCCCTTTAAGAGGTGCAGAATTATCCGAGTGTGAAGTCTGATCAGTCTGTCTGCTGAGAAGCTGTGTAGAGCTGTGTGGACTTCTCCTGTTTGGGGAAGTGTGTGTACCTGACTAATGTGACTATTTATGTTTAAACCACTTTATTTAAGTACTACAGCTCAATGTAGATTTGAATCTGTATCTGCAGGAGTTTCATAACAGTAAATTAGTTACAGTGAATTTGCTACATTAGCTATGTTGGCTTGCATGTACTAGCTAGGCTAGACATGTGCTCCTCATTTTACATTGTTTGCACAATTGATATTTCTCCTTTGTTGATAATCTGGTTTATGGTGTAAAGGAGTTATTTACCTAATTTAAATGCTTTTTTATTTATCTGTCTTGCATGTAACATTAGTTTCATGTTTGTTTTCATTTATATGCCTTGCATGTAACCCTAGTTTCATGTGTGTTTCATTTAGTAATTAACCCTTTAAAAACCAAGCCATTTATTGCTATTTTTGTCCGCCTGGCCTCTCTGTCTATTAATGCATGTATAATCTCAACCCTTTCATGCACAGTCAAGTAATGAACATCTTTTTTTTCAGGACAACCTGGGCAATAATAATATGTATGCTAAAATGATGCCACATGAATGGATCAATAGTTATATGAGTATAAAAACAAAAGAAAAAGCAAAACGGAAATTGAATGTCACAGAATTTAATTAAAAAAAGACACAGATCAACAATGTACAAGCTTTTTCATTTTCAAATATGTTTCTCTCAGGCCTTGGCTATCAGGAGAAAAAGATCCCAACATTCTAACACAAACACAACAAAAAATAATGTTTTCGATACTGGAAGATAACTATTTCACCTCACGCTGTTCTTTGGCTGCTGGGATTGGATGTCACCGTCATAAAAACAAGAAGAAGAAATCGGAGCATCTCATTGGTCGAGAGACCGACCGGAAGTCATCATCATTTACATCACGCTTCAATATGGAGGTCCGCTAACATAATTTACACGTTTTTATCACAAAATGTAATGAATAATGAACTTATCACGGAGTTATCACGGTGGAATTCTCGTGTGAAGTTCCCGGAAAAAACACCGCACTTAACAGCTGGATTGAAAACCCTCTCGAAAGGCTAGAATTGCCCCGAGCTCAACACAGATCGCCCAAAGAGTATGCTTGTGATAGCAGTTTTCCCCATTAAGTTTTGCTGTGTGGTTCCCGAGATATTCTGCAAAGTACCGACGCTGTCGCGTGGGAGTGCCCGCGCACCCGTGGAGTTAGAAGGGTTAATATATATTGTGCTTCACAGAACCACACTTTCTTCAATTAAAGCCACATAAACCTGAAGCTCTGCCTAGTGATTTTCTAACCGAAGTCACACTGCCATAGTGTTCGCGTGTTCTGTCCAGTGCATCTGTTGAGGCCCTAGACCTCTTTAATAATAACTAAAATATTAAATTAAAGAAAGAAAGAGTGAAGAAATGTCTAGCAAAAAAGGGGGGGGCCTATCTGTGCACGTGCCTGACACTGAACGTGATAAGCCTTCTGAATATCCTCCTGATATGATGCTGAAGGCCTGTGTCCGACACATATATGAAATACTCTGATCCATCTAATTTGTTTCTTTTCATCTACATCTTTTCTCTTACGAGCTTCTGTGAGGATGATTCTGTAAAGATTTATTAAGAGAACATTTAAAAGGGATAATGGCTTTCTGCTGGGACAGCACGATTTTCCCCACATTCAGTATTTTTTCTTGCTCAACAGTAGGGCTGGGCCATATGGAGGAAAATATGATCAAGATCACTTCTTCCATATTGATAGATATTGACATTTATCATGATACAGTATATTATAATTGTGTCAATTTGAAGAGCATCCTGATAATGACTGAAGGAACCAGAGGGTTCATTATTTAAACTTTATTTCAACATATAAATAGAGTGACATTTAACTGTCCAAACATAGCTTGGTTTAGAATGTATTTTCGGCATTCCGTGAGTGCTGGTATCGAGTATAACATCACTGGGACATGTAACAGTAAAATCACTCCGCTCACAGGAGATTTATATTTTCCCCAAAATTAAATTTAAATTAAATTATGAGTGGTCGCTAGGAGAGGACGAGGAAAAGAAAAGCCAGGACTCTTCTGTGCAGACCTCCAGGTGTGTTTGTGTAACATCAGCCGACCTTGACAAACTGGAGAGGAGCAAAAATTATGCAAACACGGTCAGGAATTATCAATGATCATCTAATGAGGTACTGATGATGAGGATGAGGGAGAGTGGAAGCTGAATCCGACCGTGCCAACATCCAGGTTTGCCAACGTTTCATCAGCCAAACTGGACGAAGTTACACAGTTGCAGATCAATGTAAATACAAAGTAGCTTGTGAGTTCCTGCCGTGTGTGCTGCGTTGCCTGGCAACAGACCGAGGGGACTGTTTTTTTTTTTTCACGAAGCTACATAACATTGAATTTTCCCTCGGGGATTAATAAAGTAAATAAACTTAAACCTAATCACTCCCTCTTGTGTGATATTGCTTAATTGTGTTGCCTTTTTTGTCAACAGTTTCTCAGCTTTGGAGGAAAAGGTGAGTTTACTTTCAACTAGGATTGCAGCGATACACCTGTTTCAAGAAATTCTGTACAATATAGGCTGACGGTTATCATACTGTGTACATTTGCTTATCTATGATATTAAAAAAAAGCAACTGGACATTGAATCTCCATTCATTTTAGTTATTTTCAAAGGGGAGACTTTACACATACTTACATTAACAAAAAGGTTTCAAGTTTCAATTAAAGCAGTATAACGTTCAACCAACAATTACCCTTCTGTTTTCATTCCTTTAGAGTTTATTCTGACTGATAGTAAGATTACTGTAAAACTGTGATATCTTCTGAGATGGTTACCGTTCCGTGAAAATCTCCTACCGTTACACCTGTACTTTGGGCACTTAAGCATAAGGAGCTCAGTGACTGTGTAAAACAAACCAGGTGTGGATCCAGAGGAGGTAGCATGTTACTGCGGGCAGAGTGACTGAAGATGCCACATTTCTAAAAAGGCTGTGTTCTTCTTGTTCAACTTATGCTTGATAAACTGATCATACTGTCTCCCTCTTGTTGCATTTATGGATAATGAGCACCGTCTTCGCTGACACTGCCATCTACTCTGTATGTATCGATCAAAGCCCCGCCCCTCTGCAAACAGGCAGAGAATCAGAGCAGAGCCAGAGGAGGGCAGGCAGACTGACTGACTGCGGTTGAGTTTATTTCTGCTGCGTTATTAGCATAGCTAGAGGTGATTTCATGTCTTTTAATTTAACTTTTTTTTTTTTTTTTTTTTTTTTTACTTATAGCAACATTAACCTTTCTTCTCATATGGTTCTAAGAAAACTCCGACCAATCAATGCATTGCAATGATTGGTCGGAGTATCCTTGAGCAAGATACTGAACCCCAAATTAGTCCAGATGATGCTTCCATCGGTATGTGAGTGTGTTAAAAAGTAGTAGCAGGTAGCACCTTGTATGGTAGTCTTGGCCACCAGTGTGTGAATATGTGTGTGAATGGGTGAGTGCGACTCATAGTGAAAAAAGCGTTTTGAATAGTCAAATAACTAGAAAGGTGTTATACAAACGCAGGTCCGTATGTTAATTTGAATATTTCTATGAAAAACTGATGGACATCCATCTGTAGACAGAGCTCTTGCATCTATGCATATCAAATAAAAATGTCCTAAACATATCATCTTTTTGTCCAAGACAAATTTCCCTGAGGACAATGAAGTAATCTTGGATCTTGAATCTTGATGGATATAAATTTGTGTGATCGTGATTGCCTATCAAGACTGCATTCCTTCATTATACGTCCTGTAACAGTTTCTGAGATTGGTTCAGTACATGTAATGTAGTGGTGGTGGGAGCTACAGACCTGTATTTCCTGATAAGGTATCTGCAGTGGCGGAGCAGGTACTCCTTAGAGGGCCGACATAGTTTGAGGGACCAGAAGTCATCCAGGCGCATCTTAGGAGAACAAGACTTCCCAGGGTTTCCACCAAACAGGTAGTGCACCTGGACACACACAGGAAATACACACTGATTAAAAATTGTATTCACCAGCACCAAAGAGAATACAAGACTTATGAACTGTTATTACTGTCTGCAGTCTGATTGGATGGCTGTGCCCATTAAGTGTTTCATAATGCATGATCTTTCTCTTTCCACAGTTAAAAATCTAACTGTTCCATATTACTCATTTTGGTTGTGAATAATGCAGCTGAAATCTACTTCACTGAAAATCTGTGCTGTTAAATGCAACCTGTTTGATGTTATTTTAGAAAAAAAAAAACATTTAATCAATTATTAATCAATTAATTAATCATTGATTCACTTCATTTCATTATATTTAATGTTTTCTTTGATTGTAAATTAAGTTAATCATTAATGAATATCCTCGAAGAATCGCCACCCTAACGTGGTGGAGGGGTTTGCCTGTCCCTGTGAACCTGGGAGTAGGGCTGCTCGCTAATTCGAATTTTTATCTAGATTACGGTTTGGGCTTTCAACGATTATGAAAATAAAGTAATCAACATAAAACGATTATGCGCTTCTTGCCAGTTTACTCTCATTGTCTTGTGTTGCAAATCAAATGCACCCGGAAGCCGCGCATGTGCAATACTGCCCCCTCCCCTCCTTTCCTCTATTCACTCCACGAACCAGTCAAGTAGGTGAAATTGAATAATGTGAAGGGCAGGTGATGGCCGAAGATTTCAAAAACAGCGTGTGGAAAATGGCAGAGGGAGAGCGAGAGACGTTGGTCTGTGTGTGTGTGTGCACGTGAGAGAGAAATGACATGCTGTCATGTAAATAAGTCATCATGTTCGCCGCATAATCGTTTGCATAATCGTGATTTAAATTTTGACCAAAATAATCGTGAGTATGATTTTTCCATGATCGAGCAGCCCTACCTGGGAGCTGTATTGTCAGGGGCTAATAACCCTCTGTAGGGTCTCCCATGGCAAAGTGGTTCCAGAGCAGGGGCCAGACTAAGAGTGATTCAAGAAGACCTTGATGAAACGGCGTATTCGGACTTTGAGGACCTCGCCCTATATGGGGACACCAGGCGAGTGTCCCCGGAGGGTTGCCACAATGCGACTGCCGGTTGCTAAGAGAAAGGTGTAGCAAGTGCTTACAATTTTTTTAGTTTGGGACTAGTGTAATCAGAAGGACTCTGAGGGAAAGCTGGACTGATGAACAAAACTCCTACCTTGTATTTAAAGTAGATAAGGAAAAGAACACAAACAAACAAAAGGGTTAACAATGGCCATAGGAGTATTCTCAATTGTTCAATATGTACTCAGTACAATATTCACTTCGCTCCTTTGCTGTATTCCAGACTCCAGCCTTCAATCCCAAGAAAAGAAAAAATGTCCAAACCAGGTCCCAAAATCCTAGAAGGGTAACAGTAAGTCAAAAAATAAGGGAATGGAGAACAAAGATTGGGCTGAGGTGTGTGTATATGAGATGAGGGGACAATGGATGAGTGCATGAGGTGAACGAGGCTGGCTGGTGTCCTACCACACCCCCGGAGGTGATTACAGCAGGTTCTTCGATGGTCCTTTTCACTAGCTCGCCATCACAGTTCACAGTTGCTTTTCACAGCACAAAAAACCTGGCCAATCAGGGAGTTCACTTTGCTTCTCTCCTTCAGGCTCAACTGGACACCATGTCATAGGCAGTTCAATCTGTTTGCATCTGCAGCTTGAGTCACTCGCGCCGTGATTGTCATGCCAGCCATCTAATCAGGCACAGGTGTTACTACTGATACCGTATAATGCCTTACGACTGCTCTGATTAGTTACATACAGTACAGTCTCGCGCTGGTTTGCCCACGAGACTACAGATTACCAAAACCTTCACCCAATGCATAATCAAAGTTAGATAAACACAAAATAACATTCAAAATTATGTCATTCCAAAAATTGCACTCAAAGTAAAATTTGGAACCTGGGTTACAAAGGCCTCCAACTGTTTGTGCATAAGCATCAACAGCAGTATGAAGTACCCGGTCTTCTTGGAGTCTCTGAGCAGTGTCCTGGAATAAGTGCCGGCCGGGGACTCCATACTTCTTCTGGGGGACTTCGCCAATCATGTGGGCAATGACGGAGAAACCTGGAGGGGGGTGACTGGGAGGAACAGCCTGCCTGACCTAAACCCGAGTGGTGTTTTGTTATTGGACTTCTGTGCTAGTCATGGATTGGCCATAACGAATACCATGTTTTGGGACAGGGTGGTTAATAAGTGTACCTGGTACCAGAACACCCAATGTCAAAGATCAATGATCGACTTTGTGGTTGTATCAGCAGCCCTGCAGCCGTGTGTGTTGTAAACTCGGATGACAAGAGGAGCAGAGCTGTCAACTTACCACCACCTGGTGGTGAGTTGGATCAGATGGTGGGGCAGGCTGCCAGACAGACCTGGTAAACCCAAACGTGTAGTGGGAATACCTGGGAACATGTGGCTGAGGCCCCTGTCAGTGAGGTCTTCAACTCTCACTCCCGGAAGATTTTTTTGTGCATCCCGAGGGGAGGCTGGAGACATGGAATCCGAGTGGTCCATAAACTATCCTTGTTACTGTAAGTAAGTGCAATAAAACCTCTGCCAGTAGAAAGCCAAAACTGTATCAATATATGTGTTGAACAAGCAGAAAGTCATTTTTCAATCTGCTCCGTCCACAGTCTCTCATTCACCACCATTACGGTTTACAATGGCGGTCTACTCAAGCACATTGCGCTATTGGGGCTAACACTAAACAACACTCTGTCAAAAACAAACTAAAAATGAAAGCTGTCTTTATGTAAGCTAACACTTTATCTTAAAATGTACCTGAGGTAGACGAACTGCAGACAGTGAGTCTCTTCAATAGAGGGGGAACAGAGAGCAGAATTAATGATAGCTACTGATATCTGTGTATTCATGCTTACGCTTTTCACTCAGTATTGTGATATCTGGAGTAATATCTATTTTACTAACATGTTCGATTTGTTTCCAGTGTGATATTATAGAGTTTATTTAGTGACTTTGTTGTTGTAAACATGCCTGTTGTTGCTTTAGACTGTATTAAACTATCCTGTGTATTTTCCTAAACACTTGACCCAAAAGAAAAACATCAATAAACAATAAACATTGCTACTTTTATTACATTCATTTGTATTTGTTTAAAATTTGTCATTACCAAAAGCAAATTAAAAAAAAAAAAAAATCACGAGGTTGCTAGCTGATGAAAATGTCTGGCCCATCTGGTTTCTGGTTTAAAAATCCAGCCAAATTGAATTTGTAATTGAAAAGCCCTGATGTATGTTTTTAGTCACACACTATAAGACTTTGCAAAGACTGGGGAACTTATTTGGACCACTATTTGAAAGACTGAAGTTTGATTCCTTTGAATTATTTCCCATTCTGCTGTTAGTGGAAAATATTATGCCAAATTTCCTTTTGACATTTGACAGTTTCTTACATGTCAGTAAGAAAAAAAGAACTACGATACCAGTAAGTATCACGGTTCTGAGTAGTATCACGATACCACTGCAAAAAATGAGGCAGATGTGCCTTTTGTCATTTCTAAAAAGATAAATCACTTCTGTAATACATCACTGATATTTCAGTGGAATAAATTACTTACTGACTTATTCATACTTCAAAAACAGCATCAATAACTGATTAACATAGGGGGATCAAAATAAAATAAAAAAATAAAATAAAAATCAACCAGCCACCTTCCTCCCCTGACAAGTAAAGAACAGTCCCTAAAGTGCAGTGAGGCTTGTGGGCCGTTACCTGACACAAAGACAGAAATGTGAACGGCTCGTTTCTCCTCTGACACGTCATATACCTGTGTGCCGCCACGGCTCGGTTGTCCAGGTACTACTGGGCAGTAATGACATCAACAAAAGAGGAAATTACTGGACCTGGAGTCGGACTTCTCTGTCACCGGTAAGCCGTTATCTTGCGCAGCAGAGCACGATGAGCCTCTGCTGTGTTCCATTTGTCAACCAGACCCGCTGTCGACACTAACCTCGCAACAACTGCCACCCAGGCTACTGAGGTGTGAAAAAGGTGGAGAGCCTTGAAGGGCCAGATGACTCCCAACTTCTTTCCCTCTGCCTCACTTCAACTTATACACTGGATAGACTGTAAGATCTTAGATTCAGCAGACAGGAACTCAAAGATACACTGGAGACACGAAAAATCTGGTGCAACTGAGTTTTAATGTGTCACACAAGCAACAACACATCAACTCATGAGTCAAACCCCGGGGCAAGACTGAAGATTCTCTACAGAACACTCTTTTTTAAGCTGGTGGGGATTCGGCTGAATCCCCACCTCTTTTCCTTATGCCTTCCTATTGCGGTCGATTTCTTTTGGTAGAAAACATTTCCTTTTTTGTCCAATTCTGCCCTGAGCATGAGCTAATCGTGGCAACCGGTCTGGCCTTTGTCAAAGGCTGACCTCAGGGCCCTGGAAAGTCCCGGACTTTTTACCAATAGCTTCGAGCTATTGGAGACTTGACAGCTATGAATACAGCATTAATAGGATCCATAAAGATAAACTGTTTTTGCATACAGACTTTTGGATTTCGTCGCCTCAACTCTCAATCAGCCTCTGTTGGTTAGCTGTGATATTTTAGTGGAAGGAGACAGAGGGACTGCGAGATGAACCATTTCAAAAATGAAGATTTCCCACTAAAATAAGTGCTGGTTGGTGGATCAGATACAAATTGAATTAAACATAGACTCTTTTCACCTCACAACTCTAGCAGTTTCTCCTTCTTTTCCACAGTCCAAGAAAACTGAGACCTGTTCATTTTCTTGCCTCTCCCTGTAGTCCCCTCCATCTTTAATCTCTACCTGTTTGCTGCTGGAGAGAACGCAGCTATTGGCTAGTGTTGCACAGTCTACTGGTACCAACGGTAGACCGCGGTACTAAAACATCACGGTACATATGATACCATAATGTTGGAGTTCTGTAGTACCACGGTACCTCACGGTACCATTACTGTGGGATAAGTTCAAAGTCCAGTCACAAGAGGGTGAGTGTCCATGCGCCGTCCAATAACGGCGCGCGCTGGCCACCTGGCACTCAATATGCTGCTGCAGTTGTTTGTTTTCCAGTGACATTTCAGGTATAAGCTGAGCTATTGAGTATCTTTAAGCAGTGAAAGTTATTATTTATTTCTTTTTACTTGTAGGCTAGATTTGTTTATACAAGCTACAGTGATTTGTTTTCCACTGTGTTAAATAAGTTAACAGAGCTCTATGGTGCAAGCATTTTACTATTTGCGACTAAAAATAGTTTTGTGCGAACAAAAGAAAACATTCAGGGGGCATCAGTGGCTTAGTGGTAGAGCAGGCGCCCCATGTACAAGGCCGTTGCCGCAGTAGCCCGGGTTCGACTCCAGCCTGTGGCCCTTTGCTGCATGTCATTCCCTCTCTCTCTCTCCCCCCTTCACGCTCATCTGTCCTATACATTAAGGGCTAAAAAGCCCCCCAAAAATCTTGCCGGTTGTGGGTTGAATGGGGGTCACAGACAGGAATACAGCGGAGCACTATGGCCACCGCAAGATAATGGTTTACCGGCAACTGAGAAGCCCAGCTCCAGGTCCAATAATTTCCTCTTCGTTGGTGTCATGACTACCCAGAAGTACCTGAACAGCCAAGCCATGGCGGCACACAGGTATGTGATGTGTCAGAGGAGTAACGAGCCGTTCACATTTCTCTCTTTGTGGCAGGTAATGGTCCACAAACCTCACCGCACTGAAGGGACTGTTCTTAACTTATCAGAGGAGGAGGGTAGCTGGTTGATTTTTATCTTATTTATTTATTTTATTTTGATCCCCCTGTAGCCACAAATATTTTTCCTTGAGCTTTTCGAAGTGACTGGTGGAAAATGCATGACCCTTCAACATGAATTAGATTTTTAAAATTTAGCTGAGTTCACCCGATGAAGGTGACCCAACTACAAAAGCCAGTGGATTAAAGACATCCTTTGTGTCTAATAGTAGAGCAGTAGGCCCAATGTAGCCCTGTGTGTGTGTGCTGGGTCCTTACCACACACATGATGGAGGAGAGGGTGGCTCCAGAGGAGTGTTTGTATTTTGTTTATTTCCTATTAAAACATGTTATTTAAAATTTTCACTGCACTCCTACATATCTTTCTGTGCTCCTAACCTTTTTCACTAGGAGTACATGTGCTCCTAGTGAAAAAGGTTAGTGTAGAGCCCTGGTTAACAGAAAAGACTGGTGTGGGGTCTCTTCATTTTTACTGCAAGCAGTTATAATTACATGTTAATCACTTGTTAATGCTGTTTTTGAAAGTATGAATAAGTCAATAAGTAAGTTATTCCATTGAAATATCATTTATGTATTATAGAAAAGTGATTTATCTTTTTATAAATGACAAAAGGCACATCTGCCTAATTTTTGCTGTGGTATCATAGTATATATAGTATAGTACCGTGGGTCCTAATTTTGGTACCATGACATCACTAGTTTACCAATAAACTTAGTATTTGATTGAGCTGTGATTAAAAACTTTAGATAATACTAAACATGTTTGATTTTGTTGGAACATCAAGATGAGAAAAAGACTGACTTAAGACAGCTTGGACAGAGTTGTATGACCACCTAACACCAAATCAATCAATCAATCAATTTTATTTATAAAGCCCAATGTCACAAATCACAATTTGCCTCACAGGGCTTTACAGCATACAACATCCCTCTGTCCTTAGGACCATCACGGCGGATAAGGAAAAACTCCCCAAAAAACCCCCTTTAATGGGGAAAAAAATGGTAGAAACCTCAGGAAGAGCAAATGAGGAGGGGTCCCTCTTCCCGGACGGACAGACGTGCAATAGATGTCATAACAATAACCGAACAACCAAACAATTGAGATCATGGGAGTGCGCCCCAACTGACGTAAAACGAACGTGATTTTATTCAGACACTGGAAATCTGTCTCCAACAGTGAGCCACAGCTCCTGAGGAGACATATTAAAAAGATGCTGCATGAATACCTATTTTGAGGAAAGCAGAGTTATAGCTGCCTTCAAAAAGTGTTCCGGAATGTTACTATTTGTGTGATATTGTATTAAATGAGAATGTGTGTGTCTCAGCTGTTTGTGTGTTACCTTGTGCATCTCATCGTAGACCAGCTGGTGTGCGAAGCGTGGACATGGCTCCTCCTCCTGCAGAGCCTTGCTTGGGTTTTCTTTCACCACCTGATCATTCTTATACACACATGACCTGAGGAACACAAACACGAACACACGAAAACACACACACACACACACACACACACACACACACACACACACACACACACACACACAAAAATAGGAAGCAAATTGACATTAGTGACCAAAAACACTTAAAGGGACATTGTGTAACATTTTCAGTTGTTTATTGGCAAAAATCGATGTCTGCATTCATAAATATGTCATCATTGGTGTATTATTACCACCACTAATCTGACTTATTCTTATATAAGGAGAATTTCGGATTTATTTGCACATTGTGCAGGCAAGTCCTCTGGGTAGTTCCATAACGTTTCACCATCTTGAGAGAGAATACATCCACCAGCAAGGGACATACCGCACCGCCTTCTGTGTTTTCGTTGAGAGCCAGGCCAGCGCTGCGTGACTGAGAAGTCAAAGGAGGGGAGCAAGAGGAGCTTCGCTGCTACCCCAGCACTGCTGCAGCATAACAAAGTCCCACTCTTTGAACATAATGCAGAATCATGCATGTGCAGCATCACGGGTGACGGAATCCTTGTTGCCAAGAAAGCGTAAAAAGGAATCAAAAAGGCAACATGACCAGCGAATTTAAAAAAAATGAGGGTCAACATCAGGGTAGCCTTCCCCAGCTGGAGAGAGCTGCTGAAGGAGAAAGGTAATGTAATCACCAAACACCGGTTAACAGCAACAAGTGGCTCAACCTCAATATCCGAATATTTGGGTACAGCCCTAGTAGGAGCCTGAATGAATGCTGCATGAAGTATCGGATGACATGGTTTCATCAATGTTATCAACAAATATTTCTACAGAAATCAATGTGCAGGAACAGTGAGGGCTGCAGCCTGTTCTTTCTAAATCACTGATCCAAACATGACATGCGCGCACAAATTCAGATGTACACTAGGAACATGCTGTTCCTTGCTGGTGAGCAGAGGGATTGTGTGAAGAGGCCAGGAAATGTTCAGATATGTGACTCTTTGCTGTGTTACTATTTGTATAGCAATGATGATGAGTGAGAGAGTGTGTGCATGCTCTCCATTAGTTGCTGTGGTGAACATCTCGGCTACAAAGAGCTGCTGTGTGTAAAAGTATTTCCCGAGCGTATATGTGACTGTGTTCTCTTACCGTCACTGTGGTGACAATCACAGGAACCTCTCTTGCTGTACAGAGTGTGTTTGTGAGTGTGTTTATCATTCATCCTCTCTATTACCAGTTGTTGCGGGCAATGTCGTAGATCCAGAAGGAGTTGCGGACGTTCTCTTCGCGTTTGTCCTTATCTTTGCTGAGGCCTGACAGGACGTGGATCTCATTGAGCTCGGGGTCGATGGTGGCTCTCTGGGTGAAGCCCGTCATTGGCACTGTGGTGGGAAAAACAGCAACAACAAAAAAACTTGCATTGAGTTTGTTCTTGAATTCAAGAAGATTTGTGCTTGAGGAAATTCAATATCTTAAGAAAGGCTTTCTTAAGATATTGCATCCACAGGAATTAGACAGAGGCAAGGTCACAGTGACCGAGACCACCAAAATGTAATTTGTGCATCCTTGGGTTCAAGTTGACGTTTGTGCCAAATTTGAAAAAATTCCCTTCAGGTATTTTTGAGATATTATATTCACAATAATGAGACAGAAAAGGTTACCATGTCCGTGACCTCTGACCACCAAAGTCTAACTAGTTCATCCTTGACTCAAAGTTGTGCACTTGTGCCAAATTTGAAGAAATTCTCCTAACGCGTTCCTAAGATAGTACGTTTACAAGAATGGGATGAATGGAAGAACACGATGATGTTCAAAGGATATCCAGGTCAGTGGTTCTTATTAGCATGGGGGAGTGGGGGAGGCTGAAGCCCTATTTAAACAGGAATTGTGCAAATTTGCAGGAAAGCCCAATCAGTGTTCTTTCAGCATTGGCAGTAGGGGTGTGCGGAATTCATCGATTCTGCGATGCATCGCGTGACACGTGAAGATTCGGCATCGATTCGTTAACATTGATTCTTTAATTACTGAATGCAATACCACTGCAGCGCCCGGAACAAAAGAAAGTAGCACGCGCTGCCAGTAAGCAGACCACCACAAGCATAGGGGAGACTCAAATGATGACCGCGATAGAAAGAGCAAGGAAAGAGCAATTCACTCACCTCCGGGATTACAAGCCAGTGTATGGAAACATTTCATTTTCTGTGTGTGCGTGTGTGTGTATGTGTTAGGGGTGAGTCCTGAGATCATAAACAATTATGAAAAATTAGAACACGAAAAAGTTTGTTTTTTTATCTTTACAACTTGGCTCGTTGCTGGTAACTAGCTCTAGGAGTCTGGACCAACTCTGCTTGAAGAATGAGGATGCAGAACTGACGTCCGTGCAGAAGCACGATTACTTCTCCTCTACAGCAGGAAAACATAACATAACATAACGCAGGGCCTTCTCACAGAGACTATGCTGTAATTGGAGCTAAACACTAAACAGACTGGAAACAGACTGCAACCACCTATAGCATGAACAGTACTATTTTTAAGGTGCATTCCCATCCGTACACTCTATACGCCACTTTACTTCCCACAACATCTACTACGTCACACCCACATGGCCACTGTCTAAAAGCAAAGGGCTGGCTGGTAACAACTGTGAATATGACAAGAAATGGTGTGAGACCGGATTTGGCAACAGGTCAGTAGCCTACAACAACAATAATAATAATAATAATAATAATAATAATAATAATAATAATACATTTTATTTGTTAGGGCGCCTTTCATGCCACTCAAGGTCACCTTACAGCAAAGATCAAGCAATCAATTAATCAATTTTACAATATCACAAATCACAATTTGCCTCACAGGGCTTTACAGCGTACGACATCCCTCTGTCCTTTGGACCCTCACAGCAGATAAGGAAAAACTCCCCCCAAAAAAACCCTTTACCGGGGAAAAAAAAATGGAAGAACCCTCAGGAAGAGCAACTGAGGAGGGATCCCTCTTCCAGGACGGACAGACGTGCAATAGATGTCGTACAGAACAGATCAGCATAATAGATTAACAGTAATCTGTATGACACAATGAGACCGATAAAACACAGCATACAAAACATCACAACACATCATACAATACATTAAAATAGAGGGGAAGACAGTAAGATAGTGTAATGCATATGATCAGGTGGAATGGGCAAGTCTGAACAGATGTGTTTTGAGTTTGGATTTAAACAGATTGACAGATGTGGTGTTATGGAGGTCAAGGGGGAGTAAATTCTAGAGCTGGGGAGCAGAGCATTCAGCTGGTAGCCAGACGGGCGGGGGGGATGGAGAGGTGGATGGAGTAAGAGGATCTGAGTGTGTGAACGGGTGTGGCAATGTGGATCAGATCGGACAGGTATGGAGGGGCGAGGTTGTGAATGGCCTTGAAGGTGAGCAGTAAAATCTTGTATTGGATACGGTGTATGATAGGGAGCCAGTGGAGCTGCTGGAGGACCGGTGCAATGTGGTGAGTGGATGGGGTCCTTGTGATAATGCGAGCTGCTGAATTCTGTACCAGTTGTAGTTTATGGAGAGTTTTTTGTGGAAGGCCGAACAGGAGGGAGTTGCAGTAGTCAAGCTGGGAGGTGACGAGACTGTGGACCAGAATGGCAGCTGTGTGAGAGAGGGGCGGAGGCGGTTGATGTTGCGGAGATGGAAGTAAGCTGACCGGGTTATGTGGTTGATATGAGTAGTATAAGAAAGTGTGTTGTCGAGGATGACACCCAGACTCTTGACCTGTGGGGAAGGAGAAATGCTAGAGTTGTCAATAGATAATGTGAAACTGGGGGATTTGGATAGGGTGGTTTTAGTGCCAATGAGTAGAATTTCTGTTTTGTCGCTGTTTAATTTGAGGAAGTTGGATGAAAACCAGGATTTTATTTCAAGGAGGCAGTCAGTGAGGGAGGAGGGTGGGAGGGTGGAGTCGGGTTTGGTGGAAATATGGAGCTGGGTGTCATCCGCGTAGCAGTGGAAGTGGATGTGATGTTTCCGGAAGATGTAGCCAAGGGGGAGTAGGTAAATGATAAATAGGAGGGGCCCCAGGACAGAGCCCTGGGGCACGGTGACTGGGAGTGGATGTGATGTGAATGATTTGAGTTGGATGAACTGAGTGCGGCCAGAGAGGTAGGATTTGAACCAGTTGAGGGGGGTGTGTGTGATGCCAATAGAGAGGGGAGTGCTCCGTTCTATTACAACACCGTGTTGGTTAAATGGCCCATTTAGTTGGTATTTTGGATAACTGAGGCTTCACTGGTATTATGCAATAGCACTACCCAGCAGTGAAACCTGTGTACATGTTTACACGAAAAAAATTACCCACTCTAAACGAAAGAGAGAGAGAGTATGAGAGAGAATGTGTGTGTGTTATCTGTACAGAAGGTCTATGTGTGTGTATATGTTACCTGTACAGAAGGTCTATGTGTGTGCACATTGTGCAGTTACTCATCTTCGCCATCCAGAAAATTAAGCTATCCCGACTGAATGTCTTATTAATTTTTGAAGAGTGCACTTTATTTCCCTGGAAAATGTGTTTCCATTTGTAAATAAAAGATGGTAGGTATGACCTGATGACCAGGTGCTGATGTATTGTATTGTATTTATTTATTGTATTGTAGCGAGTTGTGTCATTTCCGGTGTTTCTGTGAAAGCGTCTCTGTGCTGATCTAGTGAATCCTACTAGCCTGCTTTCTGCTTTCTCACTTCAGTTGCTTTAACATCTACTTCAAGACTTAACCCACACTAGTTCTGTTTAAGCACTTGTAGCTCTCCTCCTTTTTACGACTTCCCTGCTAATCTCTTAACTGTTGTTTGCACGTTACTAGCCTTGGTAGCTACATTAGCTTAACAGCTAGCGATGGCTTCTCCCTCTGCTCTTTCTTGCTTGGTGTGCCAAATGTTTAGCTATGCCTCTGCCTCCTTTAGTGACAGTGGTAATTGTAACAAGTGTAGCTTATTTGCTGCGTTGGAGGCAAGGCTTAGTGAATTAGAAGTGCAGCTCCCCACCATGGAAAATCATTCAGTAGCTGCGGTAGTTAGTCAGTCCCCTGTAGCCGGTACGGAGCCACATAGCATAGCCTCTACTAGTGGTCCTCCGGTAACTCCCGTTCAGCTGGGAGGTTGGGTAAATGTTCGCCAGAAGTGCAGCTCCAAGCCGAAGCCCACGGCTCACCACCAGCCTGTTCACGTTTCCAACCACTTTTCCCCACTCAGCCACACACCCGCTGAGGATAAAACGCTGGTTATTGGCAGCTCTATTCTGAGGAACGTGAAGTTAGCAACACTAGCGACCACAGTCAAATATATCCCTGGGGCCAGAGCGGGCGACACTGAATCAAATTTAAAATTGCTGGCTAAAGCTAAACGTAGATTCAGTAAGATTGTTATTCACGTCGGCGGCAATGACACCTGGTTACGCCAATCGGAGTTCACTAAAATTAATATTGCCTCAATGTGTGAATATGCAAAAATGATGTCAGACTCTGTAGTTTTCTCTGGACCCCTCCCAAATCTGACCACTGATGACATGTTTAGCCGCATGTCATCATTTAATCGCTGGCTGTCCAGGTGGCGTCCAGCAAACAATGTGGGTTTCATTAATAATTGGCAAACTTTCTGGGGAAAATCAGGTTTCATTAGGAGAGACGGCATTCATCCCACTTTGGATGGAGCTGCTCTCATTTCTAGGAACCTGGCAAATTTTATTAGTAATTCAAATCCCTGACAACCCAGAGTTGAGATCAGGACTCAGAGTCGCAGTCCTATACGCTTCTCTGAGCTTCTAGTGCAATTACCCACCCATACTTTTCATAGTTTTATACAAACAGTGTCTGTCCTCCGACCACCTAAATTATCTAAATCTAAAATTAAACAAAGAGGAATTGTGCATAACAACCTCATAAAAATTAAAACCTCTTCTGTGACAGAAAGACAAAACAGGAGAATTAAATGCGGACTGTTAAATATCAGGTCCCAATCTAAAGCAGTGTTAGTAAAACGAATTAATTTTAGATAATCATATTGATTTACTCAGTCTTACCGAAACCTGGCTATGTCAAGACAAATATGTCAGTCTAAATGAATCTACTCCTCCCAGTCATAATAATACCCACATTCCTCGACAGCAGCCGAGGAGGGGGAGTTGCAGCCATTTTTAACTCTAGTCTGTTAATCAGCCCTAAACCTAAACTAGACTATAATTCATTTGAAAGCCTCGTTCTTAGTCTTTTACATCCGACCTGGAAAACCTTTTATCCGGTTTAGTTCTTAAATCAGATAAAATTATTATTGTAGGAGATTTTAACATCCATGTCAACGTTGATAATGACTCCCTGGCTACCGCGTTTATCTCATTATAAGACTCCATTGGCTTCAGTCAGGGTGTACATGAACCCACTCACAGTTTTAACCATAGCCTCGATCTAGTTCTGACGTACGGAATTGAAATTGATAACCTAACAGTCTTTCCACAGAATCCCTCGCTATCGGATCATTATCTGATTTCTTTTTACTCGATTACACCTCACTCAGCAACAGTTACTATACTAGATGTTTATCAGATAGTGCTGTCGCAAAATTTAAGGAAATGATTACTCCGTCGTTAAATTCAATACCAAGTCCTTAAGTAACAGAGGTTTCCCATGCCGACTTTAACCTCTCCCGAATTGATCATCTTGTCAACACTTGACTCTGTAGCTCCTTTTAAAAAGAAGTTAACAAAGCAAAGAAAGTTCGCTCCTTGGTATAACTCTCAAACCCATAAGTTAAAACAAATATTGCGAAAATTTGAAAGGAACTGGCGATTAACCAAACTGGAAGAATCTCGTTTAATCTGGGCAGACAGTCTCAAAATATATAAGAGGGGCCTCCGCAATGCCAGAGCAAACTATTACTCAGCATTAATAGAAGAAAACAAGAATAACCCCAGGTTTCTTTTTCAGCACTGTAGCCAGGCTGACTGAGAGTCACAGCTCTATTGAGCCTTGTATTCCTTTAGCCCTTAGCAGTAATGATTTTATGAGCTTTTTTAATAAAAAAATTCTAACTATTAGAGGCAAAATTCATGACCTCCTGTCCTCAGATAGTACCTATCTAACCTCAAACACAGCTGTAAGACCTAATATATATTTAGATTGCTTCTCCCCAATTTCTCTTCAAGAATTGACTGCAGTGATTTCTTCATCTAAATCAGGGGTAGGCAACCTGCGGCTCCAGGACCACATGTGGGTCTTTAGCCCATCTCCAGTGGTCCCCTGTGGCTTTGACAGAAAATTATATGGAAGTGAACTACTTATTTATTTAAATTTTTATTTATTGTTGTAGGCTTAAAGTGATTCTTACATTCTTCAACTATAAAAATGCATAGCCTGTTTTAAAAAATACTCAACTAAACTCAACTAAAATCTGCATCATCTGGAGCCTGGTGACTTTTCCTCTACAAACATCACTAGCGATGGTTACAGTATTATTGAGCCTCCCGAGCTAGGCTAGCTGTGGATTCCAAATCCAAAAAGGGTAAAGACTCAGGGGAAAAGTAAAGAATTGAATAGTGCGTGCACAAATTTGTTTGCTTTAATTGACAATGCTGCAAAGTTAAAATACCGCAAAAAACCAAAACAAAATTAGCCCACTGCAGAGTAGCTACCTTGTGCTAAAACGTATTGATGAAGGCTCATTTAGATTTTAGATTTAGCGTCAGTAATATTGATGGGCTAAATTTAACTTAAAAGACTGTGTTACCTTTATTAAAGTACGTTGTTTATTATGTTTCACGGCTCTAGATAGATTTTTTTTAATGTTGTAGCCAAAAATGGCTCTTTTGTTAGTAAAGGTTGCTGACCCCTAATCTAAATCATCAACGTGTCTCTTAGACCCCATCCCAACTAGGCTACTTAAGGAGGTCTTACCTTTGGTTAACACTCATTTATTAGACATGATCAATATACCCTTATTAACAGGCTATGTACAGTGGGTAACAGACAAACTTGGCCACTTTTCTCACGCAAAGCATGAAACATGATACGTGAGGAGTTGAGGGGGGGTGCACTTGGCAACTGTAGCCACCAGGTGGCAGCAGAGAGCTTGAATACTGCTGAACGGGTTTAGAGACAATTCCAACTTCGACCACAATGTCAGTTGCAATGAAGAGTGGCGCTGTCCATGAATCTGACCGTTTTCAGCAGTCTTCAAAGCAGAACATACAGGAAGTCACAGAAATGTTTACATCCTGTTAGAGAATAAATTAAATATATCAGTCTACTCAAACTTGTTGCCAGTGCTCGAGTTGAGATGGGGCATCCAAATACAAATTGTCCCCCTTCCCATCGCTTGTGTCATTTTATCAATGAATGTGGTGCTTCCGTCACCAGAGTCATCACTAATTCATAAACATACACAAATATTAAAGTCGCAGTCCACATGTAGTTACTGCAGCGAATGCTTCTGTAGGATACTGTAAGTCACATAACCAGCCACATAAAGAAAGAAAATGAATGTAACATGAATGAAAATGAATGTAACACAATGTAACATTAACAATTCCGCGTAGGGCTTGACTCGATTTCAATTTAAATTTTAATAAGAAGACTTCGTTTTCAAGCCCCAAAGGCCAAGATCTAATTCTAAGCGGTCTGTTGTTGACTTGTCTGTTTACATTTAAGACTGGACCACAGTTTACAAAGTAGTTTATATTCATAAATGAACTCTGCCATGGCCTGTTTTAACGATGGACCGCTAATATCGTCATAAAAAATGCTGAAAATTGCAATAGCCTAAATAAAAAAAAAAAAAAACAGTAGTATACTCTAAATAGTTAAAGTAGTAAATAGTTAGATTACTCATCTAAAATGTAAAATAGGCTACAACATTTAGATATATATTACATTACTGTACAATCGTCTCATAATCACTTTATTCGCCAAATGCATCAGACAGATACACAGGAATTTGACTTGGCAATCAGCAGAGTTCTGCAAGGTTCTGTGCTTGGACCAATCCTATTTACTCTATATATGCTTCCTTTAAGTAACATCATTAGAAATCACTCTGTAAATTTCCATTGTTATGCGGATGATACACAGTTGTGTTTATCTATGAAGCCAGAAGAAAGTAATCAATTAACTAAACTTCATAACTGCCTTAAAGACATAAAAACCTGGATGAGCACCAACTTCCTGATGTTAAATTCAGACAAAACTGAAGTTACTGTTCTTGGCCCCAAACAACTCAGAGACTCTTTATCTGATGACATAGTTTCTCTAGATGGCATTGCTCTGGCCTCTAGCACTACTGTAAGAAACCTCGGAGTAACATTTGATGAAGATCTGTCTTTCAATTCTCATTTAAAACAAACCTCACGGACTGCATTTTTTTCATCTGCGTAATATTGCAAAAATTAGGCCTATCCTGACCTGAAAAGATGCAGGAAAATTGGTCTGCCCATTTGTTACCTCAAGGCTGGGTTACTGTAACTCTCTATTATCAGGTAGCTCTAGTAAGTCCTTAAAAACTCTCCAGCTAATCCAGAATGCAGCAGCACGTGTGCTAACAGGAACTAAGAAACAAGATCATATTTCTCCTGTTTTAGCTTCTCTGCACTGGCTCCCTGTAAAATCCAGAATTGAATTTAAAATCCTACTGTTAACTTATAAAGCTCTAAATGGTCAAGCTCCGTCCATGTTATACTACCAGAACTCTGCGCTCAGAGAATGCAGGGTTACTTGTGGTCCCTAAAGTCTCCAAAAGTAGATCAGGAGCCAGAGCCTTCAGCTATCAGGCTCCTCTCCTGTGGAATCCACTCTCTCTTTCTGTCTCATTGTGTCATACAGATTACTGTTAATTTATTGTGTTGATCTGTTCTGTACGACATTTATTGCACATCTGTCTGTCCTGGAAAAGGGATCCCTCCTCAGTTGCTCTTCCTGAGGTTTTTACCATTTTTTTTTCCCCGTTAAAGGGTTTTTTGGAGGAGTTTTTCCTTATCCGCTGTGAGGGTCCAAAGGACAGAGGGATGTCGTATGCTGTAAAGCCCTGTGTGGCAAATTGTGATTTGTGATATTGGGCTTTATAAATAAAATTGATTGATTTATTGATGGTGGAAGTAAATATTTTGTTTACTTGAGTTAACTGATATTTACAAATGTACACTGTATTAAAAGTAAGAAGTAGCCACTGATTAAGAAAAAAAAATCTATCCTGTATGGGAAAAAAGCATTGATAATTGCAGAATCGTAGCACCCTGAATTGTAATGGCATTGCCAGTTGTTATAATCACAGAATCGCAGAATTGTAGCACCCTGAATTGATAATCGAATCGAATCGTGAGGCACCTTAGACTGCACGCCCCTCATTGGCAGTATAAAAACTAAATTGGGGAATGCAGCAAAATGCCGCCTACCTACTTTTGTTTATACAGAATGCGCCTTTTTCGAGGCAATGGGGGGGCGTGAGCAAGTAACAAAACGTGTAGTTCAGCGTGTGACGTAAAAAGTGACGTAGGAGGGAAGTCCTTCAGCGATTCTCTTGAAGTCGGCCCGCTCTTCACTGCTCCTGTCATCTGACAGTTAATGGTACCTGTCAGGTTTGCGTTTCCCTCTTGCTACTAGCTGCTCGCTAATTCCTGCTATCAGCCGTTTCCTGTTTATCCACTGCCAGTAGGTCACACGTGCGGTGCGCAGAAAATCTGGCAGTGTAAAAGGGGCTTGAATACAGCCATCAGTCTGACAAGCTCCATTAATAATAAAACGTTCTTCTCCCCAAATTAAAAAGTTTCATAAAGTAAATCTAAAGCAAACTACTTGATAACGTGGCAACACGGTGCCATGGCAACAAGGCCCTGCAAAGACAGAGTGAACAGCATGCAAATTGAGCCCAGTGTGAAAGGAAAACGCCGACACACACTGTTGTTCTCTGGTGATTACAGCAAGCCTGAGAGCTACTGTTGGTGGAGCACGGCCCCAAACATGACATGGTGGGGAATCAGTTCCCTCACAGTTAGAGAAATCCCAGCACAGCATTCTGAAATGAAAGCCTCAATCAGATGACGGATCAAATGTAAACAGTGGATGTTTATATGCAGGGCTGATACTGCAATTATTTTGTTCAATATTGCTGTACTGATGTGTTTCTATACAATTAAACTCAGTCAGATTGTCTGTTATGTAAAACCACACAGCTGGGCTCAGTCATACATCTGCTCAGCAGAGACCTTATAACTAGTCCTGCCTCATCTTATCCCCAATAAATGTTGTACCACTGTATTGCACAGTACTAACATGTTAAAGATTTCAGCAGTCAAACCAAAGTAATAAATAATTTATTATTTCCCCATGAATTGTTTACACAGAGGAAGCACAAGAACAAGCATAAAATTCACAATAAGCAGCAGGCTGCTTTGTGCTCCACTAACTCAGCATTAAAGGAATTGTTTAGATTTCTTAAATAAGGGTTGTATGAGGTACTTAACCATAGACAGTAATCACATACAGTCGATGTCAGTCAGCTCAGCCCCAGTTTGGAGAAGCAGGCTGGAGTCTGACATGGAAACTAAGCAACCTACTGCTGTGGAGAGGTCGGCAACATTAGCCCCTTTTCCACCACAGTAACTTCTATCAATTACCCAGCATTTTGAAAAACTCCGCGCATTTCCACTGAAATTACCTGGGTAAAAAACTTTCCCTTGACCGCAGCTAAACTCATAAGAAACCAGTAAGTAGTAAGAAACCAATACTTTATCAATACATGCGTTCAGCAGCATGAACATGTAAACATGCAGACAGCGATATTCAACATGCTCTGTAGCAGTTGGCAGGGGAGCAGAGTGATGGATAAAATTGATATTGATGACCTGTTATTGCTGTATGTTGCGAGAAAGAAAACCAATTTGCCGCTTGCTCCACATGTCATGAGACAAACATGAATGAAGACATGCAGTTTATTGTGTTTCAGTGGCGACAAGCTGTCATTACGCACGACAATTACACATGGCTGTGCGCTCTTTATAACTCACTGTGTAAACCTGTGTTGCATAATAAAGATTTGCCCCCCTCAGTAACTTCATCCTGGCGCCGGGCTTGCCTTAACCTCAATCACTGTGTGATTAGTATATAAAGGTAGAAAAATAAAATTACGGGCGGTAATGGTCAGAAATTCAGCGGGAGTGGGCAGGAGCGGGTTGAAGAAAACAGTCCCACGCAGGGCTCTAGCGCACAGGGTGAATTTTATGAATGGAGGGGAAAAGAGGAGACGCATTCCCCTGCAAAATGTATTTTATTGCAGTTATTTACCCGGTATTTGCAAAACAAAATCACTGAAGTTAAAGTTCTGTCACAAAACTATATTGTTTTGGATCTTTGCACATTTTCAAGTGGGTATATGGAAATCCTGGAGCTTTCTTAGTGGGTATACGTGACGTGATGAACGTCTCGACGTGTCATTTCGGATGGGTTTTGATTGGCTGTCAGTGTTTCTATCATTCATCAAATCGCTCTGAAAGTGATCCAAACGATATCGTCCACCACTATCATTGTCGTTGCAGTTGTAGTGTGGACGCTGCCGAACACTTGAGTTTAGAACGATTTTTAAAACTGTATATTTATAGTTATATTTATAGTTATAGTTCTTGGTGTGGACGGCCCTTTACACAAGGACAGCACGCTGATTCAGCTGATAGTGAATTGTTCCTAATATGCTCAAATGACAGCTGTCTGTATGTAGACAAACTTAGTTTGACACCTATCTTAAAATACTTTTAAACTTGGCTGCTGGCTTAGACAAACAGCCCCAACTCTTTACCAGCAGGTAACCAGCCAAATACAGGGCACACGCCAAATCACCTATGTCATCACGCTAATTTGAATAAATTGTCCGGAACATTGAGGTGTGGTGGAAACGCAAACCACACAAATTACCAGGAATTCTTTTACCCAGGTAAACAAATTCCTGGTAATAAAAGTTCCTGGAAATGTTGGTGGATTGATTTGATTTTTTTATTTATTTAAGTGTCATGCACCAAGTGGTGCCCAGCCCATATGGGCTTACAAGACACTAAACAGAACAACAGCCTGGATGGCCACATGACAGATCAATAACAAAAAGTCCACAAAAGGAAAAGCAAACATTTCAGAACAGCCAAATTCCATAACAGAAACATCCCATTATGTTGGTACAAGTTCTCGGTCTTAAGTACCAAGCATTTTCTATAAATCTTGCCACAGCAAAGGTCTCCTCATCAAAAAGCCAACGCAACATCTCACCTTCGGACAACCAAAATAAATCTGGATTTTTCCACTGATTTTTTCGAACAGGTGGTTTCTTAAATCACAGTATGAAGGGCAATGAAAGAGAAAGTGATATTCATCTTCAACAACATCAAGCTCACACAGAACACATAAACGTTGCTCCTCCGAGATACCTTTATATCTGCCCACTTCAATAGCCAGAGGAAGGGTACCATTTCTCAACTGGGCACAAAGGGACCTCTGTCGCCTCTTCAAATTAAAAGTTACATAATATTCTGTATGGAACCCAACTTTGATGTGAACATAGTTTCTGAGCTTTGGTTTGGAACAGATCTCATCTTTCCATTGTTCATTGTGAATCTTAATTAGTTTTTCTTTCACTATGTTTATATTACACTTCAAATTGTTCCTAAATATATAATTCAAATCAGAAAACGAAAATAATACAAAAACTTCTTTTGCCCAAGGATGATTATGAGTTCTATCCCAGTTAAAAATCTTTTTGGTCAGCCTATCCTCTGGCAGTTGAACAAGGAGGTTCCACAACCGAACTATTTCACATCTCTGTTTCACAAGACATGACACCCATCCCATGTCCCCTTCAATAACACCTTTAGCAGTATATCTGTGAACCCAGAGGAAGGACCACATGGCTCGAGACTGAATAGCATTACTCTCAGGGCTATCTTTAAAACCCCACATGCCTGCTGCATAAAATAAAAACGGGCCAACCATTGAGTCATAAAGTTTTGAAAATGTCAAAAAACCAAGGTCGGGGCACACTTTCATTTTACTCATTACAGACCCTAAAGCTCTCCCTGCTGACTCTGCCAATGATTTTCTTCCATCGCAGAAGGTCATACTTTCATTAAAAACAAAACCAAGATATGTATATGAAGTAACATACTTTAAGGGCCTTAATCCAAACTGAAATATGTGGTCGCTCTGCTGCTCATAAGGTCTTCTAAAATGTATAATCTATGTTTTATCACTGTTGATGACAAGTTGCCATTTACCACACATTATGTAAATGAATTTCATTTTCAGCAACTAAAACAATATCATCAGCATATAACAAAATACTTAAATTCAAACCATAAATTGGTATGCCCAGATTGGCCTGCTTGATTTCTAGAGCTAAATCATTTACATAGAGGGCAAATAATGTAGGGGAGAGCACATCTCCTAGCTTCACTCCAAATGGTGCAGGAAACCAGCCAGTCCTGAGTAGGGTTGGGACTCGTTAGGGTTTTAACGAGTCCGATTCCTTACAGATTGCTTCTTAATGGTCCGATTCCTTACCGATTCCTACATTATATTCATTATACTTGCTATACTTAAATAAGTATAATAAACACAAATGCAATCATACAAATACAAAAACTTTATCCTTACTGTCGCACAGTACAATTAGATGAAAAAACACATTTGGGTGTGGTGTGTATTTCAGATTTAGAGCTTTTATCATCTCCCTGAGAAAAAAGTGATTCTCTGATTTCTACAGTAACACTATTACCTCAAATTAACCACAGCAATGTGATAAAAAATACTTGTAATGAATTTATGCTTGGGCACTCTTATTTATGTGACAACACCTGAACAGAACACACACACATTGGCTGTTTGTTTCTACCGCTCCCCTCGCTGGAAGCGTCGGACCTCCTGCTTCCCGCTCCCGTCTCAAACACGGAGGTCTCCCACCTGTTAAATAACTTATAACCATAACAACTGTGTGACACAAACTCAGTGCTTTAGTAATTAAATAATGTCAGGCTCGGTCGGGTTCGGACACAAATATGCGGCCCGTGGCGCACTCTAATGGAAATGCAGGTGACATTTGTTTTTTTTTGTTTTTTTTTTTTACAATCTAGGAACCGTTTGCAGGAACCGTTACTCCAAATGTGATGGAACCGGTTCCAGTTCCGGAACCGGTTCCATCACATTTGGAGTAACGGTTAAATTATTGTGTTCTGGCATTGATGGTAAATTTTAGAATGCTATCCAAGCTCTGTTTAAAGCCCCAGTTGCTTGGATAGCATTGTAAAATTTACCATCAATGCCAGAACACAATAATTTATACTCCAGGGGATCTCTATTGACCCAATCAAACGCTTTCCGAAAATCAACAAAACAAGCAAATGTGGTTTTACCTTCTTGGAGTCTGGCTCTCATTACAGAGGTGATGGTATACATATGATCAATACAAGCCCTATTTTTCCTAAATCCATTCTGTTCATCCACCAACACTCCAGAGGACTTCACATAATTAGTCTATTATTAAGGACACCTGAATATAATTTGTATACTGTGCTGATCAGACTTATACCTCTGTAGTTTAACGGAACTCTGGGATCTGAGGTTGCAGATTTAGGAATGGGTTTGATTGGATTTATTCCACATTGATGGAGAAATACCATACTGAAAACAGTTTTGAAATAAACAGTGTAAAATATAAAGCATATTTGAGTTTTTGAGGACCTCATTTGGAAGTTCTGATATACCCACAGCTTTATTAAATTTAGCTTTATCTACTACCCTCTGCACTTCCTCTAAAGAGATATCACTATTCAGCATATGGTTTGGACAATATGCAGTGTTACTCATCCCACACTCAAGCTCATCGTTCAAGTTATTGCTTTCAGTTAAAAACTGAGTGTCAAAAAAATAAGGATTTCTGCAAGCATACAAAATAGTATAGTCCTGTTCCCACTTCCTTAATATTATGCATTTTTTAAATCTCTCCTCTTACCCTGGTCCTTACATTTAAGAAGTATTTTCTCTGCAGAGCACAAATTAAGCCACAACTCATTTAATTCGTTATTCCAGTATGACCGCTTTGTTTTGAAAAACTTCTTCTCTACATTTTTTTTTACTGTGCCATATTTATCCATTTTCCTATGGAGAAATTCACAGTCGATCATAACACTGGTCGACATTATCCTGAGTTTTTTGGCCATATTCCAACACCTATAACCTCAACGAGAGCCTTACTGGACATTTCGGAGGCAAGATAATTAACAGGAAAATTCCTACTTCGTCTCATCACTTGCCCCTGAGAGTCTAAACATTTATCATTATTAAACAATTCTCCTAGTTGAAACCGTAAACAGAGCACTGAGTGGCCAGGAAGTCTACTGTGGTCGTCAATCAAATGAATACCTTCATAACCGACTCTTTCGAGCAGATCAGAGGGTGTGTGAACACTAAATTCAAGGAAGGTTTTTAGGTCAGCGTGAGGTGCTATAATATAATCTACAACAGCTTTGCCTTTTACCAATATCGAGGTGAAATTATTATTTTCTGGGTTTAGCCTCCCATTAAGCACACAACATTTAGAGTCTTTTAGGAATTCAATAAATGTCTCTCCGTGTTTATTTACAACCGTGTCCAGTGCAACTCTGGGAGGAATATCCTCTACAACAGTGTAATCTCTTAAATCTGCAATATGACTGTTCACATCACCTCACACAAACAGAGTCTACATCCATGGAATATATCAGGGCCAATAAATGGCTAAAGAAAAAAAATCAGCGTTCCGACCCCACGTTGAGGATTCCGGGGATAAATAACAAGTGATTATAATCAAGGAATATTGTGAACCCCCGGTGCTCAAAACGTAAACAAAGAATTCTATCATATGTTTTATCTAGAGTGTTAACAGAGAAGTGGTCAAACACAGTGTTCTTAACGAAACACTACTGTCAGCGAGACATCCGGATCAAATGATTTCTTCTGGGTGGCTTTTTTGGTTATTTTCAGCTTAACAGCCTCCATTCAGCATTTCTTTAGCTGTCTTTTCCAACTCCCTTTTCAATGCATTTTGATTCTGCAAAGGTTTTGAATTAGTGCAGAGGATGTTTAGTTGCATGCAAGACTGTGTGAAAAGCATCAGCAAACTAACATCACTTAGCTTTGGCGAAGCCAACTAATTGATAACCTAACTGCAATAACCACACCAATGACTCAATAAACAGCATTATATCACAATTGGTAAAGTTTAACAATCTTGATTAGCCCGTACAGCTGTGATAAAGCTATGCCCAGTTGTTATGTTATCAATCCTTGTACTGATGGAAGAAAGAGTCGCTTTGTGGTGTGCTGCTTTTGTTAGGCAGCAGAGGAAGCCTGGAAAGAGCTATGGTTCCAGAAGCAGTCTTTGCTGTGTCCTTATTCTGAAGTTGCAGATCCGAGGAAGCCAGTCGCTCGGGGTCCTTGCAGAGTTAGACGTTGGGGAGTGAACTCAACTTGGTTCACTTTGTGGCTGGACAGTTAGTTGCAAACCTTGTGTTTGGCACACTATCTGGTGTCAAGTTTCACTCCTGTGTGCGGGGGCAAGTTGTGGTCCAGGAGAAAAAGAACAAAAGTCGGTAGAGCTAGGGGCAGACTGTGTGAGAGAGCATCACTTCTCTTACAGTTGCCTGGTGAGTCACATGACACAGTAAAAGTACTGTCCAACTGTCCTGTCTCTCACTGAGGTCTGAGGTAGGGCATCCTGTGGAGATGGGTGTCAAATAACTGTCCTTTGTTGAAGAACTAAGAAAATTAGGTCTCTTACCATTTCAGAGGGCAAGAGAAGAAGCCTTCAGATGTCCAGTTTAGATTGTAAGAAATGACAAATCATCAGTGTTCCAGTGAATCCCAACACCAGTATCGATATTTTGGTACCCATCAGTCTACCCCGACTGTTTGGTTTAATGGAAGCACTGGCGACATCTTTTATTGTGCTCCTGTTGTTGGGCAATATCGAGACACATTCTCTATAAAAATATCTGTAATTTATATATTATATAATGAACAATGGAGAAAAAAACGTGTGTTTCTTTGTCTGATGATTTTAATGCATCTTCAGTTATTCAAAACAAAACCAATTAAAAAAAAAAGAAAAGCTAGAATTACTGCCTCTCGTTTTTATGTCTCTGCAAACCAGTCAAGTTTCTCTTACAGTTTACATCCATGTCTGTGAAAACATAGATGCTTCACACACATCTTTCCCCCAAGATCTATACAATCAGCACACTTTCAAGGTCGGCAAGTTAGACTAAGGTCAACCTATAATTAGTGCTACAGATAACAATACCAATATATCGATAAATAAATTCCGAATATCTGAAAAAGTTTCACAATACAGCAGTGCCAGGTGCACTTTAACACTCTCTCTGATTGTTAGTAAGACAGATTTTACTACAGATTTCTGCTGTTTTCTGATGTTGCTGTTGACCAGACATGGCCTTGTTTTATTAATCCTTGAATAAAAATTTAAAATTGTATGCCCTAATTGTCAGTTCTTTTTCCCATGGTACTGAAAATGGTAACAAAAATCAATTTATTTCAAGGTACTGTATTTAAGCAATATTGCGTGAGAGGTTTAGCCTGGTTACAGACCACAGACCCCGCCCACTCAACTGAGTAGGCTTGCATCTCTGGTCTGGTACACTGCAATGAATTTGCGATTTATCTCGTCCAAACGATGGATGGACCAATGAACGCCGGGGGTGGGGGCGGGTCTAGCGATTAGCCAATCAGTGCCACGCTAATGGTGACCGCTGCAGATCCTACAGACCACATTAACGATGCTATTGAGGTATTTCGCCACTACTCGCGTTAATGGTGGACCAAATTAAGGACGCTGCTAAACTGGATTTAACGGCGATGCAGCTGGGCGTGCACAACGACGGAGACATTTTAAACGGGCAATGCTCGCTTGTTTTCGGCACCCCTGAGACATGGATTCTAATGACGTCAGATTCTGGGTGAGTCGTTGATCTCTACTGATTGGTTAGGGAAAAATCAAATTCCCTCCCCCTTGTAAATCGCCCTCAATGGAGGCGATGTCAGACTGAAGGTTCTGGGAGCTTCAGTCTGACACTCAGGCTATGAGAGGGTGTGCTTTACAGCATTTGTGGCACAATAGTGATGCTGTCAGGACCGAGGCACTTGCGCTGAGGTCAGTACTCATAACTTAAAGGGATAGTGCACCCAAAAATGAAATGAGTCCTCACATCCCTTGCGGAGATTGGCTGGTGGGAGTGGCTAGCACACCTAATGTCTGACGGCGCCCCAGACTAATGTCCATGAACACAAAATTGAAACCACAAAATATCTCCAACATGCTCATCCGTGAGTGAGGCTAAAAACAGAGTTCATATTAGGGATCGACCAATAATCAGCACTGCTGATAATATCAGCCAATAGTCAGCATTTTTATGATAATGGGCATCGGCCGTTTTTTCCACCAATAGCCAATAAAATATGTTTATTTTAATTAAAATGTGCTCCTTTGGCTCTCATGCAGCCATCTCTCTCTGCCTGTCTGCCTGAAGTCTCTACTCTGTGCTGTGTAACAAATGTCCCGCCTACAGCCCCCACTGACTGGCTACACGGCACAAGTGAGTGAAAGCCAATCAACACTGAAGGCTCTAGATGCAGCACTGCAGCGGCACTGGCACAGGGAGAGAGGAGGATAGAGAGGACTGCTCCGTGACTGTGATGTCTGAAGGCAAGGCAACAGAAAATGTCGAAGTTGCAATAAGAAATCCTTTATGCTGAAGATTTAAAGACACCACTGTTGATGCTTGATAAACACGCCATCTTCATACTGTATCTCAGTGTCTGTTCCCCCCCCCCGACATGGTTGCTCGCGAGTCGCAATGGGCAGCCATTGGAAACAATAATGTCGTCTAAAACTATTTCATATCGGCTGCTAAAGCTAACGGACATGTAGAAGTTTACTTCATTGCATTTCAGCTGTGTATGGTCGGTATGGCGCTTGCTTGCTTGTGTTTGTGTGTGTGTATGTGTCGTGCTGAAAAGAAACTGTTGTTTGTGTGCAGCTATGTTGACATGGACTCTGTGTGTGTGTGTGTGGGGGGTGTGTGTGTGTGTGTGTGTGTGTGTGTGTGTACTTTTATAATGCTGTTAGAAGATCCCTGAACGTTTTGCTTTTAGATCATTTAACTTATTGCCAAGACTCAAATTTCAGTACTGTGCAGTTCAGTTTTTACTTTGATCTTATAGAAAATCAGGGAGCCATTTCATTTTCAGTGAACTTTAAGAGATCTCTGCACTTTTTGTTTTTTATATAATAAAACAACCAACCATTTCAAGCAAGATTTGCCAGGGTATCTGCAGGTTTCAGTAAGTTAAATTTAAGACTTTTTAATGCCACCTTGAATGGAATTTAAGACCGAAAAAACTATAAATATAAGCGATGGTTGGGGGATCCCGCTGTACTGTAACCAGTGCTTAACTTGTAAAATTAGAAGTGGGGGAACACCTCTTAAAGTGGCACCAGAGCTGCTTCACTGCGCAACTCCAAATGGAATGGTTGTCATCTAGTGTTGTCACGGTACCAAAATTGGGACCCAGGGTACGATACCAGTGAAAGTATCACGGTTCTGAGTAGTATTATGATACCACAGCAAAAATAAGGCAGATGTGCCTTTTGTCCTTTATAAAAAGATAAATCACTTTTCTATAGTACATCACTGATATTTCAATGGAATAAATTACTTATCGCCTTATTCATACTTCAAAAACAGCATCAATAAGTGATTAACATGGGGGGACTGAAATAAAATAAATACATAAAATAAAAATTAACCAGCCACCCTCCTCCCCTGATAAGTAAAGAACTGTCCCTTCATAAGTAAAGAACAGTCCCCAAAGTGCGGTGAGGTTTGTGGGCTGTTACCTGTCACAAAGAGAGAAATGTGAACGGCTCGTTTGTCCTGTACCGCCATGGCTCGGCTGTTCAGGTACTACTGGGCAGTCATGACGCCAACGAAACAGGAAATTAGGCTACTGGACCTGTGGTCAGATTTCTCTGTCGTCGGCACCGGATTTCCACTGGATGCGTGTCCGTTGCAGAACGGCAACGCTGGTTGTTTGCTGCGTGCTCCGCTGTCCGTCAACACCAACCGGCTGCATTTGCTGTGCAGAGCGGTGCAGCTCCGCCAGAAGACATCTCGGTGCACTGCCATGATTAATATCTCCTCGTCCATGGTGTCAACGGGGTGAAATGACCCACAACCTGCATGATTCACCTTTCGTTTCTGCTGCTGGTTGAAATCTGGACTTGCACTGCGTGCTAAATGATTTATTTTACTGCACAAAACTATTTTTAGTTGCAAATGCGAGTAAAATGCTCGCACATGGAGCTCTGTGGAAAATCACTGCCGACAAGTAAAAAGTCATAAATAATAACTTTCACTGCTCAAAGCAGCAACCATGATACTCACATGTCTGGAAAACAAACCACTACAGCAGCATATTGAGTGTCAGGTGGCCAGCGCGCACCGTTAAGCCCTTTTCAGAGAGAGTGGGGTGACGACATGCAGCAAAGGGTTGCAAGCCAGAGTCGAACTCGCAACCGCTATACATGGGGCGCCGGCACTATCCACTAAGCTACTGACACCCCAAAATAAAATACTTTATGCGACTGTTGTCTCTGTTTCCATGGAAATATATAGGGTCAGACTAATAACTGGAAAAGAATCAGTCAAGTCAGTAGACTTGTATATGTAATGAAACCTAGTTTACTACTCCAGCAAGTAGGCTAAACCATAGAAACAACCTCGCAACAGACCCGTTTTCTAGCCCACCAGCTAACATGAGCTTAATACTTTCTAAAGATCGTAGGGTTTCCCAGACTAAATAAATCCCAACATATCAACACAAACTGCTTTGCCAGCTCAGTCTTGTTGCCACTAAGATGTCTGCTAAAAAAAAAAAGTTAGAAATGAGTGAGCTATAAAATCATCATCGGCCAGTGTCCTAAAGATATGAATCCACATCCCACTGCACTAACTTGCCATTGCCAAACCAGTAATAAAATGATCATTCTTAAATGATCATTCTTAAGTTTCTTAAGCAAAGAGCTCTAATCTTATCACACATTTGAGTCTGTACCGACCCAAATAGTACTGCCACAAATTAACCAAAGATACGGATCTTTCTCCTCATGATTAATCCTAACAATAGAAATGGATTTGGATACACCATATTTTAAAGGTTTGCCAACTAGGTCTTCATTAGGGATGTATAATAATATCAGCATGTCATCAGTATCGGCTGATATTGGCTTTAAAATATCACAATTTATTCTTTTTTATAGCATTCATTTTTATATCAGAAGGAAGTGAACTTCAAATGTTACACTGTGCTGCACACAACTTTTTAGTAATTATTCTGATATCATCTCACCTAATCTGACTAAACCTGAGATCAGACAGAGAGACAGCAGGTTGAGAAACAGACGTCGTCGTCCCCCACACATAGTGTGAGGTTACAGGTCAGCGCATTAACAGTGACATGACAAGACGCTGCTGCAGTGCTGAGCCACGGCATACATCAATATTTGAGACTGATTATGAGACAGAGAGAGAGAGAGAGAGAGAGAGAGAGAGAGAGGGGAGAGAGAGAGAGAGAGAGAGAGAGAGAGAGAGAGAAAGAGAGAGAGAGAGAGAGCACTGTTTGTGCTTTCTGCTTCCTTCCTGAAAATTACTGAGCTGAATTTGATACTTTTGTTAAATGATCTTGTTGTTAATCCAGATAACCCTGAAGGTTTACGTAAAAGATGATGGTTTGGGTTAAAATGAAAAGATTTCTTCCAGAAAGGTATATCTGACAGAAGGCCCCAAAGGTTAACTTATCCCATGTGCTGTTTTATGTGTGTCACTGGATTCAGTTTAAAGTAAACATCAGTGCACATAACCGGTTATGATTTTTTTTTTTATCTATTTATTTAATTTATTTATTTAAGATATTTTTCTGGGCATTTTAGCCTTTAATTGACAGGAGAGCCAAATGTGAAGGGTGGGGGGTGACATGCAGCAAAGGGCCACGGGCTGGACTCAAACCCGGGCAGCTGCGACAACAGCCTTGTACATGGGGTGCCTGCTCTATTCACTATGCCCCCGGTTACGATTATTTTTGTGTTGTTTTTGTTTTTAATGGCCAAAAGTAAAACAGAAAGGGGTGATAGATACTTCTTAACAGACTATGTTAAATGATCATATGATATCATGTCATATTGATCACAGGCCCCTGAATCACACTGAATTAATATTGTGTCTTTGACCAAAAAATCAATATATCGCTCAGAGGTAGAGCGGGTCGTCCACCAATCGAAAGATCATCAGTTCGACCACCAGTGTATGAATGTGTGTCTGAATGGGTAAACGTGACTCGTAGTGTAAAAAGCGCTTTGAGTGGTCACTAGATGACTAGAAAGACGCTATACAAATGCAGGGCCATTTACCATGATGAAACATGATGTACAGCCCTAGTGAGTAATGTGTGAACTGATGGCAGGTGTATTTCTTTCCATTTCATGTGTTTGCAGAGTAAACTGATTCAGATTCAGTAATCTGTGGCTTTGAAACAATCTTTGTCTCACACTGACACCCATCTGTGCACAGGAAGTTCACATCCTGGAGCCTGCCATGAGAGCAATGGGAACACATTACAAGTGAATCTGCAATTTTTTATTTATTTATTTTTTTCTTTTGGGTGTGTCCCTTGTCATCATT
Organism: Epinephelus cyanopodus; assembly: GCA_026686955.1. Taxonomy (NCBI): domain Eukaryota; kingdom Metazoa; phylum Chordata; class Actinopteri; order Perciformes; family Serranidae; genus Epinephelus; species Epinephelus cyanopodus. The sequence goes on from CM048936.1 coordinate 1,118,914, forward strand.
TGGGTTTTTTCATCTCTGTAAGCACAGCAAAGGCTAATCTCTTAATGAGTATTATTATTCTTCCATAGCAGCAATTTGTGTAGTCTGAGTCTCCGGTCCTTTTGATAAGTTTGTCATCAGATCAATCAGAGCTGATGAGATTTATGGATTAGAGGAGCAGCTGCTGCAGAGGTGACTGACAGCAAACTTTCTGTTGCTGCCATTACACAGGGTAGACCTACCACGGAGTTCACGCTTTCCATAGAGACGCAGCCAGTTTCATCTAAAGTAGGTAGTAGTAGTTGTACACAACACTAAAAATGCTCCAAAACTAGAAAATCTAAATATGGCAGCAAATACAGCCACAAATAAATAAATATGTGGAAAACCCTTGTCTACTTATTCTGTTTGGACATGGTATTTCTGCACAGTTGCAGGACTAAACTACACTAATATTATCGGTATAACACAGTAGGTGTCTACTGTCTAACTTGGGTTATGATTTAGGGCCATATCAAATATTTGATGTTCTATGCCCTCATTTAGGATTTCAGTGGGTGTGTTTGCTCAGAGGATGCTTTTTTTAGCTGGTGTGTCACATTCACAGGCAGGAAAACAGGTTATTAAACAAAAGAAACCAGCATAGTGGCCAGTGAAAATATTATGGTGGTTAATTTTTTATATCTCTTACTTATTTAGTCTATTTTTCAAACTCTGTGCAGACTAATTTGTTAACATGTTTGAGCGCTGCTCGGACAGAGTCAGACAGTAATTTCTGTCAGCACATAATTGCAACTTGCTGGCAAAGCAGCTAAAATTAGCATGTCGACCCGGGTGTTGAATTTCCATCACTACCCATTGGAGCCGATCGGAGCAGAAGCATTAAATATCCGTGACTACTACAGAGTCACTTCCTCTGGAAGCAAATGTCAAATGTAACCTTTCCCATGAAAGACAAAAGCCAGTCATTAGCAGGTGACATTGGTTTTTTTTTGTGCAGTGGGAAAGGGGCTTTAGATTCTACTGGTGGCTCTGTAGAATTGTTTCTGACTCCTGTGATCCCAACATTTTCAATAGGCCCGTTTCCACCGCAGGAACTTCGGGGTAGATTTACGGGGCTGGGGCCGTTGGTGCGTGTCTCCACCGCAGGAACCAGCCCCGAAGGACAGAGTTCCGGAACTTTTACAGGGGCTAAAGAAGTCCCTGCTTCGGGGTAGGTACTCAGAACAGCCCCGAAAGACTCCTGGGTGGGGCTTGGGGGTTACTTGGCGCTGATTGGATTTACTCAAGGTGGGATCTGACGTCAACAGAAAGCGACAAAATGGCCGGCATTTTTAAAGCTCAGCAGATGACGAGAGTCGCATTTTTATGAGGAGTTGTAAGAAGATAAACAAGAATGGAAGACAAAGTGTGTGATAAATGGACCGACGAAGAGGTCAAGGCGTTGCTGGCCTTTTACGGCAATGGCGAGATGCAGCGGGGCTTTGAGTCTTCTCGGCGAAATGAGAAGATTTATCAGGAGATATCCGCGCATTTAGATTCCCTGGACATCCACCACACGGCAAAGCAGTGCCGCGAAAAACTGAAGCAAGACTACAAAAAGCTGAAGGACCACAACAACAGAAGCGGTGCCAACAGAAAAGTGAACAAATGGTATGCCCAGTTAGATGCCATACTTGGACATCGGCCAGCTTACACCAGTGACCCAGGGACAAAGGACTCTGCTCCACCGCCGCAGCCATCAACAACAAAACAGTTACCAACGTTAGCTCTGGAGGACATCAGTAGCATCGTGTCGACGGCTAGTCCCGACGAGGATTTTTCTGCAGGTAATATTTGTTTAACTACACTTACTTTAACAGATTGGATAACCTCACAAGCTAGTCTGGAGATGAGTGACGTTAACTTTGGTTTTGAGACTCGTCTGCTAACTCCTTTATAAGTGTGTTAGATGGCATACAGCAATGGATGAGCATTGTGTTATTGAATGATAAATGTTGCTGTAATGCCTCCGATCACAGTGTTAGGTGTTGGCGTTATTGGCTGTTTTTCCTCATCCCGCTTGGTTGTGTTGATAGGGATGCTAGCGTTATTGTTAGCTAATGTTAGCTTGCTAACATTGGCAAGCTAACAGTAGCATCCCTAGCAACACGAACAAGCTAACGCTAACGTGCTAGCTATCGTTAGCTAACGCTAACAACACGTTTGTTGCATGTTAGTACTGCAATGCAAGTTTCTCATGTATGTCCATGTTTTTGTGTTTTAGAGCAACAGTTGGAGACCACGCGGGTAACTTTCATGGAGCTCCCTTCCTGCAGTACCCCTCGCCACTCTGAATCCAGACGATACAGTGAGTAAATCATGTAAAGTTACAAGTCATTAAACACAGGATGACCTAACGTAATACACTGACTTCACAGAGTGCTAAGCTAAGCTTAAATACAAACTGCCGTGTTTTGATTAAAGTGGCACCTATCTAATTATGTTTTCTATTCTATTTCTCTACAGAAAAGAGGAAGAGGGACATCGACATCGATGCCTTGAGGGAGCTGGAGGAGGAGAGCAGGAGGGAGGCCAGGGAGGAGCATTTACTGCTCTTCAAGACGCTCGCAGAGCATGAGGAACAGGCGGCTGCTGCACGAGAGGTGGAGCGGGTGCGGAGAAGACAGGAAGCGGAGGAGTACAAGCAGCAGATGCTTGCATTTCAGCAAGGACTTTTGGGCATGTTGGGGATGATCTTTAAGCCCCAGTCCCAGCCCGACCCCCCCCCCCACTGGATACAACTTACCACGTTTTTGTATATAGTTTGTTGTACATAGTTTTTTGTTATTTACACTCAGGTATTTTATACTGTTAAAAGTTATTTACATTCAGGTTTTTCTTGCACTGTCAATTGCACTCAGGTGATTAGTACTTTTAATAACTTTTTACTTTAAGTTTTTGTTGCACCGTTTGTTTACACTCACTTATTTGGCTTGCAGTTTGCACTGTATAGTTAACATTGTTGTCTTGCACTGATTGTTGTGTTTCCATTTGCAAATAAACCATTGCAGGAACAATTACTGCAAAGACAAACTCTCTGTTGTTGCTTTAATCCTTTACATTCTACACCCTCCTCTCATAAAAAGTGTCTACTAAATGTTTAACAGATGTGGTTAGAGAGATCTCACTGATCAATAAATGATTAAACCTTGATTAATGTATCAGAGCAGAGAGTGTATTTTTTAGCTTTTACACCACTAATTTTTGGAAGAAAAAAACAGCCATTTCTGCATCTCTTTTTGGTGGTTTATTGTATAACCATTACAACTATCCGTCTTCACTACTACATCATAAAAAGAAACCCTCATAACCACTACCTTATTAAAATTGTTAACTATTCATTTCACTAAAACACACATCAATAGATTAAATTTGACACAACTAAAATTTTGGACTAAAGTCATCAAATTTCAGAGTAAGAGACATTTGAGATACACACCAACTGTTGTTATTCAAGTGTTTATTATTCAAAACAACAACAAAACAAAATCAGTAGATGATGAACATAACAAGAGGCAAACAAGCTCAAATACTTTGTACTGTAGTTATTCACATTGTTCAAACGTTATTAAAGTGATGCATTAGAGCAGCACGTGCTGCCACACCTGTATCTACCCCATCTAGCAGCGGTACATCAGGCTGGTTAAAGTGAACAGGATCAGCCCATTCCTCTCTAAAGTCCTCTCCGTGGCTCTCACACAGATTATGGAGAACACAGCATGTGACAACCATAGACTTGACTGTGTCTAAGTTGCAGTCATTTCTTTTGAGCAGACATCGCCATCTTCCCTTCAGTCGCCCAAAAGCATTCTCTACCACCACCCTAGCTCTACTGAGCTTGACGTTGTAGTTGGTCTGCTCGTCAGTTAGGCGGCCATTATCCATGAAAGGTTTCACGAGCCAGCTAGTCTGAGGATACGCAGCATCGCCCAAGATGTAGTAGCCCATGTCATGGCCCTCAATGACGTGATGCTGTCCTGCGAAGATCCTGTCAGCCATATTCCAGAGTCCGGATCTACGAATAACTCTGGCGTCATGCATGCTTCCTGGCAGCCCAGTGAACACATTCCAAAAAAGTCCTTTCCCATCCACCACTGCCTGCAGGACAATAGAGTACCAACCTTTCCTGTTGAAGTATTCAGTGTGGTACTCCTGCGGTGCCAAGATTGGAATGTGAGAACCATCTATGGCTCCAACACATTGTGGCAGCCCCCACCTGTTTTCAAAATACTTCGCCATTTCCCGAAGTGTGTCCACATTTGGAAACTGGATGGCTTCCGGCCACGGTATATCCTTCACAGCAGAACAGAAGGCCTTCAAACACTTGCAGGCAGTCGAACGGCTTACCCCAAACAGGTGCGCAATGCTCCTATAGTCTGCATTTGTTGCAAGTTTCCAGACTGCTATGGCAACCCTTTGCCGGAGGGGAACACACAGGCGATAATTTGTGTCCTGCATCTCCATCACTGGTTGCACCCGCTGGCAGAGATACGTGAAAGTTTCCTTCGACATGCGGAAATTCTGCACCCACTGCTCATCAGAGAAAGCTGGCACAACTACTTTCCACCATTCCTCACTTCTCTTGAGGGTCCAGACAATGGGAGCAGTACGCCGTGTATGTTGTAGAAGAATCTGTAACACAATAAATTGCAGTAACGTTAACTCTCATTTTATCAAAACACTGTTGGTAACCAAAGTGAAATGAACATGATATGAAGCCTTAATGAAATGCTGCAGGACAAAGTGATATATTACAACTGTTTTTACATTAACAAAAAACACGACCTTATAGAGTACAGTAGAAGAGTAGTAGAGTAGCAGAAGAATTGTAAAGTAGAGTACAGTAGAATACAGTACAGTGCAACAGAGTGAAGCAGAGCAGTGTAACGTTAGTAGTTTGTGTCATTAAAAGTAATGTTAGCTTACCCCTTCGTCTGATGAGTCTGCAACGCCGAAGTCCATCCTCTGTTAAGAAAACGTCCAACAAAGCAATTCTTCTGACTATTCGTTGTCTCGTTTCCTCTCTGACCATTTCAGCCCTGTCGAATTCTTCTTCGAGACGTCTTCTCTCGTTCATAGCTTCCACCGCCATGTAAACGAAGAGACACGCCAGCAAACCAGCAACCACCTCAGCTCCTTCCATGCTTCTTCTTCTTTGTTGTTGTTGTTCTTCTGTTTCTTTGCCACCGCGTCGCTCCGGTCAAAATGGTCACGCAATGATTACGTCACATCCAGAGCCCGGGAAATTTACAGGAACCTTCCTCCCACTCCACTCTCTGTGGAGACACACGCAGTTGAGACGGCCGAGCAAGAGGACGTTCCTGTAGTAGTTCCTGCCCCCAAAAAGTACCAGGAACTACTTTGGTGGAAACGGGCCTAATAACTCCACAGCGTTGTGAAGTTCAAAAGTCAAAATTATTTAAAAGAGATAGATGTAATTATTTTAAAATTTCACAACATGTTTTAATTGAATGGCTTCAATTGATAGTAAGCTTGTCTGTGACATTGTTACTTACGTTACAGCACCCAGCCTCTGAATAGCTTTTTGAGCTTTTGCTCTGAACTGTTCAGATTATGAGTGAAAAAAATGCAAACAATTTAAATTGAAATGCTCTGATTTGTTTTCTTACAATTTCTGTCATAGCATGACGTTGCTATGACGTCAAGGGCGAGATTATTATGTCATCATTATTTTATGCCCTAATTGGGCATAGCCTGCAGACTACATGTATTTATGTTGGCCAGTCTGACAAGTCATGTCCATCCAAGAGAGCTGATTTGATTAAAAAAGGACTAACGCCGGAATTCCACTGGATGCGTGTCCATTGTGGAACGGCAGCGCTGGTTATCCGCTGCGTGCTCCGCTGTCAAGACCCACCGGCTGCATTTGCTGTGCGGAGTGGTGCAGCTCTACCAGAAGACATCTCGGTGCACCGCTAAGATTAATATCTCCTCGTCCATGGTGTCAATGGGGTGAAATGATGTCTGAAAACCTCTGACCTGTTGACTTCAGGCCTGCCTCTGCCCCTTATGTAGTTTTCAAGGTGCAGTGCAGGGAAATATGATCAGCCACGAACACTGTGTATTTTATTTTGAAAATTAACTGGATGTTTTATTTTGTTTCTGTGTACGACTTCCTGCCCCACACGATCTGCTCTGTGCTGAATCGCTGAGTTGTGCTCCGACGTCAGGCAAAAATAGAAGTCCTGCATATCTGTTGCGGAGGGCTCCAGAGTGCCATGGCTGAGACGGAGCCGGAACGCAGCACAGCCGTAGCCGGTGAAAACACACACATTGACTAAAATTGAATCCTATCAGCTCTGCTGCCATGCTGGAGAGCAGACGCAACGAACACGCATCTGGTGGAAATTGGGGGTAACTCATTTAATAAGATGAACCACTTCATTTAAATAGAGGATTTTGTTTGAGGGGTTTTGATTTTGATTTTTTAGGGTGATGACATCCTAAAATCAAATGAAAAACACTCAAAGCTTCATTTACAAACCTCTATTAAGTGCCCCGGGAATGAGTTAGCAAGTTAGCACTCCTGGTTCCTTCTTCTTAAACTCAATGGGTTTTTTTCATATGGGTTTTGGTTATATGCCTGAAATAAGGTCTGTCATTAACACAAGCTTAAGGGACTTTAATGTTTTGTTCCTAGACATAAAATAGACCAGCACATACCCCACTGCTCCTCTTAAGCACTTCCTGCTTCCTGTGAGAAAGTTTGCTGTGTGAGTTGTCCGCTGTGATAACTGGACTTTTTGGCTTACGATCTTGGATTCTGGTCTTCAGCTGACTTTGGCATATTTGGTTCAACCCCTGACTTGAAACATTTGGCATTTGGAATACGGACAAATTCAAAGGAACTGAGGAGAAGCAGGTCGCGTACTGGTGAGTTGGATAGCTGCCAGCTAACAGCCGATCTGCCTGTGAACAGGTGATCAAGCTGTCAGCTGTCGCCGATTCAAATGGAGCAATATGGGGCCGAAAAAAATCCTGACCCTGACCACGGAGGAGGTCTATGACATAAAAAAGTCACTTGACTTCCTCTCCGAAGAAGTTGCTGCTGTGAGGACACAGCAGAAAAACATCTTGTTGCTGGTTGACGAGGTGAAGGTGCTCTGTATGCAAAATGCGGAGAAGGACAAGCGGCTTGCCTACCTTGAAAGTCGGGTCACGGACCTCGAACAATACATCAGAATGAATGATACTGTCATCACTGGACTTCCAAATAAACCACTGTTCTATGCGAGGGTGGTGACTGCAGGCAGCGAGGGGGAACCCAATTGTGAGCTGGATGCGAGCTCAACTGAGCAACAGGTGGCTGCATTTCTGCGGTCAAAAGGGACTGCTCTGGACTACAACCAGGTTGAAGCTTGCCACCCGCTACCCACAAGAAACAACAATGACAAGCCAGCGGTCATACTGAGATTTGTTAACAGGAAGCACAAGGTTGCACTCCTAAAATAGGGCAAGATGCTTAAAGGCACAGATGTTTACATTAATGAACATTTGAGGAAAGAGCTGACATCGCAAAGAAAGCACGTTACAAAGGAAAAACTATCCATAATTCACTTCAATAGACGAGGTTTATATACAAACTTTAACAGCATCGAGGTGAAACATTTCACCGAAGGATGACATCATGTGTGAACTTCCGGTTTAGGCGTCATGGTGTAGAGACACTCTGAGCTTCGCTCCCGCAACTGACTTCATAAAGCAAGTAACTTCATTTCTGTTACATACAGAGTAGACTTAATCACTTTAAGTGATACATTGCCGAAACATGACAGGCAAAGTAACCAGACAACAACAAAAAAAAGAGCAGAGTGGCTCAAATGAGTCTAGTGGCAAAACCAGCGGTGAAGTCAGCATAGCATCCATAGCCAGCCTTCTAGATGAGCATCGAAAATCTCTCTCCGCTGACTTCAAAACAGCTATCTCGACACTCGAGACAAAGTTAGACCGCATTCAATCCACAGCAGTGTTTCCGCTACATTCATTCAGCAGCGGCGCAACAACTTGCACTGATGTATTACAAAAGTGGACGGTGATAAAACCGCGAGAGTGAGGCGGCCGTAGTTTTTAGAGCCAGGTGCTGCAGTCGCAATCCACCGACTGCACCGCCTGGCTCTCACCTGATCTAACAGCTGATTGGTTTAGATGTTGACTCAAGAAGATGACATTTTAAATAAACTACTCATTTTTGTTGAATTTTAGAGATTAAGATTGTATTTGTCTGATTTGAAGGTTTATTCTGTGAACAGAAAACATGTTGTGTGACTGATGGTGAAGTTTAGTTAGAGACTGAATACATTCATCATAAACTATACAGAGTCTACTGTATATTAATATTGGACTTTTTTAATTATTGAAGTATTTAGCAACACAGAGACTTGTTGTCAGTAGGATGTGAGGATTCTTAAACTAACATCTGTACATATGGGAAGCCCTGACTGTATCTGACTGATCCTTAATGAAAGCTGTTGTCTTGTATTTTTTTTACTCTGAAAATATTAACCTTACAGTCAAGCCCTGTTCATTTAGCCTGTGTAGTTGAGGGGTCAAACTGATATGATGCTGATTTACAGAATTCATATCAAATAGAGGATAAACCTGTTTTCTCCGCAGGCTCCACTTCACTCAGCTTCACTCAGCTGCCCAACAAACCCGTTGCTTCTTCCCACTTTAATCTGAATAACAAACCGGGGCTCGGTGCTCTGGTTAGATCCAAACATAGAGGGGGTAGCTGGGAAGCTAGCGGAGGCTAACTGGCTGTGCTAATGCTCCACTAGCCTCACAGCTGCGCCTCGCCAACGAGCCTAACAACAGCTATCCACCTCGGTGCGCTGTGTTAACGTCATGACTGACGCACTTACGTGACCAAAGATCATCTGCCAGAAATACACATTACTCTGCCAGGAAACCAGCCGATACCAGCATCGTTCTCCAGTAACAAAAAAATGCATTTTTCGCTGGTAAAAAAACAACTTAGGAATGTTAGTGTGTTAGTTTTCGACCCTGCCTCCACCGAATGAAATTTTTTCCTACCTCCTTCCTTCATGGCGATGGTGAGTCTGGCAGGAAATAGCAAGGCTGGCCGAAGGCCCAGGTTGTACAGCTCGGCCATCACCTCTCGGTAGGTGTTACGCTGCTCTATTACCTCCGGCGCGTAGTCTTCATAGATGGCAATGGGGGTGCCTCGTTATTTCAGCTCGCCTCTCATAGTGCAGGCTTCACGGATGATGATCTTCTTTTTCTGCTGGTAGCGGTGCAGCCGGATAATGACAGGTCTGGGTTTCTGTCCTGACCTCGGTTTGTCAGTGAGAGGCCAGTGGGCTCTGTCACGTTTAGGCAGTGAATCCAGGACATCAGTGCCGAAGACCTCCAAGAGCAGCTCCGAGAAGAAGGTGGTAGGGCGAGGCCCCTCGATGGACTCAGGTAGGCCGATGATGCGGGACTCGAGGTCGGTGGCTTTGGCTGACAACTTGGCGTTGCTCTCCGTTAGCTTAGCACACGTAGCCTCAAGTGCGAGCAGAGGTTTGTCTTGTAGATTGGTGTAGGACTCGAGCGCAGTAATCTTTAGAGCGTGGTCTGACACTGTGCAGTGTTTCCTCTAGGATTTTTTTCAGCAGCGGGAGGGTGACAGACATTGACCCCCTTTTGTCATTTATAAAAAGATAAATCACTTTTCCATAATACATCATCATACTTTAATGGAATAAATTTAGAGATGTCCGATATTATCGGCCTACCGATATTATCGGCCGATATTGGCATTAAAATGTAATATTGGAAATTATCGGTATCGGTTTTTACTTTTTTAATGAAACAACTTTTACACAGCATGCACATATTATATATCAAACTCTTCAGCTACTTCTCCTCTTACTCAAAATGTCAAAATATGAGAGATGTGGTGTATAGTTTTTGAGATATCTTTGTTTGTTTGTAATATGTGTAAAGTTAGTTACCTAAAATGATTTAGTTTTCTTTTATTTATTTTTTCTGAGAGGGGGGAACCGCGCATATATCGGTATCAGTTGATATCGGTATCGGAAATTAAGAGTTGGACAATATCGGTATATCGGATATCGGTAAAAAAGCCAATATCGAACATCCCTAAATAAATTACTCACTGACTTATTCGTACTTCAAAACAGCATCAATAAGTGATTAACATAGGGGGGATCAAAATAAAGTAAATAACTAAAATAAAAATCAATCAAGTAAAGAACAGTCCCTAAAGTGCGGTGAGGGTTGTGGGCCGTTACCTGCCACAGATAGAGAAATGTGAACGGCTCGTTTCTCCTCAGATACGCCGCACACTGTGTGCCGCCATGGCTCGGCTGTTCAGGTACTACTGGGTTCTTTTGGGCAATCATGACAACAAGTTATTCACCTGGAGCCGGACTTCTCCCTCGCCAGTAAGCCGTACAGGAGGAGTTTGGGCAAATTTCAGGCTATAAGTTAAACTTTCAGAAAAGTGAACTTATGCCCATTAATACAGCAGCTACAATCTACCACCTTTTGATGTTGCCGTTTAAAATTAATTTAGAAAATTTAAAATACTTAGGCATTTGGGTAACTAAATACCATACAGAAATATCTAAATGTAATTTCACCTCTGCTCACCTGATTGACTCAAGATTTTCATCACTGGTCTCTCTTGCCTTTATCTCTGGCTGGGAGAATAAACTGTGTTAAAATGAACGTGCTCCCTAAACTTCTCCATCTTTTTCAATGCATACCCATTTTCATTCCATAACAATTTTTTCATTCACTAGACAGTAGAGGGTGACACGGGAGTGGATTTTCAGTCCCATCCCATCCCACTGCCACAAAAATAATCCCATCCCGTCCCAATCCCATGAAAAAGGAAAAAAAAAATCCCGTCCCGTCCCAGTCCCACAAGAATGACTACTGTCCCATCCCACTCCCGTGTTGTGTTTCAGTTACAGTAAAAAAAAAAAAATTATATAGTACATGGATCACACAATGCCTACCTTAGTTAAATATAAACCCAAATATGACATCTATTGTTGTGTTTTGATGTTTATTACTTAACATTCACTCCACCTTGAAGCTGTACAGAATGACAAACACATCTGATTTCTGATGTGGTCAGACAACACGTCCTATGAACCAGTTCTGAGAGAGAAAAATGTAGTTAAAGTATTGCAGTAGAAGCAGTGTTTGGTTCCTCTGACTGATATTATATATGGCACCATTGGATTATTAATACTGAAGCATCAGTGTTAGAGCAGCATGTTACTGTTGTAGCAGATGTGTAGTTAAGTTGGTCATATTCGCTCTTTTTGTTGAGATGGTTTTAGAACAAACCCGGCACACCGGCTCGTCCAAATTGCTAGGCTGCCCTCTGTCATTTGGTTTAAAGCCAAAACACAGGGGCCATGGCATTAGGTTTAGGAACAAGTTCCATGTCTTTCTCTTACGCTCAACTCTGTTTTCTTCTCCCCTCATGAAGATCGCACTGTGTGTGTGTGTAGCCCATAGCCCCGGTTATCAGTTAAGAGCGGAACATCTTAAACATACGAACAACCTTGAAAAGTTTCTGTATATCTATTACTGGTGTCAAGCTATGGAACAATCTCAGTGAGGAACTCAAGTCCAAAGATCAACCAGTTCAAAATTATGTTGTTTAGCAGGTACAAGGGATAATGATCATGAATGATTACTGGTAATTATCATTCATTAATTGATATGGCATGGTGATGAGAGGCAGAGAAGCATATATATATATGTATATATATATATATACATATATATATATACACATATATATATATACACACACACATATATATATATATATATATATATATATATATACACATACATATACATATGTATGTGTGTATATATATATATATATATATATATACACACATACATACATACATGTATATACATTTTTTTAAATTTTTTTTTATTTAGACAAACGGATGAGAGCTAATAAGCTATCCCTCTTCTCACTCCTTTTCTGTGTTTTATTATTATTTTGTTTCCTCAATTTTCAGTTCTATATTATGATGTGCAAAGAATTTGTTTAGTAGCAATCGAGAAGCCTTGTACTACTTGCATATTCGGAATAAACAGTACAAACAAACAAAAACTGTGAATTTTGATGGTTTTATATGTATTAAAAAAAGCAGTTGCTAACAAGTGACTCAATGAGACTACAGACTACAGAACTGCCTTGCTCTGGTGGTGACATTAAGCAACCATAGTGTAGTTTGTTTATAGTCTAGTGTTGGCTTTTACTTCTGGTGATTCCATATACACTTCAAAAATCATTAAAGTGGTATTCCTTTGTGAAGATTATTAAGTATCATAAACGTTTGTTTGCCACAGAACTTATTTTCTGCAACTTCCGTGTTGGCCTACAGAAAAACATCATATCTGCAGCATTGTATAGGAGCTTAGGAAAAAAAAGCCTTGAGTAAAGCACTATGAAATTCTATTATTGGAAAAATGGCAATATTAGAATCATCTTATTCATCAGCCAACGATTTATCGGTCACTAATAAATTATATTTTGTTACTAATAATTAACATTTAAAATCCCCCTCCTCTTGGTATTTTACAACTTCCTTGCTCTTATTATTTACTGCTATTTTTAGTGAAAACGCACACAAGCACCCACATGCACCCATCAGGCAAAAAAATTAACCTGCTTTCTATGAATGAAAGCTAAAGCTCAAGAACACTGATACTAAAGAAGAATGTGAACTTGAATTATGATTACACTGGAAGGATCTGGATACCTGGAATCAGACTGATATTTAATACATAACCTAAGGAAGAATTCAATCAGCAGAGGAGACAGGATGTGAAGGTATAGTTTGCTGATGGTTGAAAGTCACAGTTCAGCCAGTTGCTGATGTCCAAACTGTAATCCTTCTTGTCACTACCTATATACCTAACTATTTCGCACTGGCTGTTGTTTCACACAACAGCCGAATCAAAATCCTCCTTCTTAGCTAGAAGGCTTTAAAAGGACAGGCTCCCTTAATCCAACCTTATTCCCCATACACTCAATCACACCCCTTATGTTCCCTTGATGCCTATTAGATAATTCCTCTGTGTGATGCAAACTCTTCAGCTGGTTGAGCCTTTGTCTGTCGCGCTCCACTTCTCTGTAATAATCTCACACTGCACATTCAAGAGACAAGTTCTGTTGATACTTTCAAATCCAGGCTGAAAACACACCTTTTCTGTGTTCACTATCATCTGTCCTAATTTCATCAGCTGGGAATCAGTCTCACTGACAAGTGATCAAAAACATGGATGCTTCACACACATCTTCCCCCCGACAGCACAGAAGAACTCTACAGTCAGCGCAGTTTTAAGGTGGACACCCAAGATTAGTGCCACCAACTCAGTATCTGACCAAATGTCTCCCCCTCTGTTCCCGAGATATGACATTGTATAATGGCAAGAGAAGTGTTTTAAGCAGAACATTATAATGTCACAGTTTACCTTTTAGATATAAAATGTCATTACTTCATTATTTATTAGACATTTTGTGTAAAATGGCCGCCATAGACTCATCAATGTCCCCCACATGCTTGAGCTTTGCACTGCTGATTTGTATATTCAGAACAGACATGTCCTGTGATTTTCAGCCTAGGATTTTATTTACCCTTTACAGCAGGCACATCCTGACAGCTGAGAATATTACTGTCAGGTATTGTCCCCCCTTCTATTAAATATAAAAGGAGGCTGAAAAATCACAGGACATGTCTGTTCTGATGATACAAGTCAGCGGTCTTGAAATGTGTGTTTCTCTTCTATAATGCACATTCTACATCTCGGAGGAGACGTCTTTCCACATATGGGCTTCCTTCACCTTTCAAACGGGGCAGAGTTCCATTGGAAACAGTGGGAGAGACACCGTCTGAGGGGAAACCGGGATCTGACACAACACCAGAGGGAGAAGCAGGTCTGTGGAGCTGTGTGCCGGATGAAAAAACAAGCACGTTGCATCGAATGCGCGCCGCTATGGCATCACTTTGGGTTGTGAGTGTGCATGACACGCGTCTACACTGAAAGTAATGGGTTTGTGCTTGCAAAAGACGTTACATCTGAACCCCCCCATGCACATGCTTTAACCAAGGCAGCGGCCAAAATCACCCAGGCGGCCTGCCTTTGTCTTAGATAGGCAGGGAAAACCCTGATAATTACGGGCCGGGCAGCCTAAGCTGCCAGGACCCTACTGTTCTGCTGCATGTTCATCTTCATCTTCATGTTCTTCTTCTTCATCATCATCTTCTTCTTCTTCTTCTTCATCATCTTCTTCTTCTTCTCCTTCTCCTTCTTCTTCCAAGGAAATCCTACTTCCCATGCATGAAAAAATGTCCAAACTTCGTACAAAGGTCCAGTCTCATGCCAGATTGCCACAGCAGCAAAAACAGGTCAATAGTCCTGATGGTGGTGCTACAGCAAGCCTCTAAAGTTCAAAATTTTGAAAATTCACAACAAATCAACCATATGTGCTGCAGATTTGCAACTTTCATCAAAATGTAGCCCCAATACTGACAAAACTTTTGTACACTGAAACCTGTTGCAAATTATGAAGTCCATCACTCTGGGTTTTTTTTTTCCAAAAACTGTAAAACTTATTAAACCTATCTTCTCCCACAATTTTTGCTCAATTGACACCAAACTTGCTACAGAGCATCGTCAGACTGTCCTACACAAACGATCCACACAGATTTTTGATTTATCAAAAATTGAGCCTACAGTGCATCAAAATGTTTGACGGTAAACGGTACTGTAAACATATACTTGCAAATTCTTACTAAATACATTTTCAATGTTCATTAAAAAAATGACAAAATTTTTGAGTCATGGTAGATGATGTTTGGAAAATATCAGAAATTTATCTCAAAAACTGAATTTTTTACAGCATTTTGAATTTCGCTCTCATGCCAACAATTGGAGTCAATGCAAAAATGGCATTTTTAAACATCAGTTTTTCACTTATGGAGCCTATAAATCATTGTTGAAAACAAATCACCAACATCTCCATGCTGTCCAGATGCAATTTGTGTATTTTCGGATTTTTGTCTTAATAACTGAATTTTTGACAGCCGTCTGAAATCTGCCTTTACACACTAACAACTACTGTCTTGCACACAAGTGACTGGCTCAGTCAATTTGTGAAACTACATGTGCTCAGTGAGATAGAGGATGGTTCTTGGTGTTGAAGATTGTGAGCTCAAGCCTCAGCTCGTGCAACATTTCCATATGAGAAATGTACCCAAACTTTTCATAAAGGTCCAGTCCCATGCCAGATGTCCTCAACTGGAAACACAAGACAATAGTCCTGATGGTGGCGCCACAACTGATGGTGATTACTGATGGTGGCTACTGTCTGGCACCCTGATGCTTGGCTTAGTCACTTTGTGAAGCCACACATGAACTGTCAACTTGCCAATTAGCTCAGTGAGATAGAAAACAGACCTCAGTCTCAGAAGTTGTGAGTTCAAGCCTAAGGCTAAGGCAGAACGGACATTCTAATGTGAAAGTCCTATGTTCAAGCATCATGCTATGTGGATTAGAGACTACTAAGGTTAATATAATTATGATCCAGGCAGTTTCGCAGAGAGACAAATACTCTTTATCAACACTTTTCCCTGTTATCCCTTGTCTCTTTTCCCTGTTTTTTTCTGCTGAGCCTAATTTTATTTTATTTGTGCAGTTTTGCTGCTGAAAGGTAATGTTGATTTCCTTTTAAAATTAAGCTGTAATGGTGCATTTATAATTTTACAAATAGGCCTATCTCTGCTATGAATCATTTCATTATTGGTTAGCATTCCAGTTATTTTCTATATTAAATGTTTATCTATAAAATTATGTAGAATTCATATTATCTTTCTCCAATTCCAATCTGGCATCCACAAACATCTCACTTTGTCTGACTAAAGGTCCAAAACCATGATAAAGCAAGATTTGAGGAGGAAATCCTCAAATCTGCGAAGGTAACTCCAACACTGATGCCTGAAACAATCAATCCATCATGAAATAGTTGTGGATTAATTATGTGTTTGACTTATTGATTTATTGACTAATCATTTCAGCTGTAGAATTCCTATAATAAGCTAGAAGTTTTAAACATATATACTGCAGAGTTGTCTCTTAATTAATTAGCTCAGTGAGATAGAGCATAGTCTCTTAGACTTAAGGGCCGTCCACACCAAGAAAGATAACTGTAATGTTAACTATAACGATAACAATGGCAGCATCCACACCAATGAACGATATCGTCATGTTGCTAGGTTACGCCAAACACACACTGCTCGGTGCGGTCGGCAGGGGAGCATAGTGATGGATAAAATGGATATTGATGACCTGTTATTGCTGTATGTTGAGAGATAGAAAAAGAAAACCAATTTGCCGCTTGATCCACTTGTCTGTCTGTCTGTCTGTCTGTCTGTAAGCTCCATCTGTCATGAGACAAACATGAATGAAGACGTGCAGTTTATTGTGTTTCACTGGCGACGAGCTGTCATTACGCGCGACAATTACGCACAGCTGCGCGCTCTTTATAACTCACTGTGTGAACCTATGTTGCATAATAAAGATTTGCCCCCCTCAGTAACTTCATCCTGGCTCCTGAATTTTATGAATGGAGGGGAAAAGAGGAGACGCATTCCCCTGCAAAATGTATTTTATTGCAGTTATTTACCCGGTATTTGCAAAACAAAATCACTGAAGTTAAGGTTCTGTCACAAAACTATATTGCTACGGATCTTTGCACATGTTTAAGTGGGTGTATGGAAATCCTGGAGCTTTCTTAGTGGGTATACATGACGTGATGAATGTCTCGACCTGTCATTTCGGATGGATTTTGATTGGCTGTCAGTGTTTCTATCGTTCATCAAATCGCTCTGAAAGTGATCCAAACGATATCGTCCACCACTATCATTGTCGTTATAGTTGCAGTGTGGACGCTGCCAAACACTTGAGTTTAGAACGATTTTTAAAACTGTATATTTATAGTTATAGTTCTTGGTGTGGACGGCCCTTTAGAATGCCACCTTTTTTTCATCTTCCTACACTCTGCTTGTTGCTCAGAATTGCCTAATTTTGCCTAAAATTGCCCGACCCTGAACCATTGCTACGCAGCAGCTATAATTATATATATATATATATATATATATATATATATATAAAAATATATAATTATCTTATAAATGAGTTATGGACAAAATCATGTTCTGTGAGGTCACAGTGACCTAGACCTTTGACGACCAAATTCTAATCAGTTAATCCTTGACTCAAAATGTCTGTGCCAAATTTCAGGAAATTCTCTCATGGCGTTCTTGAGATAACATGTTCACAAGAATGAAACCAGTGCAAGGTTATGGTGACCTTGAATTTTGACATCCCAATCACGAAATGAGACGGACAAAAGTTCACAGTTACCTTGACCTTTGACCACCAAATTCTAATCAGTTCATCGTTGAGCCCAAGTGGATGTGTGTTCCCAATTTTAAGAAATTTCTTTAAGGTGTTCTTGAGATATTGCATTCACCAAAATGGAGAATATTTGGACAGACAACCTAAAAACATAATGCTCTCAACCACTGCTATTGCCGACACCGAGGCATAAAAATATTTCCGAATGTTTTTCTCTTGCACAGAGAAACTAACAGAGGTGTATAACAGAGAATGAAACTTACCCATGCCTGAGTCCTTCTTAGTGCCATCAGATATGATTTCTACATGGTCTCCGTCCACATCGTAGCTGAAGAAATCATTGAGGTACGTCTTTGACCTCTGACCTCCGAACACGTACAGACAGCGGTTTCTCTGTGATCATGAGGTTCAGAAATCAAGGAGACAAAAATGAAGGTAAAGAAATAACAATTAACATTCAAGTGTACAGTATTTTATTTAATTTTGCAGGACGAATTATCCTCACAGCAATAGAAATCAAACTAAATATGTATTGAGACAGGTGAACTGGACTCACAGTGTGGAAGAGCATGCAGTGGCCGATGCGTGACTGGACATCCTCTGGCCCAGCGTTACAAGAGTCTTCCCGCAAGAGGCTCCATGTTCCTGCCTGGCAGTGGTAGGCATACAGGCCGCTGAACTGAGGCTCTGATGTCCGACTGTCTTCCACGCTGCCGTTACATGTCAGGATCCGACCACCAAAAGTGTAGATCATGTGTTTCTCCGAGTCCATGCACATCTGCAGGATGAGCAGGGAGCAAAGACGAAGAGAACATGAAGTTTGAGAGAAAGTTCAGAGAGGGAGCAGGATGAGTTTCTGATTTCCACTGTTTGAATTAGGGCTGCGCGGTATATGCGGTAGACGGTAGAAATGATATAAATTTGGCCCACTGTAGAGATTTGTGCCCTACCGTCCTATCGTCGATGACGTCATCGCACCTGCCTCAGTGAGAAAATGACAGAGACAGCGGAGCAAGAGGAGCTCGGTTAAAAAAACGGTACTACGTCTGTGATTTGGACTTGGTTCGGCTTTAAACAGTTGGATAGTGAGCAGAAAAACGTAATTTGCAAGAAGTATCGAGTGACAGCAAACAAAGGTAACACAAGCAAATTATTTTACCATCAGAGGTGCCCCATGTACAAGGCTGTTCCTGCAGCTACCCGGGTTCGAATGCAGCTCATGGCCCTTTGCTGCATGTCATCCCCCCTCTCTTTCCCCCTTTCATATTTACCTGTCCTGTACATTAAAGGCAAAAATGCCCCAAAAAAAAAAAAAACTTGGAAGGAAAGGAAAAAAAAAAAAAGGAAAGGAAAGAGATGTAGAGATGTAGCAGACTGACTGGCTGTACTTGTGTTTATTTTTGCTGTGGTAGGCTGTTAGATCTAAATTAAGTAAAAATGGCCAAAGCTTATCATCCTTATTGACATATATTTATCATCATATTCATCATTTCCCTATTGAGATAGTCTCATTGCCCAGCCTGAAGTCAGGGAAGTACAAACACAAACAGATTCCAGTTACCTGGTGGTCAAATACCAACTTTGGCCCTCCGTCTGCTGACGTATCCTCGCTGAGTAGTGTCCAGGTGTTGGCATCAATGTCATAGCGGTAGAAGTCACTCTTCAGAGACTTGCTGTTCCTGACACTGGAATCCAGGTAGCGGCCCAGCGTGTAGATCTGACGTCGCTGGGAGTCGATACACATCTTGTGGCATGAACGAGCACTCGGACCACTCTGGGTGGTACATAAGACAGACATGCATAGCTGTTCTACATTTATAAATATAATTTGTTTCTTTAAGAAATAGTTTGTCTTGATATGCAGTCAATATGTTTAAAGAGGAGACCAAAACAATCATTTACAAACATTGTTCCTCAAACCACCAACAATGTCTGGCACTGATTACACATTATGACGTCACAGTGACGTTGACTTTTGACCTTTTGGATATAAAATGTCATCACTTCATTATTTTATTTGATTAGACGTGTGTAAAACTCAAAAATTGAGTCTCGACTTATGGCCAAAAACATGTTTTGTGAGGTCACAAAGACCTTTACCTTTCAACTGCCAAATTCTAATCCCTTTATCGTTGAGTCCAAGTGGATGTTTGTGTCAAATTTAAGGAAATTCCCTCTAGGCCTTGTTCAGATCTCACATTTACAAAATGAGATGAATGCATGCTCACAGTGACCTTGACCTTTGACAACCAAATTCTAATCAGTTCATCCTTGACTCAAAGTGGGTGCCCGTACCAAATTTGTAAAAAATCTCCCAAGCTGTTCTTGAGATATCACTTTCACAAGAATGAAATGGATGCAAAGTCATGGTGACCTTGGCCTTTAATCTTTGACCACCAAAATCTAATCAGTGAAAATTTGGCACAAACGTTGCTACAGGCTCAAGGATGAAGAAATTAGCTTGAGATGTTCCTGAGATATCTCGTTCAAGAGAATGAGACAGATGAGCACACAACAACCTTGGCCTTTAACCCCTTGCCAAATTTAAAGAAATTCCCCTAAAGCGTTCTTGAGATATCACGTTCATAAGAATGGGACGAATACAGCCCTAAAGCACAACAGCTATTCCTGGAGAACAGTCATAAAAATACTTTTTATTTCTAAATTCTATCTTTATTAAGACAAAAAAACTAAAGCTAAACCAAAAAGCAATTGCATGCACTAAGCACAAGGACATGATGAAAGGTCTTTGGGAAGCAAACATTCTTACAACTTTTGATTGTTGTCCTCTGAGCTGTCTGAGCCTGCTCACCTCTTTCTCTGTGTCTCTGGAGATGCAGGCCCACTGGTTCTCCTGAACACTGTAAGCCCAGAAGTCAGCCAGGTCCTGTGTGCCGTCCCAGCCCCCAAACAGGTAAACGGTCTCTGCAGGGAACAAACATTATACTCAACAAGTGGCCGTCATTTGCATATTGCTTTGGAAAGCACTGCCTGTAGACTGCTTAACTCTCCAGCCATCAGCTCACTACAAACTGTCACACACTCAGTGACTGTGAATAATCAGATTATGGTTATGCTTTCAAAAAGAATTTCATGCTCCCCAAGGTGAGCTGGATTGGCATAAAGTCACTTTTTGTAGACAGATTTGTTAACACAGACAGACAGATGCAGATTCAGCCTGCAGCATTTTCACGTGTTGGCTGATATCTGAGCGTGTACTTGCACAGAACATGGGTTAAAAACATGGGTTAAAAACACTCACAAACCCCACTACATCTCTTTCACTACATGTTTTACATGCATATGCACATTTCAAATGATGAACGAAAACAGAGTGGAACATGTGTGTTCAAACAGAACTTTGAAAATGGTAGTCAGGCAACATTTGCCATTTTTATTTTCCAAAATGTTACAACATTACCAGCAATGACCGGAATACAAACGGTAAAGATTGTAACACTAAGATGCTGATTCTTTTCTGCACAGATGTTTCTATCTTTGTTCTTTGTTTCTCGTCTGAGTCCTTTCATACCACACGTCTCAGTGCAGTCAGCTTCAATTTTTTTTTTTTTTTTTTAAAAAGGTTTTAATTCATTTTTGCATACATAATACAGCTGCACAGTGCAAACTGAGTTTACTATATGCATACACTACAATTGATGAAACAGTCTGTTTCGAAAATGGGGGCTTTATGTAGTGGATCTGAGCTCACTAACGTTAGTCAATATGTTATTTGCACAGTTGAGTGGAGCTATGATTCAAGCTTGACTGGACTACTTAATTGGACTACTGTCCTTGTCCCAGTATACAAGCATGGGGGGGAATCCATTTATTGACCAAAGTATGTCCAAGTTCGCTACAATAAGTGGCGATATTCCCCCTTTCAGCTTGTTAGTATTGTACCTTTTTCTGGTACGCTTTTTCTATTATGTCACAGGCCAATCGACAAAGAAGTTACCTTCAGTTAGCTAGCAGCAAAATGGTACCATGGAGGACAACTTTACAGCTCTGTGTATATTTCGTCAGTCCCAAAATGTATGGCTCTGGATGTTGATTTTGCCATGTTGTTACAGACACATTTAATGCTATCCCACTTCCAGGTCAAAGCCCAGGGCAGAAACTGTGGAGCACGCGCAGAGCACCTGGGCCAGTATGGGTCCAACTGACTGTACACATGCAGGAGTAATTCGACTCACAATGACATTATCTTGGTGTGTTTGTCCAACTTTGAGAAATGCGATTAAGTACAATTTCAGTCTGACCAACACCTTTACATGTATTTTGAAAGTCCAGTTTTTGTCAGACTAACACAATAAATCCATTTTCTCTGATGTCATGTAAGTGTACTGAGTAACATGCCTAGGGACTATGGTGTTGCCCCAGAATAAACCAATTCAGCCAACTGACTGTAGCGTTATTG
This sequence comes from Epinephelus cyanopodus, assembly GCA_026686955.1. Taxonomy (NCBI): domain Eukaryota; kingdom Metazoa; phylum Chordata; class Actinopteri; order Perciformes; family Serranidae; genus Epinephelus; species Epinephelus cyanopodus. The sequence goes on from CM048936.1 coordinate 1,140,806, forward strand.
TGAAATATGGCTTTAGTTGCTCTGACTAGGGCAACTTCATGACCACTAAGTAAATATCATTCAGTCAGCATCACATACAGAACACGTACAATGTTGTCCAGTGTTTCAGTTTAACGAGCGAGTGTTAATCAAGTGGTGACTCTCAACCGAATACGGTGTGGTTGCTCATGGTGACAGCAGCTCCTTAAAACACCAACAGAACATTTAAGTGTGCTTGTAAAAGCCTGCAATTTTAACTTAAATCAGTTTTAAATACATACTCATTTGTATTTATTGTATTAAATTACAACAAGCAACCACATTCCGTCGAAAGTCACCAGTTAAAACAGTCACTCACTGGCAGCCATATGTCCAGCAGGAATTACTTTTTTTAACCATGAAAAACTTAACCGTTATTTGGCAGACAGTCAACGATGTCATCAATTTTAGAAAATCAACACCACGTGCCTGGATTGGCCCCTATCACAATCCTGTCAACTGGCTCAGGGTATTGAGGGTTTTTTCAAATATCAAATCTGTGTTCTGGTATGGAATGTAAATTTCCTACCCACTATCATTTTCAAAAATCTTCCAAACACATTTGATGTGCTGCACCAGGTTATCTCTTTACAAAACCTCTATGTTGTGTCTGTAATTCATAAACTTATTAGTGTCTGATGTGAAGACACAAATTGGGTCAAATAAAGGCCACTGCAGTTCAGACAGATGGGAAGTTGTTACTGTGTCAGAGACATCAGTCAGTACATCATACCGCTTCCATTTAGGCTGCACCCAAGATAGCGTACGTATTCCCCCAATGCCAGTTTGTGCATATTCAATACGTACCTGGGAACCTTTTGCAAGCAATGGTTTCTCATTGGACTGGTCGGAGTGAGAATTACATCCGGTTCATGGAAGCTAACGCTTTGGCTAACAACCGCTGCATGTGGAGGCTGCAAATTTGGAGAAATTGTCCAATATGAGGTAACTTGTGCTAAGCTAAAAATACGTACCAGCTCATTGTTTGCCTCTACAGCTGACATATTGGTTAAGACTTCATGTGACGGATAGTTTTTACGTTATTTGAAGATTTCTGTTTGTCGTGAATTGGCTACATTCATCCGTAATGGCTACATTCGGCCATAATGGTAGCACATAAATTATGCTGTATTTAGGTGGATTTCAGCACTCACATGCATTTTCTTTGGGAAATGCCATTCTAGGAAATTTCTATAATCTTTATAAAAATAGCATGCTGGGATATAAATGCAATTTCTGTGCTTTTTCGTAACACACAACAAAATGAATGCATCAATGTTCTATGGGAAGCGACCAGGTGGACTTCAAATCAGGGTTCCACCTGTCAAAAGTGACGATAGCTGTCTCAGTGACAGTGGGGATAGCAATGAGGACTACAATCCTAAACCAGGTGATGAAAACGGCAGTAATCGGGGCGTCAGCACTATCCACTAAGCTATCAACGCCCCTATTACTGCCGTTTTCATCATCTGGTGTAGGAGTGTAGTCTGCACATAGCATGCACAGGCCCCATGCACAGAGGTGCCACCTCGCCGCAGTGGTCGCGGGCTCGACCCCAGCCTGCGGCCCATGTCATTCCCCCATTCTCGATTTCCCCACTTCATGCTGTCCTCAAGCAAAAGGCCAAATAAAAAAAAAACAAAAAAACAGCAGTAATAATTCGATAACTTCATGTAGAGTTTCAGCTTTTTTATTGTTTACATATGGCCATATATTTGTGAATGTAATCATGTGTACGTGATGTGTATATAATGTAGATAAAAATGTCTGCACTTTTCTATAGTGATTTCTTTTTTCTACACCAGGTGATGAAACCAGCAGCAGTGATGAAGACTCCGACGGAAATCATGATGCACTTCCTAGCACCAATTGAACTCTGTTTCACGCTGGATTATAATCGTTGGTGCTACAGTCAGGACATTTAAAATAATTGTGTGGCATCAATAAAATCTACATACCTGAGATGGGAAAATGTGTTTTATTACTTTTTTTTTCATTTCTGCCTGTTGTCATTAATTTGCATCATACCTAAATTTATATCTATTCTATGTGCTAAGACAAATTAATAATCGCCACTTAATTTAGCACCATCTTGAAAGCAAAAGCACGTCATTTTTTTTTTGTAATATAATTGTAAATAAATTCAGGCCTGGTCCTAACTGCTAAGTCAGTCTTTGTTAAGACCAGTCTTTACAACAGACTTTACATTGGTTGTACGAACCAACCTTAAATCCAGTTTTAACTACGTCCGGTCTTAACAATGCACATTCATATGAATGCCCAGTGACTATGGCCTCTGCCTAGCAGTATACACTTTCCTAGGATATGTTGTTAACATTCTCCCATTGTCTTCCTACTGTGTTAAGCCCAGTTCAGTTCAAAGATTCATAACAAGACAAAACAATTTCAGAATGCTGCAGGAAAAGCGATGTGCAGTGATGTGAACTGGCCAGTCTGATCGTGCCACCTACAACTCAGCTGGTCAAATTGCTGGCGGCTAGTTTTAGAACATAAAGCACGTCGCCCGTTTCTACAACCAGTCCGCTTGTAGTGAAGATTTTACTATTTTGTACTATTAATATTGTATATAGAATATGAATCTCACTCTTACTGTTACTGTTATTGTTCAAGGAAATGAGAGATCATTTTCTTTAGTTTTGACTGAATATTTGAAGGCAAACTATTAGGTTGACATGTGAAACTATATCACTAATTCTTTTGCAATTCTATGTTCATAAATTGAATAAACAAACTTAATGATACTTTTTTTTTGTTTGTTTGTTTTTTCACTTGGTCAAGAATAGCGTTATCACAAAAATGCCCTGAAACATCGTGATATTATTTTAGCGCCATATCCCCCCCGCTATATTGAAGAATTTGTAAGTCATACATCATCCTCCAAGCTTGTGCAGGTGCACTGTTATAAATGTCAAACACACCGCTGCAAGCTAGTCACTCAACTTACAGGGTCCGACATTAATGGTTGCCCGAATGCCCGGGGCAAGTAAAAATATCCGGCAGGCCAGCAGACCCTGCGCAGACATGCCCGATCGGGCAAGCAGCACCGACTCAGATTTTTTTTATTTCTATTACTTCTAATCGCAGGGCAGGAATTACACCACGGTCAAACAGCCAGTGCCGTGGAGTCCCCGGTGTGTGGCTGTAATGCCCCTCCTACCCATACGGCCAGTGTAGCATGCCCTGTGTTTTATGACAAACAGCATATCAAGGCTACAGCTAAGTTAATGTACTGACTCTCCGAGACACACACACATACCGGACAGCCTCTCAGTCCTTAGCCGCTAATATTAGCTCATTTATAACACGCATTTATAACCACACAGAAACTTTTACACAGGGTCATAATGTGCTTCTAGTGACTGTCAGATCGCCGGCGAAAGATGTTTACATGCGGACATGGAGATGGGACAAAGATCCTCTGAGTGGAAAGACGGTTCACTCTGCTCTGCCGCCAGGAACAAACTGGGAGACAAAGATCCTCTCTGAGGAAGAGGGCTCACTTTGCTGCAGGGTTCACCAAAACTTTTTTCTGTTTTAATAAACTGAACACACATTAAAGAACATACAAGATCCTGTAAAGATACAGAATACATATAATACAATACAATAAACACTGTCAAATTAAATGAAGGAAGAAGATTTTAAAAGTCAAATAAAATATTGGGGACTTATGTAAAAATATACATAGAGACATATAAATAATTATATAATTAAAGATACGTAGGCTATGTTAGGTGAATACACCTGTCATTGACCCTGACCACTGGCATTGGCAAAAGGAACTGGAGTTGGTCCCTGGACGATGCACTGTGACTTCCCACTGCTCCCAGTGTATACCGTAGGATGGGTCAAATGCAGAGGTCAAATTTCGTTTCAATGTATGTAATGTGCTGAGAAAGGACAATAAAGAATCTTCTTCTAATAATAACTTCTTAATAACTAGGAGATAACTAAAGAATAAAGAGATTTCAAAGACTTAAAAAATAAGGGACATGAACCAAAACAACAAGAAACGAGATATATCCCCAGTCATGTACACCCAGTTTTAATAAACCCAGTACTGTTTTTCAACACATATATTGTTTTGTCTTCATTCAATGCAATTAGCACATATTGTTATTGTGCCATTGGTTTTGGCCTTGGTGCCCCACATTTTGGCTGTGATGCCCCAATAAATTTGTATTTATCAAAGGCCAAAGTGGCCTTGCCCTAAAAATGACTTAATTCCAGGCCTGTAATCTTGTATTTCCTCTCCTGTTTCTGTCCTCGGAGGGGCCAGTTGCAGTGTGCTGCTTTTGTATGTGCTGGTGCCTCCATTGGCTGATCGTCTCTGCTGGCGCAAGTTATGAGCGAAAATATGCACCACACAGCCAGAAAAAGAACCTCTTAGGCAGGGCAAGTAAGAATTTCGATGAGGCAAGTAGATTTGAGAAGTACTTGCCCGACGGGGCAAGTAGGAAAAAAACTTAATGTCGGACCCTGACTTTTTTTATATTTTACCACAGTTATGACAGCCAATGGAAAAAATGGGGTGACAAGAAAAAAGGACTGGGACGAGACAGGACTTGACACAAAGAAATCCTTTAAAAATCAACTTCTACTATCAACTCCTGCTACCAAAACACAGAGATCAGTGTGTGCAACCTGAGACAGAGCAGAGGGATGCAATGCTTTATCTCTGCTCTGCAACTAAGTGCAGACACTGCATCACACATGCGCACACACACACACAAAAAATGAAGGCGTTTGTTGTTCAGATGGCCAGCAGGGCAGGACACCACCAACAACTTTGCCAGAAAACAAACAATGGCTACGTGTCTGAGTCAAAACAACAGTGGTGATTTATGTGCTTTTAGAAGAGAAATGCCCTCAGGACAGTGTTCTTTAGATGGGTAGGGGTGGAGGGGACGGGGAGGGAGGAAGGTAATTTGATTAATCGGTGGGTCTGTGTGGAAGGATATGAGTCATAGCATTGGCTAAACAGCCAAGTCATAACACTTGCTGCTTGGATCTCACCACTCTGGACGTCAATGACCATTTGATGTCCTCCCCTCATACCCGGCCTATTGTCATCGCCGTCACCTGCAGAGGAGAGGAAGGAGGAGACAAGGATGGTGTGAGCGTAAGAGACGGGAGATGACGCAGAAAAAAGTAAGAGGAGATGATATAGAATAGGTGGAGCGATGGGAGGAGCAGAGGGAGGGAGGGAGGGATGGGAGGCATGGCTTTAGCTACGATGCCACTAAGCTTTCACTGTGTGCTGAAATGTTTGATCAACAGATTGGGAATATTTCCCACTTGAATAGATGGTCTCACTGTTCATGTCTTCTCTGTTGATTTCTTGGGCGCTTGTACCTTTGTTGCATTTGGGGATGATCTGACTCCACCTGGGCTTGTACTCCTGCTGGCTGATATACTGGTTAAATAAACCATCTAGCAAGGAGAGAAGAGGATCAGAGATGGCAAAATCACCATTAATTCAGACAGAAAGCATGCAGAAATAAAGGATTTGACTACAGGGATGCAAACATGGATAGTGAAAAGACATAGAGACCCGAAGTCAGAAAAAATTAAAGCTGCGAAGCAGCGTTGATCAGGACCTCGGCCCCTTGCCGTCCTCCAGCTCATGTCGACGGTGCGACAGAGAGAGACGCAGGACAGACGATAATGACAGTAGCTTACAACAACATTAATGAAAGTAATAATATAATAATTATAATTCTGGCAGAGAGAGGGGGGGCAGGGAGTGGAGTGTGTGTGTGTGTGTCTGTGTCTGTCTGTGTGTGCCATACTTCTACTGTTATTATACACATATGATTATTGTCACATATGTATACTATCAGATATTAATATATACTTCCTACATGTTGTACCACAATAGCCAGAATCATAAGTCAAACTCAATGTTAAAAACTGTAAAGGGTTCTTATGAAGGTGGTTTGAGCTTATATTTTGAAAGTTGTAGACATAAGCCATGTCACGTAATGAAACTTTGACATGTGTGATGATCAAACAACACATCCATATTCATTTGAAATCATGTGACCTAGTGAAAGCTTGAGTGATGTGTACTAGCTGCTTTGAGAATCTAAGTGCTGCAAACAAACACAAATATGTACTAATTAATGTCAGTGGAGAAACAAAGCAGGACTACATGTATTCCAATTCTTCATGAGGTAAAAAGGTTTCACCAGGACATCTTGTACTCACAGGTTTTGGTATCAGGCATGTCTTTCAAAGTTTTTGGAATGAGCACCATGAGCTGGACAGTTTGGTAAATGTTATACTTTCATGTGTGTCAGACCACACACATACACACACACACACTTCACTCTGACACAGACTGTCAGAGTGAAGCTTTTGTTATGCTAATTAAGAACTGCATGTGGCTGACAGGCAGACAGCAGAATGGGTAGAAAATCTCCCAAACTAGTCCTTTTGGATGCCAAACCATGGGTCCCATCTTCAATCTGAAAGCATCACCAGATAGATAAACTTGTTCTGAACGCATTATATAAAGCTTGTATGTCTACGGATTAAAAAAAGGTGCCTTAGTCACAAGTTTACAATGTGTTGTCACTTATCTTTTCTTACGGAGATCATCATGAGGAGTTGTGCTCTGCACCTTATAACGCTTCTAAAATCCAAACCGATCAAGTTATGACAAAATCCTTCACAAGTAATGTTCACCAGGGGTAGATCTGTAATTTTTGCAAGTTTGAAACAGTTATGATAAACGGTGTAGGAGCAAATAATTTTTGAGCGACAGAATTTGTGAAAAATGTCATCTTACATTCAAACAACAACAGTGCACTTCCTGTTGGAGTTAGGTCAGGAGTTGCAGCGCGACATTGGTAGGTTTTTATGAGACGAACGAGACAGTTTTGGTTTGGTCTTTCTAAGTGGTTCCTACCCATCGCACCAGGCATTTTTGTGTGCCTAGGTGGCACAACAAATCGTCAGGAGGTTCTGGAGCACATCACCTGTCTGAGGCCAGTAAATCCAAACCATTCAAATGGATGATGAGTGACGCACAATAATTGATAAGGACACCTTGATCAATAATGTGTGCGAGTTTGAAGCCGATACGATAAACGGATTAGGACTAGTTGATTTTTTAAGGAACTTCTTTTTTTGAGGAAAACTCTTACTTTGAAAGGGAAATACCTCACTTCCTGTTGGATTTAGGTCATGGGTGCGAGTGCGTGATTTGTAGGTCTCGATGAAACGAACACGGCTGTTGTTTGATCTTCCTACGACGTTCCTACTGGCTGCACCAGCCATTTTAGTGTGACTAAACGCCTAGGTGGCGCTAGAGAGCCCATTTTGGCACTTTTTGAATTAATTTTTTCATTTCCTAAAATTTTTCGCCAGTCCTGACATGCGTGCCAATTTCTTGAGTTTTGGAGCATGTTTAGGGGGTCAAATTCCAGTTTAAACTGGCGGCGGAAAAAAGAAATAATAATAATAATAATAATAAACACTACAAGAACAAGACGGCCCTCGCCGGTTCGCCGAGGTCCCTAAATAGAATTACTACCCCACGGCTGTACGCCTCCGCACACCAGTCAAGTCCCTCTTATAGTTTACAACCATGTCTGAGAAAACATGGATGCTTCATAGACAGAAAATCTATAAAACAGCACAGTTTCAAGGCGAACACCCAAGATTAGTGTCACCAAGTCAGTGTCTGACTAAATGCCTCCCCTTCTGTTCCTGAGACATGACACTGAACAGTATTTTAAGCGAAATGTTATGATGTCACAATTACACTGACCTTTGACCTTTTGGATATGAAATTTCATCACTTCATATTTTATCCTAATAGACATTTGTGTGAAGTTTTGTCAAAATTAGCATATGAATTTTGGCCAAAAACATATTTTCTGAGGTCACACTGACCTTGAACTTTAATCACAAAAATATAATCAGTTTATTCTTCAGTCCAAGTAGATGTTTGTGTCAGATTTAATGAAATTTCCAAGAATCAGACAGACAAGTGACCCTGACCTTTGACCTACAGTCATGGAAAAAATTATTAGACCACCCTTGTTGTCTTCAATTTCTTGTTCATTCTAATATCTGGTACCACTAAACGTATAATACAATGAACACAACAAAAAATGCAGCTGGTCACATAATACTTTATGTCCTATTTGACATTCTTAAGCTTAATTGATTCCCAGGGTATATAAGAGGCCATTTCATGTCACAAGCAGCACTGCACATGCAAAGGCCTAGAGTGGTTTCCTGCTTACATTCAAGCCGTAGCACAACTCAGAAGTTGTCAGCTCTCACATAATGCCTAAAACAAAAGAATTATGTGAAGCCACAAAGGCAGCCATCTTGGCACTGCTGGAAATTGGCATGAGTGAGAGACAGGTAGCGAAAAAACTGAAGATCTCCAAGACAGCCGTTCATTACAACAAAAAAAACACAAGCTGAACATGGCACTACCAAATTGCTACCTGGCCGTGGCAGGAAACGTCTGTCTACCCCACGAGATGACCGTGCACTCATCCGTTCCTGTGTCAGGAATCGTCGTCAGACCTCCAGGGACCTTAAAAATGAGTGGGCACTGTCGAGAAATGTGACTTGTTCGGCAAGGACAGTTCGAAACCGACTTGTTGAAGCTGGTTTGAAGTCACACAGAGCACGCAAGAAGCCCTTCATCAATGAAAGGCAGAGGAAGGCCCGGTTACTCTTTGCTCGAGACCACAAGGATTGGACTGTTGATGATTGGGCTAAGGTTCTCTTCAGTGATGAATCCAATTTTGAATTGATGCCCACTCCAGCCAACTTACTGGTTAGGAGGAAGCCTGGAGAAGCTTACAACCCAGACTGTCATGCCCCTACAGTAAAACATGGGGGTGGATCAGTCATGATCTGGGGTTGTTTCAGTCTGAGTGGAACAGGGCAAATGCAATTGTGTGAAGGCCGAATGAACCAGGTCATGTACAGGACTACCCTTGAAAACAGTCTTCTTTCATCAGCTGGAAAACTCTTTCCTGCCTCGAATGACTGGATTTTCCAACAAGACAATGCCCCTTGCCACACGGCAAGGTCAGTTAAAGCCTGGATGGAGAACCACAACATTCGCACCATGCCTTGGCCTGCTCAATCACCAGATCTTAATCCAATTGAAAACCTGTGGAAAATCATCAAACTCAAAATGGAGAACCACAAGCCCAAAAACAAAGAAAATTTGTTTGAATTTGTCCAACAGGAATGGGCTGCTGTGACAGCAGAACAATGTCAGAAGCTGGTGGAGAGCATGCCAAGACGCATGGCTGCAGTCATCAAAAACAATGGTTATGCAATCAAGTATTAACTCTTGTGTGTATCATGTGTTTAAAGCAAACAGAAAAGAAAACATGGAATGCTTAAAAGTAGTGTTTTTGGCGGTACAATGCCATAGCTTTTGATGTAAGAATTTAAGTAATTTTGGTTATTATCAAGAAAACCATGGAAAATGAATAGTTCTTAGTTCTTAAATTAAACTCTCATGAGCTATTTTTGTTGTTATCATTATAATTGTCCAAACAAATGTACCTTTAGTTGAGCCAGGCATTGAAATTAACAAAAAAATTGAAGAAAACAAGGGTGGTCTAATAATTTTTTCCATGACTGTATATCCACTAAAAAGGTATTATTTCATTCTTGCGTCTCAGTGGACATGTGCACCATATTTCAAGCCGTTCCTCTCATCTTCAAGGCCAAATGAATGTTTGTGCAAAATTTGAGGAAACTTCCGCAAGGCTTTCTTGAGATGCTGCATTAACAGAATGAGGAACAAGATCACAATGACCTCTGACCATTGACCTATGACCACCAAAAATGAATCAGTTCATCGCTGAGTCCAAGTGGACATTTGAGGACAGACAACCCGAAAATGTAACGCCTCCAGTCACGGCTATTGCCAGCACTGAGGCTTAGAAATAGACAGTATATTATCATATAACCATGTGACGAAGGGAGGGCGGGGCCCTATACCCAGCTCTGTAGGAAATTCTATTTCTTCACGTGTGTAGCAGAAATACACTGCGTTAATCGATCACTGCTAAACAAACAAAAACCCTCTTTAGATCTGGATGAGTCAAGTCACCAAAACTGATGTAAAAAACGGGGCATTCACTGAAAACCCAGTTGGTTGCATCCCTGTAACAAAGTCTTTTAACAAAGTCGAAAAAAAGACTGAAATCATCTTTAGATCCATCAGGCTGAATACGCTACCTCTCACAGCTTTGTCAATGAGCTCCTCACAGGCGTCAAAGTCTCCTTGCAGCACCAGCCGGTCATGCAGGTGGGTGAGCATCGGGTGCTCCAGTGCTATCCGAGTCTTCTTCTGAAGCGACTCAAACGCCTCTGTGTAGTTATGCTGTCGGAAGTGCTTGAGGCAAAGGCGGATGGCTTCCTGTTCTCTGTACTGCAGGAGAACAATGGAGAGGAAACAGATATAGGCAGATGTACAGAACAGTGACACGCTCAAATCAGTCCAAAAAAACAACCTCCAGCTAGGGCTGGGCGATATGACCAAAATCTCATATCACGCTATAGGTCATTTCATATCCCGATAACGATACATATAACAATATAGCACATTTTAATCCAGTGAATAAAAAGGCCCACTGAGGCTGTACTCCGCATCACCTGATTTGGTCTGAATATGGGTTTTGCTGTCATTTATTGTCGCTGTCTCGCTGCGTCTCTGCGGGCCTGAGCCCTCAGTGTGTGCAGCACAGCAGCCCTACCTCCAGCTGTCAGCCAAATGTTTGGGGCAGTTCACTCAAAGGGGACAACAATCCCATCTCAATTTGGGTGACACTTAATAACATCAAAGGCTTGGGCAACTTTTAACATATCACAATATTTACTCAACTTTATTTACGATAAGGAGCCGTTTGTGTTTAAGGATAATTCTGGTTTACTAAAACTTGGCTCAGCTTGAGTTTCTTACACCATTATGAGTTTTTTTAGCAGTCATCAATGTTATTCTTACTTTTAGGAATGTTGGTCAGTACTATGAAAATGAACCTGAGTTGCACAAATCTGGATTTATCCCTTGAGGCAGCATCATAGAAACAGAATTACAATAGAACAGATTTACATTCAAATCAACATAGCAAGATGGTCAGGGCAGCCGTTTTGTCAGATTAGCTCAAATGAAGCAGATCTGGCGGATTAAGTGCCAACTTGCTGGAAATGAAATTGTAATGTTAGCTGATTCAGGAAAATAAGTCTCCCCTCCGGAAAAGTTCACCTTCAAGGCTTCAGTTTCATTATGCAGCTGCACTGCCTGGTGGAGCACTGCGGTTACTGGGCTCTACATTAGGGATGCACTGAAATGAAAATTTGGGGCCAAAGCTGAATAATATTAAACGCTTGGCTGAATACCGAGTACCGAATACCGAATATTGTTGTTTAGTTTTTCATTACTATTTACAGATGAACTCCCTCCAGATTAGTGTTGTCTCGGGACCAAAATTGGGACCCACTGTACGATACCAATGAAAATATCACGATTCTGAGTAGTATCAGGATACCACAACAAAAATGAGGCAGATGTGCCTTTTGTCATTTATAAAAAAATAAATCACTTTTCTATATCAATGATATTTCCATGGAATAAATTACTTATTGACTTATTCATACTTCAAAAACTGCATCAATATGATTAACATAGGGGGGGGATCAAAATAAAATAAATAAATAAAATAAGAATCAACCAGCCACCCTCCTCCCCTGACAGTCCCTCCATAAGTACAGAACAGTCCCTAAAGTGTGGTGAGGTTTGTCGGCCATTACCTGCCACAGAGAGAGAAATGTGAACGGCTCGTTTCTCCTCTGACACGCCACATACCTGTGTTCGGCTGGCTCGGCTGTTCAGGTACTACTGGGCAGTCATGACGCCAAGAAGAGGATATTATTGGAGCCGACTTCTCCGTCGCTGCCGGTAAGCCGATGGCCGCCGTATTTGACAGGAATACATTACTGTGTGTGTCTGTGACCCCGGTTCAACCCACAACCGGTGGGATTCACCTATCTTTTCTGCTGGTGGTGAAATCTGTACTCACACAGCGTGCTGAATGATTTAAACCTATTTTGCTTGCTCTAAACTATTTGTAGTCGCAAATGCGAGTGCGGTGAGTGACGGATCGCCACACTGCTGACATTTTACTCTGCTGGTCACGGCATGCTGTTTGATTGCGTTATCAAAACACGCCGCTATTATTCGGCCTTGCATTTAACTTATTCCACCGAATACCGAATGTGTGTTTTTTTGCAATATTCGGCTGAATATATTTGGTTACCGAATATTCGGTGCATCCCTACTCTACATGATGAGATGGTGAGGGACAGTCTTGTGGTGAGTCTGCGGGACAAACGCCTATCTGAACAGTTGCAAATGGACCCAGAATTGACACTACAAAAGTTCCTCTATGAAAATATAAGACAGACATATGTCACCAGATTTTATGTTCCCAATTGTTTATCAATTTATTTTTTTATTTGTATATTTTAACAAATCATATTCTTTCCTAAAATGTAAATTATTCTTGTTTTTATCTCAAAAAATATTAAATGAACTTGAACTGTATAACTGCCTCTGATGGCAGCTACAATGAGTCTGATCACTTCAGTCACTCATCCACAATTTGAAGGGCATGCCATAATTATATGATGTAACTTCTATGTTGTGATATGCTTTGTTTTAGTGTGTGTGTATTATATTTTTCACATGGGGTTTTACATATACCACACATTCAGTGTTTTATGATGAACTAGATTATGACTTCTTATCAGTATAATGAGCTAAAAGAAGTTTTAAACATATATACCACAGAGTTGTCTCTTGCTAATTAGCTCAGTGAGATAGAGTCTCTTATGCTTAGAATGCTACCTTTTTTTCATCTTCCTACACTCTGCTTGTTGCTCAGAATTGCCTAATTTTGCCTAAAATTGCCCGGCCCCGAGAACTGCTGCGCAGCAGCTATAATTTCCTGTTCGTTTTGTTGCTATTATTTCCATATTTGTTGAAACAGGATGTAAGTTTATTATAACTGCCTCCAAAGATGAGAGTGAGAGTCGCTGCTTAGTTGCCAGTAGCTGGCATTAGAGAGACTGCAAGCATAACAGCATGTAGATCCAGCTGAAGAGAGAAACTTGGATTGGTGTGCAGACGTATATTTCTGTTTGAAAAGGAAAACTTAAGAAGGAATAAGCCAAAACGGAGTTCTCAAACTAGTGAGTGTGACAAACTTTACGGCCCCACTGATGTATGTTGTCACCATAACAACTAACAACAACACCCATTTTCTTTTGTACTAGTCAAATGACCAGTGCAAATAGTGCAATGCCCTTTCTCCTTAGGGGTGGAAGTAGCTTAGTCCATAGGGACTTGACATGGGAACCAGAGAGTTGTTGGTTCAAGTCCGTGTACGGAACAAATATGGAGCAAGGACTGAGTTGCCCTTGAGTGAGCCACTGAACCCCCTATCCAAGGCAGCCCCCTCACTCTCTCATCTCTCCATTTAATGCAAGTATAGGTCCTGTTTGTGCATGTGTGTATATTTTGGGCCTGTGTGTATATGATAACAGAGTGAAAAGAAATGATATTGTATTGTATATCTTCTTCTTCTACTCATTTTTTTCAATGGACAGCCCTAGTGAATTTGAGATATTTGGGTTATCTTGCTAAATGAAAATCTTTTCAAAATAAATGTCTTTTTGATATTGATAAATGAGAAGCTATTGCATTTGGCATTTAGGCCTGTCGTGATATGCGATAAGTCGGTTAATTGCAGGGTAAATTAAAAGGGAGACGGTAATGCGTGTTCATGGGTGTTTGTTTTCCTCGGCTCTCTCCACCAAAGAGACTGGACGACAAGAGCGTTCACTGCCGTGCATTATCTGTCAGCCAGGTAAGTTGGTTCATTAGAGTAATAAAAGGAGGGAAAGCTCTTGTCATTGAGTGTCTTTGTCTCTGTGGGGGAGGCAGGGCTATGGGTTACACACACAGACACAACGTGATCTTCATAAGAGGGAGACAAGGCAGACAAAAAAAAAAAAAAAGAGAGTTGAGAAAGACATGGAACTTTTTCCTAAACCAAATGCCCCCTGTGTGGAGTATTTTGGATTTAAACCAAATGAGGGGAGCCCAGTAATTTGGACGAGCCGGTATGCCGGGTTTGATCTAAAACCATCTCAACAAACAGAGCGAATATGACCAAGCAAAATTACAATAATAAAAACAGTCTTAAAAGCACAATATTACGCAATATTATCACTTACCGCAAAATTTGTTATCGTGACAGGCCTACTTGCATTGGTATAAACATTAACCACAAAAAAACTCAGTCCATTTAAAACCTCTGCAATTAGAGCCATGCAGCCGTTTCTTGTGCGACTGACCCAAAACATAAAGTTTTTAGCAATAAGAGGATGGATGTTTGCATTTATCTTGCCTTCAGTCACCTGATGCTTAAAGTATAGTACAACATGAACTGGGATCAAACAGCAATCTGTATTGATGCAGTCTCAACAAATGACATGAAGGAGGTCAGATGAAGTTTATCTGGATTGGCTGAATTTAAAGGCACTGACAGTAGGAACATGGGACGACAAGTTAATAAACCCCTTTCTATTTATGTGTTTCTGTAGGGTCCTACGTAGCTTTCATTTACAATCTCTGGTTTGGTTGTAATCAAGCTAAGATATCAACTTACAAGCAGGTCAATTCAACATTTTCACACTGGTTTGATGAAAGAAAACCGTGGGTTAGATCACATCCGTAGTTTTCCTGCTTGGGCACTTTTGTGTTGTTAAGAGACACCTCAGAGCTACATGTTGCATTAGTTTACTTCTCCTGCCAGCTGATGAATCCATTCAGTTACAGATTGAGGCCTGCTGAATCTGAAATCCTGTCCCAGTTTACATCTCCAACCCCCAGGGCGGCCATCAGGGACTTACCTTGCTGTACCAGTTAAGGCAGGGCTGCACCACATCAGGATCTTCTATACCATGTAGCTCAATGTACCAGATGCTGAAATTAAAACTAGGACCCCAAGACATCAGAGGCACTGAGACAAAGAGCAAAAAAAGATGGAGAAAGAGAAAAACAGTATGAAAAGACAGACATGTTCACAATCCATCTTTTTTCTAGGACTAACAGAAACCACAGACACATCACTTCTCACCTATTTTAACAAATCTGCAGGGAAACATCTGCTCGTCAATCTTGTGCTTTAAGGTGAAGGTTTCCTTGTTGTAGTCATTCTTAAGGCCACTGGAACAGACAGAAAACAAGAATAGGATGATGAGGCTGTTTGACAAATTACATTACTAGGCGGAGATTACGGCTGCAGCTATCAATTCTTTTAGTAATCTAGTATTCTATTGATTATTCTGGCAAATAATCAAATAAGAAATACTGCGTATTTTCATTAAATCACTTTAGATTTATTTAAGGGCAATAGTAATATATATAAAAGAGAAAATAATAAAAGTGTTTGAAATGAGATAAATTAGCAACAAATTTGTTATTGCTCAGTTGAACATGGTGGAACCCTCTGCACAAAGCTGTCCAATGTATGACTGTGCAATTTTTGCAGAGAAAGTTTTTTTTTTTGTTGTTTTTTTTTTAATTGGTATTTTTTACTTGGCAAGCCAAATTAATGTACCTGCTGCACTTGCTCTGTGCGTTTAGGTTCCATTTTCTACTGTGTGTGTGTGTGTGTGTGTGTGTGTGTGTGTGAGAGAGATGGAGGGGTGCATGCGTTTGTGAATGGGTGAATGAGTGTGTAAGGGGTGCGTGTGTGTTAATGTGTGTGTGACTAACAACATGAATGAAGCTTACAAATTGACTACAGCATTTTATTTTCCACGCAACACTTGTGTTTCTGCTCCCATTTTTCATGAGCTGAACTCAAAGATCTAAAACATTTTCTATATACACAAAAGACCATTTCTCACAAATATTGTTCACAAATCTGTCTAAATCTGGTTTAGTGAGCACTTCTCCTTTGCCGAGATAATCCATCCCACCTCACAGGTGTGGCATATCAAGAAGCTGATTAGACAGCATGAATATTGCACAGGTGTGCCTTCGGCTGGCCACAATAAAAGGCCACTCTGAAATGTGCAGTTTTGCTTTACTTGGGGGGGGGGGGTCTGGGGGGGTCAGAAAACCAGTCAGTATCTGGCGTGACCACCATTTGCCTCACGCAGTGCAACACATCTCCTTTGCATAGACTTGATCAGGTTGTTGATTGCGGCTTGTGGAATGTTGGTCCACTCCTCTTCAATGGCTGTGCGAAGTTGCTGGATATTGGCAGGAATTGATACACGTTGTCGTATATGCCGATCTAGAGCATCCCAAACATGCTCAATGGGTGACATGTCCAGTGAGTATGCTGGCTATGCAAGACCTGGGATGCTTCAAGGAATTGTGTACAGATCTTTGCAATATGGGGCCATGCATTATCATGCTGCAACATGAGGTGATAGTTGTGGATGACTGGCACAACAAAGGGCCTCAGGATCTCGTCACGGTATCTCTGTGCATTCAAAATGCCATCAATAAAATGCACCTGTGTTCATTGTCCATAACATACGCCTGCCCATACCATAAGGCAAGGCAAGGCAAGGCAAGTTTATTTGTAGAGCACAATTCGTACACAAAGTAATTCAAAGTGCTTTACAGAACAAGAAAATGCATTAAAATCACAATACAAAATAAAAACATAAACAATCATTATAAAATGAACTTTAAAAGAGAAGAGTGCAGATAAGATCCTTTCAGTTATATGCACAGTGAAATAGAGCTGTTTTGAGCCTACATTTGAACATTGTCAGAGTAGAGGCCTGTCTCACATCTTCAGAAAGACTGTTCCAGATTTTAGCTGCATACAACTGGAACCCTGATTCCCCATGTTTAGTCCTGACTCTGGGCACCAGCAGGAGGCCGGTCCCTGAGGTCCTCAGAGTCCGAGATGGTTCATATGGCACTAACATGTCAGAGATGTACTTTGGTGCTAGGCCGTGGAGAGACTTGTACACAAGCAGAGCAGCTTTAAAGTCTATTCTCTGAGCAACAGGAAGCCAGTGTAGAGACCTGAGCACAGGACTAATGTGCTCGTACTTCCTGGTTCTGGTCAGGACCCGAGCAGCAGCATTCTGGATGTACTGCAGCTGTCTTACGACCCGTTTGGAGAGGCCAGTGAGCAGGCCGTTACAGTAGTCTAACCTACTAGAGACAAATGCATGGATAAGTCTCTCCATGTCAGGCTTAGACACTATACCTTTGATTTTGGCAATGTTTTTTAGATAGTAAAAGGCTGCTGATGTTATTGATTTGATGTGGCTGTTAAAGTTCAAGTCTGAGTCCATTATTACCCCGAGATTTCTAACCTGATTTGTAGGTTTTAGAGAGAGAGACTGGAGGTGACTGCAGACACTTTCTCTTTGTTTCTGTGGACCAAATACGATGACTTTAGTCTTGTCTGAATTTAGCTGGAGAAAGTTGTTTTGCATCCACACACTGACCTGTTGGATGCAGTGACAGAGTGAATCTACTGGTCCATATTCACCTGCTGTCAGTGACACATAGATCTGAGTGTCGTCTGCATAATTGTGGTAGGACACATTATTACTTTGTATTAACTGGCCTAAAGGCAGCATGTAGAACCCCACCGCCACCATGGGCCACTCGATCCACAACGTTGACATCAGCAAACTGCTCACCCAAACGACGCCACACAAGCTGTCTGCCATCTGCCCTAAACAGGGAAAACCGGGATTCATCCGTGAAGAGAACACCTCTCCAATGTGCCAGACACCATTGAATATGAGCATTTGCCCACTCAAGTCAGTTACGACGACGAACTGCAGTCAGGTCGAGACCCTGATGAGGACGATGAGCATGCAGGTGAGCGTCCCTCATGGTTTCTGACAGTTTGTGCAGAAATTCTTTGGTTATGCAAATCGAATGTTGCAGCAGCTGTCCGGGTGGCTGGTCTCAGACCTTGGAGGTGAACATGCTGGATGTGGAAGTCCTGGGCTGGTGTGGTTACACGCGGTCTGTGGTTGTGAGGCCGGTTGGATGTACTGCCAAATTGTCAAAAATGCCTTTGGAGACGGCTTATGGTAGAGAAATGAACATTCAATTCATGGGCAACAGCTCTGGTGGACATTCCTGCAGTCAGCATGCCAACTGCATGCTCCCTCAAAACTTGCGACATCTGTGGCATTGTGCTGTGTGATAAAACTGAACATTTTAGAGTGGCCTTTTATTGTGGCCAGCCTAAGGCACACATGTGCAATAATCATGCTGTCTAATCAGCATCTTGATATGCCACACCTGTGAGGTGGGATGGATTATCTCGGCAAAGGAGAAGTGCTCACTAACGCAGATTTACACAGATTTGTGAACAATATTTGAGGGAAATGGTCTTTTGTGTGTATAGAAAATGTTTAGATCTTTGAGTTCAGCTCATGAAAAAGGGGAGCAAAAACAAGTGTGTTTATATTTTTGTTGAGTGTATATTCCCTAGCAAAACTTGGGTAATACACAATACATTGCCAAGTAACATTAGCCACTGCATTGATTTCTGTTATTGATCAGCCATTATAAAGCCATAATACGTTGTTGACATGCATTATGAATCTCAGCTAGCAATCACAGATTAAGGTTAAATGCATTAAACATGACGTTATGATGGCTTCCCTGTTGAGTTCTATAAGCACTTCTGGGCCATTATAGCATCACTCTTTAATCAAATGATAAATAACAAAAGAAATTCAAGACTTCCTGAAAATATGTACACAGCCACAGTCTCACTCTTCCTAAAACACAACAAAGATCCAACACTTCCATCAAGTTACTGTCCCATCTCCCTTATCAACACAGACAAAAAAAAATCATCGGCAAGGCGCTAGCCCAAGGAATAGAAAAAGTCACTGCATCCATAATCCATTCAGATCAAACCAGTTTTATTAAGGCAGACACACATCCAGCAACAACAGCAGACTAATTAACCTAACACAGTACTCATTACTACAACAACCAGGAACCATCATAGCCACCCTTGATGGAGAAGAAGCTTTTTATAGGGTAAACGGGAAATTTCTGTTTGCCATGTTGAGGAGATTTGGCTTTAGGGAATCATTCATTAATTGGATCAAAATTCTCTACACCTCACCTTCAGCCACTGTCGTCACCAATGGACTAACATCACAATACTTCACACTGCACAGGGGGACTAGGCAGGGATGCCCACTCTCTCCCTCCCTATTCACCATTTTCATTGAGCTATCAGCAGCCACCATCCGTCAGAGTGCCTGAGTAAAAGGAATCCAAACACACACCACACATCATATATCTTCATAAAGAACAAACTGTCGAGCATTTTGCAGGCTGGTAAGTGACTTTAGCCCATAAAACTGGCACGGGGGGTGGCCCACCCAACCAGAACTCGACCACAGAAGAGGAGCTGGCGCTTGATTTGAATAAAGAGAGACCAGCGATGGAGGGGATCTAGGGAGGGACTGTGACAGACTCAGTCCCTGCAACAAAAACTGGCTCTGACTCTGGATTTCCTTGCAGTGTCTGGGGTAGGGTTGTCAAAAGTATCAATACTCAAACGCTGTATCCGCATACAATACTAATTTACAAAAGTATCGATGCTATCAGTGCACGCCACCTCAGCGCCTGTTGCGTGTATGCAATGGGTCCAATAGACATGCGCTGAGCAGGCAGCATCTGGCAGGCACAGAGCCCTCGCTGCAACCCGGCCTGTTGTCGTCATTGTGCATGCATGCACACATTTCTGTTGCTGTAATATGGCCAGCGCGGCTGCAGGAGGATCAGAGCAGTCAGTTTTGGTCAAAAATGATAAAGGAAAAAGCGCTCTTTGGAAATATTTAGTGAAGTGAACACAGCACGCTGCAGATGGTGGGTACAGCCCCTCCCCTCACTAGCAGCTGAGCAGCTGGTGTCGCCAGCATCAAATTAAAATATAACTTTGAATGTTTATGTGGGAGCTAAGCAGAAAACTTTATCAGTCATGCCTGTCTGTACCATTAATAGACAATGTTAGTTAACCAGGACAACACAATTATGTGTGTCTGAAAAGTTACGTTAACTGTAAAGTCATAGATTGAAGCTGAAAAAACATTTAACCCCTGGTTCTCTGATCACATAGTGAGGTAGAAACAGGAGCATCCTGAGCCTAAACTACCAACTCTATTTGATCAGCAACGAAAATATGGTGCCAATTCACCAGAAGCACAGAAAATAAACAGGGCTGTAGATAAATACATTTGTATGGACAGATCTTGTTTCTGGTTGTTATTTTGGGTTTGTTTTTTTTGTTGTTATCATTGATGTTACTTTTCTGGGGCCTCATTTATAAAGCTTGCTTATGCACAAAACGGGGCTTGAAAGTGGCGTACGCCACTTCCCACGCAAAGGTTGTGATTTATAAAATAAACTTGGCGGGAGAATGTGCGCACCTGTAAGCAAACTCTGAGTCATGCGTGCGCACATTTTGGAGACACTAGGAAGTGGCGACGCAGACAGCGAGGTGGAGAAGTGGAGTCAGATTTTTATTGATGTCTCACACAAATTTAATGTCACGCTATATCCACCTTAGATCCACATTATCATTGAAATTAAATCCAGCATCCTTATTTTGCGCTTGGAGTGAGTAATAATTGTTTCATAAAAACGCTGTAAAATCCAACTCAAATCCTTAATTGAAATTCTTTCTAAATACGTATTTAATCCGCACTGCCTCTAACGTCTCATTGTCCATTCTGTGAGCGCAGGAGGGGGAGAGGATGGCGCAACTGCATGGAATATATTTATTTAGCTTAAGATTTCCAGTGCATTTATCATGTCTCGAAATACAGCTATTAAGCACAACCATTACACTCATTTCATCAGCACTACTTAGACATGTGCTGTCCATGACAAAACCGGCATGAAGAAACATGTTCGCCTATTACACTTTCATCTTTGAATTGTATTTCAAATTACACGTTGTATTTTGGGGCAGGGATACCACTGGATCATGCTGTAATTCAGGCCGGGTGTCTGATCAGACTAATTGACATAAACATATAAATACTGCAGTGACCCTTGTGCGTAATTGCTCAAGATGGCACTGGCACATACTCCTTTTTGCCTCCACCTTTAATAAATGTGATTCTTTATGTCGCACATCAATGTCAAACATCCTCAAATTTAAAAGCAACACATTGACTACATGTTGGTAAAGGAGTAGAAATATTTGGTCTACCTTTAGATCAGACCACTTTTTTTTTTGTTTTTGTTCTGTCACTGTCTGTGCAGTCCCACAGACACAGCTGACAGCATCAGCAGCGCTGATGTGTTGCCACTTTTTTTCGCTTTCTTTTATTAGTGATCCCGCTGCTGTGGCCACCAAATAAAATCTCTCTTCAGTCCTCCACCTCCCGTTAAAGGGTCTCAGGCTCAGTCTCGGAGAAAGTTTTATGATTCGTTTCTCACACCTGTCGCCGTGACTCACACAACAAGAGAACACTTGCATGCCGGCTTATTTATATGCAGATCGCATTCATGAGGTGATTTGCATGACCATTTATGGTTGAACTAGGGCGTGTAGAGGGCGGAATATGAAGTGGATCTGTGTGCGCACAACTCCAGGAGGTCTGTGATTTATAAAGAGAACATTGCGTGCAAGTGTGCGTGCGCACGGTTTTATGAATCAGATTAGTTTTCTGGCGCATGCCATTTTCAGCTTTTGGGCGCACGTCAACTTTTAGTATGAATCCTAAGCACTCTTTTATAAATGAGGCCCCTGATCTTTATTTAAAAAAATGACATGCCTCTTAATTTTTTGCTGTTGTATCGAAATTGGTATTGAGTATTGAATATTTTCCTGGGTATCGATATCGAGTTTGAAATTTTAGTATCGTGACAACCCTAGTCCGGGGACACACTTCTACTTTTGGAGCCACCAGAAGATGATCCGGCAAGTAATGTACATTTTATTGAAATCACAGGCTTGGCATGTCCTGTTAAAAAATCTTAACACAAGTTCTCTTGGTACATGTATGGCAAGGGGAAGGCATATCTGCTGTAGAATGCACATCTGCAGATGAAGAGATGGTGTCACTGGACTCCAGAAAGCTTGTGGTATCATGTCAATTTTGTGGAAATATCATGCTTATTTAGTCCATAATGGATAGGAAGTCAGTGATGTGGTGCTAAAAGAAAATGTTATGTGTGTAACAGGACCCAGACACTGCACAGCCTCAGAAGCAGCCTGGTAACATTGTAAGTATAGGCTAAAGTAAATCACTGAAGTAAATCAATACATTATGCATAGATCCTGCTGTGCTAATTGACATTTCTTTTACAGAATTCACAAACTATCAGAGCTCTATATGGGAAACATCTTGAGAGACAGTTAGAGCTGGCAGAAGTAAAAATGGAGTGGAGAAAAGAAAGCTGCAAGAAATAGAGCTTGATCTGGAAATTGACCCTTGTGAAAATGGACCTAGAATTCCAGAAATTAGAACGTTAAGTGAGTATTTCAGTGCACGCTGTAACCATATCTGTAATACAGTGTATTAATCTTTGTTGCTTTTGCTTTCTATTTCAGGTTCCAAGCAGACAAAAGAGGACTGAGAAATAAAACAATTGAACTAGAAAACATTGTGGTGTCCTCCCTTTTTCATGAATGTGTGGTATACCATTGATTTGGCGAAGTGAAATTTAAAAAATAACCACACACTGTGTGCTACCAATGCCAGATAAAATGCACATACACAGAAAAAAGTAACATACAAGATCCTTTATTAAAGAGAGGCTAAATTTGTGGATTTAACCTAAGTGGAAAAATGTGCAATATATTGCTCCCTGACCAGTCTGCCATTAATGTTGTCTGGGAAGATAGGAGCATTTTCCCGGTCAACATCGACAGCCATTCAGGGAATCCTCTCCTTTCTTAGGCCTGCAATGTTATGCAGCGCTGTGCATGCAGCAGTGATATCACATGCCATGCCCTGGGAAACCCTCAGGTGGTGCAGGCACTGAAACCGAGATTTCAGAAGGCCAACAGTCATCTTGATTCGAGCCCTTGTTTTCCCATGTGCATGGCTGTAGGCCTACTGTGGTGGGGTTTGGGGGTCCGCAAGGGGAGTCAAGAGGAATGACTCACAGGCATATCCTTTGTCTCCCTGCAGCATCCAGTGGAATTCCTGTGTTAGTGTAACACAGACCATCTGTGGTACAGTGAGGGCATGGCTTCATGCTGTCTGGTGCTGTATTTTTGGACCCAGCAGCCTACACAAGTATTTCTGTCCATCACCGGAAAACCTATACCTCTCAATGAAATAGTCATCTCCAAAAGCCAATGGGTCTGACCCTGTCTCGGAAGACTCTTCCACACCTAAATGCTCGTCTGAGGGTTAAAGGGATAGTTTAACATTTTGGCAAATTCGCCTATTGCTGTAATCCCTATAGTCATATGGGTAGGTACATTACCTGTAACTATCAGTGTCTGTTGTTCTGAGAATGGTGGGGCAGAGCTGCCTGCTGCTCAGCGCACAAAATGGAGGTGAATGGTACAGCCCCTTCTCTCCCTCAAAACTAATCAAATACACCATCAAATGATTCCAAAACACTCTTGTGGACAACTTGTATCTTACACATTCACCATGCTATGAAATAATAATGTAATATTACGAGACAGAGCTGTTTTGAAGCCACTTGTACAGCCGGAACAACATTCCAGACATACAGTACTTGCTGGGCGAAGTGATTTCAAACAGCATGTTTAGTGCAGTTCACTATGACCTCAATAATAAACAAAGTAGAATCATCACTTTCTAGACAATGTCAACAATAACGGAAAATTTATAAGCTTCAGGGGGGAAAAAATCATGATATAGCTGTTCTACTGGACTGCATTGATTACACACCTAATAGGGATCGACCAATAATCGGCAATGCCAATAATATCTAGGGCTGTCAAAAGCACCATGAAATTGAGTTAGAATATTTTCGAATTAATTTAGTAAAGTTCGAATAATATTCAAATTTATTTATTTTTTAAAATTAATTTATTATTATTTTTTTATTTTTTTTATTTTTTTTTTTTAATTATTTAAAAAACAACAACACAAATATAAATAAGATGCTTATTGCTGGCGCAATATGAATGTGACACTTGGATGAAAACACCGGTTCTGACTGCAATGTTTGGATACTTAAGTGCACCTGCAGTTTTTCACCACAAGAGTGGATCCTGTTCAGCTCGTAGTGGTGTCTCATTCTGGTAACATTTAATCTCTTCTTCAAAAAGAGTAGGCAGGGAGGCAGCGGGTGCACCACTCTCCCTGTATGTTTCCCTGAACAGATCACACATCGCGGACAGCGCAGTGGGTGCTGTTGGGAGTAGCGGGCTCCTCTGTCTGTGCCTCTCTCGCCGGAATTCCACTGGATGCAGGTCCGTTGCGGAACAGCTGCGCTAGTTATCTGCTGCGTGCACAGACACAACCAACACACATCTGGTGGAATTTGGGGGTCTGCGTCCCTCTCTGGCCCGGCTTGTGCGAGCCATTTCTGCCCGAACGCGATTAGGCGTGATATACAACGTTATTAATAGTATGAATTATTAATGATATTCGAATTATCAAATTCGGTGTGCCTTATCAGGGTTAATTAGTGGAATTCCTTGCTTTATCAATGGGGTTGGGACCATCAGTTGTGTTGTGCAGAAGTCAGGTTAATACACAGCTGACAGCCCTATTGGACAACTGTTAAAATTCATATTATGGCAAGAACCAATCAGCTAACTAAAGAAAAACGAGTGGCCATCATTACTTTAAGAAATGAAGGTCAGTCAGTCCGGAAAATTGCAAAAACTTTAAATGTATCCCCAAGTGGAGTCGCAAAAACCATCAAGCGCTACAACGAAACTGGCACACATGAGGACCGACCCAGGAAAGGAAGACCAAGAGTCACCTCTGCTTCTGAGGATAAGTTCATCCGAGTCACCAGCCTCAGAAATCGCAAGTTAACAGCAGCTCAGATCAGAGACCAGATAATGCCACACAGAGTTCTAGCAGCAGACCCATCTCTAGAACAACTGTTAAGAGGAGACTGCGCGAATCAGGCCTTCATGGTCAAATAGCTGCTAGGAAACCACTGCTAAGGAGAGGCAACAAGCAGAAGAGATTTGTTTGGGCCAAGAAACACAAGGAATGGACATTAGACCAGTGGAAATCTGTGCTTTGGTCTGATGAGTCCAAATTTGAGATCTTTGGTTCCAACCGCCGTGTCTTTGTGAGAAGCAGAAAAGGTGAACGGATGGATTCCACATGCCTGGTTCCCACTGTGAAGTATGGAGGAGGAGGTGTGATGGTGTGGGGGTGTTTTGCTGGTGACACTGTTGGGGATTTATTCAAAATTGAAGGCACACTGAACCAGCATGGCTACCACAGCATCCTGCAGCGACATGCCATCCCACCCGGTTTGCATTTAGTTGGACGATCATTTATTTTTCAACAGGACAATGACCCCAAACCCAGGCTGTGTAAGGGCTATTTGACCAAGAAGGAGAGTGATGGAGTGCTGCGGCAGATGACCTGGCCTCCACAGTCACCGGACCTGAACCCAATCGAGATGGTTTGGGGTGAGCTGGACCGCAGAGTGAAGGCAAAGGGGCCAACAAGTGCTAAACACCTCTGGGAACTCCTTCAAGACTGTTGGAAAACCATTTCAGGTGACTACCTCTTGAAGCTCGAGAGAATGCCAAGAGTGTGCAAAGCAGTAATCAGAGCAAAGGGTGGCTATTTTGAAGAAACCAGAATATAAAACATGTTTTCAGTTATTTCACCTTTTTTGGTTAAGTACATAACTCCACATGTGTTCATTCATAGTTTTGATGCCTTCAGTGAGAATCTACAATGTAAATAGTCATGAACATAAAGAAAACGCATTGAATGAGAAGGTGTGTCCAAACTTTTGGCCTGTACTGTATTTCGAACTTTGATTTTTTTTTTTGACAGCCCTAATAATATCGGCCGATATTCAGCATTTTATGATAATCGGCATCGGCCGTGTTTTCCACAAATAATTTATTTTAATCAAAATATGTTTATTTTAATTAAAATGTGCTCCTTTGGCTCTCATGCAGCCGTCTCTCTCTGCCTGTCTGCCTGAAGTCTCCACTCTGTACTGTGTAACAAATGTCCTGCCTACAGCCCCCACTGATTGGCTACACGGCACAAGTGAGTGACAGCCAATCAACACTGAAGGCTCTAGATGCAGCACTGCAGCGGCGCCAGCACAGGGAGAGAGGAGGATAGAGAGGACTGCTCCGTGAAGCAGCAGTGTGATGTTTGAAGGCAAGACAACAGAAAATATCGAAGTTGCAATAAGAAATCCTCTATGCTGAAGATTTAAAGACACCACTGTTGATGCTTGATAAACACGCCATCTTCATACTGTATCTCAGTGTCTGTTCCCCCCTCACGTGGTTGCTTGCAAGTCCCAACAGGCAGCCATTGGAAACAATAATGTCAACTGAAACCACTTCACATCGACTGCTAAACGGACATGTAGAAGTTTACTTCAGTGCATTTCAGCTGTGTATGGTCGGTATCGCGCTTGCTTGTGTGTGTGTGTGTGTGTGTGTGTGTGTGTGTGTGTGTGTGTGTGTGTGTGTACATGCACGCTAGCTTCAGCAACTGATGTGAAGTTGTTTTGTACACTTCATTAGTTCATTTAGACATGCATTTAAAAAGTACAGAAGAATATCAATTAAATTTACTTGGCATTAAAGTAAAAGTACTCATTTTGCTGAAAAAATGAAATGTGACTGGTATATTAAATACATGTAATTACAAATTACTTTAATAAAAATAAGTCTGGTAACCACTCAAAGTTTAACATTTATAAACTAATTATGCTTAAGATAAATAAAAAATCTGAAAAGTAATAACTACTAAAGCTATCAATAAATGAAGTGAGCCAAGGTTCCTGTTCCTGCCACCCTCTTTATTGGTTTGCACTTTATCAGGCTGGATCATATGTACCTGAGAGAGAACATAAGACATCATTAATTAACTGCTATTTATTTCAGTGAACTTTTATAAATGCTGCTAGAAGATCCCTGAACGTTTTGTTTTTAGATAATTTAACTTATTGCCGAGACTCAAATTTCAGTACTGTGCAGTTCAGTTATTACTTTGATATCATAAAAAAATCAGGGAGCCATTTCATTTTCAGTGAACTTTAAGAGATCTCTGCACTTTTTGTTTTTTATATAATAAAACAACCAACCATTTCAACCAAGATTTGTGTCAGAGTTTGTGTTATTCTACAAAAGTTTAAGGTCTTTTTATCACAGATTTTCAGTGTACAAAAACAAACAAACAGTATACTGTTGTATTCAGTCTAATCCCAGGTGTGTTATTCTAAATTTTGACACCAAAATTTTAATTTTTACTGCAAATGAATACCGGTTCTAAATATCGGTTTCCTTGACTACCAATAATCGGTATCAGCCCTAAAAACCCATATCTGTCGATCCCTAGTACCTAACAAAGTGGCCAGTGACTGTATGTTACATACATATGTTGATGGTGGGATGGGACGAGAGTAAGCCTCAAAATAATCAACGGATCACGGGGAGAACATGCCAACTCTCATAAACCACCACAACTCCTGAGGGAACAACAACATAAAATGTTCTCTAGCAGTCTGTTTATTCCCAACAATGAGAAGTAATGCCAGTCACTTCACTACATGCTCTGGGCAAGCACTTATCCATAACATAACCACAACAACATTTGCATTTTAGCCTTATTTATTATGCTTGGGTTGTAGGCTACTGTTACTCAACATGGAGGTAACGTTACAGCAGTGAGATTGCTGAGCAAATTACACAACAATCACTTACCACGTCTGCTTGTTTTGTGATGCCGACAGATGGTATGGCAGTATCTTTCAAGAAAAGTGTCTGAACCATTCCTGAGCTTCTGCGCTCAATCCTTTCACTGTAGTCCTCCGGTAAAAAATGGTTGGAGCAAACAAACATTTTCCGGACCATTTCCAAATAGCCAAATAGCCAGCACAAATAGCCACTGTTTCATCCTGTCCATATTTTTGGTTGGTGCTATGTGAAACTTCACTCTGCTCCATGTCTTCGGCTTGTTACCGCAACCTTTTACAATACATGTGTAAACCATGATTTACAACAACACTCTGTAAACTTTTCTCAAACTTTCTGGTGGGTCCAGCCGACGATACTGCAAATGCAAGGCTGCAAGCAATAACTACAGCACTGTCTCAGGTGCACACTGTGTCACTCCGCCCAGTGGTTTACTCAAGAAAGTAGTTCCGAGTATTTCCTTCGTGTGTCGTAATGTTACTTAATTATACATTATTATTTCATAGCTTGGGGAATGCGCCAGCCATGTGTTGTCCACCAGAGCGTTTTGGAGTCATTTGATGGTGAGCAGTGGGCAGCTCTGCCCCACCGATCTCAGAACAGCAGGCACTGACAATTAAAGTAATGTACCTACTCATATGACTAGTGGTGTCCCCGACTAAGAATTTTCATAGTCGAATCTGATTTGGCAGATTTTTCCTTTAGCCAACTAATCGTCGAATCATGTAGTTTTTCCCCTCATTCATTGATGAGCTCATTTGCATCAGCTTCCGCTACAGACAAAACAGCTAAAACCCAAATAAACACATTTAATTCTTCAGTTGGCATAATAAGATAATAATAATAAAAGTAAAAGGGTTATCATTTTATCTTTATCTTTATTCCTTTCACTTCATCAAGGTTGAGCGCAGATGCGCTTGCTGCCTCATCCATGTCTTTAACAGGAGTCGTTTCTGACTCGCCAGAACTTGCCATTTCATTGACAAATAAACATCAAAAAACATCATCAAAAGGTTTAGAAACAGTTTTCCTTCTTTCTGACTTCAAGTTCCTTCATTAATCAACTCAGGTTCATACAAGTTTATCCACACAGACCGTGCGTCACCGCTCTCAATTGTTTGACCACGTCAAGAAAAAAAAGTAGCCAAATAAAAAAATCAGAGTCTGTCAAAAAAACAATCAGCGGTGAAATTCATTTCAAGACACTTAAGGTAAACGAATAATCCTTCAAAAAAGTTTGATTTGAGAGCACATACCTCCTCCAAAGTGTTTGTGCATGCGCTCTGCCACCGTAAATCATCACCACATGATTGCTGAGTTTGGCACCGCTGCTGCTCACTGCTCCCTCAGGGGATGGGTCAAAAGTGGAGAGCAAATTTCACACACTCAGGTGTGTGAAAATCAGTGGGACTTTAACTTTAAATCACCGTAGGCCTCAATAATGCTCTGATGGTCCTGCAGCGCACTCACTCACCTCAACTTATTTGGCTCGAGCAACTGGGTGATTAATTCATGTGTAGTAATGATTATGCCTACTGATTAAACGCACGCGTCATTTTTAATTTTTTATTAACAGAAATTAGGCTGATGTTTGTATTAAAATAGGCTATATATCTTGAATTACTAGAAAACAAATACATTCTATGTCAAATCAAGATGTTCATCAACAGTGAGCACCCCCATATAGTCAGAATGGTACGGTCTTGTTTCATAACCACATTTTGCGCCGATTCAACGGCAAGACTGGCAGTTGATTCAGACTTCTCCGAATTGAATCACCGAATCATCGACTATTCGGGGTAACCCCTAGTGTAAGTAGCAATTGCAGCCTAAAATACAATGAAATACAGCAGGTATATTCATTTAAATATAATTGCAGTTAATAGGTTCAATGGGTATAGGGGAACCTTCGGCATATTAAGTAAATGTACATTAGCCAGTCTTTTGAACTTACAGTTATGATATTTAGGCCTAGCCATAAATGTGTTAATTTATAAATAAATTATTTCACCTATTTTTTTCAGTAAATCACAAAGTCATCTGGACAGCTTTGTGTGATCAGATCCACCATGTTCAACTGAGCGAGCAGCTGAGTTTACAGACAGTACTTTGAACATGATTGTCACAGATATGCGCCTGCTGCCCATGGTGGAAGATGAAGGTTTTCAGAAGATGATTTCCACATTCAATCCCAGGTACACGCTTCCTTCAAGAACCTACTTCACAAAAATGATGGAAAAGAAATATGAAGAAACCAAAGGCAAGTTGAAGAACACGCTTAAAGGACAACTGCGGTATTTTTCAACCTGGGCCCTATTTCCCCATGTGTATGTGTGCGTATGATTCATGGGTACAACTTGTTCTAAAATTGGTTCAGTATTGAGGGAGGCAGATGCAACCGGGAGCTGGGGGCAAATGCCTCCCGTATAAGTTCATGCATTAAAAGTGCTTTTTTGCCACTGACCAGTTCAGATCGCCAGCGTTATGAGAGCTATGAGTGCAGTCAGCTGTCGGTCAGTGTCGGAGCAGAGAGGGGGAGGGCTGCTCCGCTAGGTACTGTAAGTGAGTATGTATGTATGAAGTGTGTGTTACGCCAGAAGAATCAGAGGACAGTCTTTTATGTGCTACCGCCTGGAGTGTTACCAGAGTTTTTGGAATGTTCAAAAAAACGGGCCTTTTTCCTGAACGCAAGAACAGGATGTTGCATAACACCCCATACAGTTTTCATAGGCTGCCTTTGTTGGACGGCGAGACGCTGAAGTTGTGGCTAGTTGTGCTACAAATGGATGCTAACACTCCTGTCCAGACACTGCGCCTTGCAGACCATCGGGTCTGCAGTGCTCACTTCTCCCAAGATGACTACTGCCAGCCAAAGAAGAGAAGACATCCCGAAACACCTCATTCATAATTTCCCTGTGAGTTTCCCCAGCTTGACCTGCATGTACAGCTCAGCCAATCCCAAACATCCTTTTTATGCTTGCCTGAAATGTACAGCTCAGGCCAGCCAATCACAAACCTCATTTCCTGCTTGCCTTGGATCAACAGCAAAACCAACCAATCACAAACATCCCCTTGAGCGAGGGAGACGTGCTGCTGCTGCTAGCAACTTGCTAGTACACAACACATTTGCGACTGAAAATAGTTTTGTTCGAGCAAAATAAATCATTCAGCACGCTGTGTGAGTACAGATTTCAACCAGCAGCAGAAACGGAAGGTGAATCCTACCGGTTGTGGGCTGAACGGGGGTCACAGTCGGGAATACAGCGGAGCACTATGGCCGCCGCAAGATAACACGGTTTACCGGGGTTTCGCCATACGTGAAGAGCCTGGTGACGCAAGGCTACCGGCAACCGAGAAACCTGGCTCCAGATGAATAAGCTGGTGTCATGACTGCCCAGTAGTACCTGAACAGCCGAGCTGTGGCGGCAAACAGGTATGTGACGTGTCACTGTGCATTCACACCAAAAGCGTCATGAGCACCAGCGAGGAGAAATGAGCCGTTCACATTTCCACAAACCTCACCACACTTCAGGGACTGTTCTTTACTTATGAAGGGACTGTTCTTTACTTGTCAGGGGAGGAGGGTGGCTGGTTGATTTTTATTTTATTTATTTATTTTATTTTGATCCCCCCTATAATCACTTAATCACTTATTGATGCTGTTTTTGAAGTATGAATAAGTCAATAAGTAATTTATTCCACTGAAGTATCGTTGATGTATTGTATGTAGAAAAGTGATTTATCTTTTTATAAATGACAAAAGGCACATCTGCCTCATTTTCACTGTGGTATCCTGATACTACTCAGAACCATGATACTTTCACTGGTATTGTACCTCGGGTCCCAATTTTGGTACCGTGACAACACTACCAAGTACTGTATGAACAGTGCCTTGCAATAAAAGACACAGCGGGGACATCTGGGGCCTCCTGTGTCAAGCCCAAGCAAGGTCAGATTGCCGATGCATTCAGTAGCATACTGCCATATCAATCGATGTCCAGCAGTTAGTTTTCACTGAACCCATAGTCATATTGTATCGGTATCGAGATATCTGGCATAAATATTGAGATATGAAATTTTGTCCATATCGTTCAGCCCTAACGCACACATACACATGGGGAAATAGGGCCCAGGTTGAAAAATATCAAAGGAAACTGACCCTATTGCACTCACAACAGACATTTGGACCAGCGTACCCACAGAGGCATATCTGGGGGTGACTTGTCACTTTCTTGGGGAGGATGGGGAAATGGAGTCCCACAGCCTGACAATGATAGCCCTAGAAGAGAGACACACAGCTCCAAATATTGCGGAGTGGCTTCAGGATTTTATTGTCAATTTCAACATCCCACAAGAGAAAGTCAAAGCTGTTGTCCACAACAATGGTGCTAATGTTGTTGCAGCAGTGAAGATCTTGACAGACAAGCATGGGTGAGCATCAGTGCGATGTGCAGGTCACACTCTGAACTTGGTTGTGCAAAGTGCCCTGAAGAACCAGCAAGCTATCTCCAGGTGTGTGGCTGCTGCAAGATGCCTTGTCGAACATTTTAAAAAGAGTGAATTGGCATGCACCAAGTTAAAAGATAAGAAGCAGCAAATGGGTACACCACAGCACATGCTGGTCC